>JBAMCI010000173.1:6295000-6740892 GCA_037075265.1 Drosophila nigricruria | reverse complement strand
GTGTGTGTGTGTGTGTGTGTGTGTGTGTATATATATATATATATATATGTAACAATGTGTATCACACGTTGTGTATATATATATATATATATATATATATATATATATATATATATATATATATATATATATATATATATATATATATATATATATATATATATATATATATATATATAGGGGGGGGGGGGGGGGGGGGGGGGGGGGGGGGGGGGGGGGGGGGGGACAGACAGAATAAACAGAAATATATATATATATATACCACTGTATAATAATAATATGTATTAGTGGTTTAATAGAGAGGCTGGGTGAGCAGAGACACAGGAAGCATCTGAGAGCTGGAGCAGCAGCCTGAGCATCAGCCAGAGCAGCAGCCTGAGCAGCAGCCTCAGCATCAGCCAGAGCAGCAGCCTGAGCATCAGCCAGAGCAGTAGCCTGAGCAGCAGCCTGAGCAGCAGCCTGAGCATCAGCCAGAGCAGCAGGCTGAGCAGCAGGCAGAGCATCAGCCAGAGCAGCAACCTGAGCAGCAGCCTGAGCAGCAGCCTGAACAGCAGCCAGAGCAGCAGCCTGAGCATCAGCCAGAGCAGCAGCCTGAGCAGCAGCCTGAGCAGCAGCCTGAGCAGCAGCCTGAGCAGCAGCCTGAGCAGCAGCCTGAGCAGCAGCCTGAGCAGCAGCCTGAACAGCAGCCTGAGTATCAGCCAGAGCAGCAGCCTGAGCATCAGCCAGAGCAGCAGCCTGAGCATCAGCCAGAGCAGCAGCCTGAGCAGCAGCCTGAGCAGCAGCCTGAGCAGCAGCCTGAGCATCAGCCAGGGCAGCAGCCTGAGCAGCAGCCTGAGCAGCAGCCAGAGCAGCAGCCAGAGCAGCAGCCAGAGCAGCAGCCAGAGCAGCAGCCTGAGCAGCAGCCAGAGCATCAGCCAGAGCATCAGCCAGAGCAGCAGCCTGAGCAGCCGCCTCAGCAGCCGCCTGAGCATCAGCCAGAGCAGCAGGCAGAGCATCAGCCAGCCGCCTCAGCAGCAGCCTGAGCATCAGCCAGAGCAGCAGGCAGAGCATCAGCCAGAGCAGCAGACTGAGCAGCAGCCTGAGCATCAGCCAGAGCATCAGCCAGAGCATCAGCCAGAGCAGCAGGCTGAGCAGCAGCCTGAGCATCAGCCAGGGCAGCAGCCAGAGCATCAGCCAGAGCATCAGCCAGAGCAGCAGAATGAGCAGCCTGAGCAGCAGCCTGAGCAGCAGCCTGAGCAGCCGCCTGAGCAGCCTGAGCATCAGCCAGAGCATCAACCAGAGCAGCAGCCTGAGCAGCAGCCTGAGCATCAGCCAGAGCATCAGCCAGAGCAGCCGCCTGAGCAGCAGCCTGAGCAGCCGCCTCAGCAGCCGCCTGAGCAGCAGCCTCAACTTCCAGCCTGAGCAGCCTAAGCAGCCTGAGCATCAGCCAGAGCATCAGCCAGAGCAGCCGCCTCAGCAGCCGCCTGAGCAGCAGCCTGAGCATCAGCCAGAGCAGCAGCCTGAGCAGCAGCCAGAGCAGAAGCCTGAGCATCAGCCAGAGCAGCAGCCAGAGCCAGAGCAGCAGCCTGAGCAGCCGCCTGAGCAGCAGCCTGAGCATCAGCCAGAGCAGCAGCCAGAGCCAGAGCAGCAGCCTGAGCAGCCGCCTGAGCAGCAGCCAGAGCATCAGCCAGAGCAGCAGCCAGAGCAGCAGGCAGAGCATCAGCCAGAGCAGCAGCCTGAGCATCAGCCTGAGCATCAGCCTGAGCAGCCGCCTCAGCAGCCGCCTGAGCAGCAGCCTGAGCATCAGCCAGAGCAGCAGGCTGAGCAGCAGCCTGAGCAGCAGCCTGAGCAGCAGCCAGAGCAGCAGCCAGAGCAGCAGCCTGAGCAGCAGCCAGAGCAGCAGCCAGAGCATCAGCCTGAGCATCAGCCAGAGCATCAGCCAGAGCAGCCGCCTCAGCAGCCGCCTGAGCAGCAGCCTGAGCAGCAGCCTGAGCATCAGCCAGAGCAGCAGCCTGAGCAGCAGCCAGAGCAGCAGCCTGAGCAGCAGCCTGAGCAGCAGCCTGAGCAGCAGCCTGAGCAGCCTGAGCAGCCTTAGCAGCAGCCTGAGCAGCAGCCTGAGCATCAGCCAGAGCAGCAGGCAGAGCATCAGCCAGAGCAGCAACCTGAGCAGCCGCCTCAGCAGCCGCCTGAGCAGCAGCCTGAGCATCAGCCAGAGCAGCGGCCAGAGCAGCAGCCTGAGCAGCAGCCAGAGCAGCAGCCTGAGCAGCAGCCAGAGCAGCAGCCAGAGCAGCAGCCTGAGCAGCAGCCAGAGCAGCAGCCTGAGCAGCCTGAGCAGCAGCCTGAGCAGCAGCCAGAGCAGCAGCCAGAGCAGCAGCCAGAGCAGCCGCCTCAGCAGCCGCCTGAGCAGCAGCCTGAGCATCAGCCAGAGCAGCAGCCAGAGCCAGAGCATCAGCCAGAGCAGCCGCCTGAGCATCAGCCTGAGCATCAGCCAGAGCAGCAGCCAGAGCATCAGCCAGAGCAGCAGCCTGAGCATCAGCCAGAGCAGCAGCCTGAGCAGCCGCCTCAGCAGCAGCCAGAGCAGAAGCCTGAGCATCAGCCAGAGCAGCAGCCAGAGCCAGAGCAGCAGCCTGAGCAGCCGCCTGAGCAGCAGCCTGAGCATCAGCCAGAGCAGCAGCCAGAGCCAGAGCAGCAGCCTGAGCAGCCGCCTGAGCAGCAGCCAGAGCATCAGCCAGAGCAGCAGCCAGAGCAGCAGGCAGAGCATCAGCCAGAGCAGCAGCCTGAGCATCAGAAAGAGCAGCGGCCTGAGCATCAGCCTGAGCATCAGCCTGAGCATCAGCCTGAGCAGCCGCCTCAGCAGCCGCCTGAGCAGCAGCCTGAGCAGCAGCCTGAGCATCAGCCAGAGCAGCAGGCTGAGCAGCAGCCTGAGCAGCAGCCTGAGCAGCAGCCAGAGCAGCAGCCAGAGCAGCAGCCTGAGCAGCAGCCAGAGCAGCAGCCAGAGCAGCCTGAGCAGCCAGAGCAGCAGCCTGAGCAGCAGCCTGAGCATCAGCCAGAGCAGCAGGCAGAGCATCAGCCAGAGCAGCAGGCTGAGCAGCAGCCTGAGCATCAGCCAGAGCAGCAGCCTGAGCAGCAGCCTGAGCAGCCGCCTCAGCAGCCGCCTGAGCAGCCGCCTCTGCAGCCGCCTGAGCATCAGCCAGAGCAGCCGCCTCAGCATCAGCCAGAGCACCAGCCAGAGCATCAGCCAGAGCAGCAGCCAGAGCAGCAGGCTGAGCAGCAGCCTGAGCAGCCGCCTGAGCAGCAGCCTGAGCATCAGCCAGAGCATCAGCCTGAGCATCAGCCAGAGCAGCAGGCAGAGCATCAGCCTGAGCAGCCGCCTCAGCAGCCGCCTGAGCAGCCGCCTCAGCAGCCGCCTGAGCATCAGCCAGAGCAGCCGCCTCAGCATCAGCCAGAGCAGCCGCCTCAGCAGCAGGCAGAGCATCAGCCAGAGCAGCCGCCTGAGCAGCAGCCTGAGCAGCCGCCTGAGCAGCAGCCAGAGCATCAGCCAGAGCAGCAGGCAGAGCATCAGCCAGAGCAGCAGCCTGAGCAGCAGCTTGAGCATCAGCCTGAGAAGCAGCCTGAGCAGCAGCCTGAGCAGCAGCCTGAGCAGCCAGAGCAGCCGCCTCAGCAGCCGCCTGAGCATTAGCCAGAGCAGCAGGCAGAGCATCAGCCAGAGCAGCAGGCTGAGCAGCAGCCTGAGCAGCAGCCTGAGCAGCAGCCAGAGCATCAGCCAGAGCAGCAGCCAGAGCAGCAGGCAGAGCATCAGCCAGAGCAGCAGCCTGAGCATCAGAAAGAGCAGCGGCCTGAGCATCAGCCTGAGCATCAGCCTGAGCATCAGCCTGAGCATCAGCCTGAGCATCAGCCTGAGCAGCGGCCTGAGCATCAGCCTGAGCAGCAGCCAGAGCCAGAGCAGCAGCCTGAGCAGCCGCCTCAGCAGCAGCCAGAGCAGAAGCCTGAGCATCAGCCAGAGCAGCAGCCAGAGCCAGAGCAGCAGCCTGAGCAGCCGCCTGAGCAGCAGCCTGAGCATCAGCCAGAGCAGCAGCCTGAGCATCAGCCAGAGCAGCCGCCTCAGCAGCCGCCTGAGCAGCAGCCTGAGCAGCAGCCTGAGCATCAGCCAGAGCAGCAGCCTGAGCAGCAGGCAGAGCATCAGCCAGAGCAGCAACCTGAGCAGCAGCCAGAGCAGCAGCCAGAGCAGCAGCCTGAGCAGCAGCCAGAGCAGCAGCCAGAGCAGCCTGAGCAGCCTGAGCAGCAGCCTGAGCAGCAGCCTGAGCATCAGCCAGAGCAACAGGCAGAGCATCAGCCAGAGCAGCAGGCTGAGCAGCAGCCTGAGCATCAGCCTGAGCAGCAGCCTGAGCATCAGCCAGAGCAGCCGCCTGAGCAGCCGCCTCAGCAGCCGCCTGAGCATCAGCCAGAGCAGCAGGCAGAGCATCAGCCAGAGCAGCCGCCTCAGCAGCCGCCTGAGCAGCAGCCAGAGCATCAGCCAGAGCATCAGCCAGAGCAGCAGCCAGAGCATCAGCCAGAGCAGCCGCCTGAGCAGTAGCCTGAGCAGCCAGAGCAGCCGCCTCAGCAGCCGCCTGAGCAGCAGCCTGAGCATCAGCCTGAGCAGCCGCCTGAGCAGCAGCTTGAGCAGCAGCCTGAGAAGCAGCCTGAGCAGCAGCCAGAGCAGCAGCCTGAGCAGCAGCCAGAGCAGCAGCCTGAGCAGCAGCCTGAGCAGCAGCCTGAGCAGCAGCCTGAGCAGCCTGAGCAGCCTTAGCAGCAGCCTGAGCAGCAGCCTGAGCATCAGCCAGAGCAGCAGGCAGAGCATCAGCCAGAGCAGCAACCTGAGCAGCCGCCTCAGCAGCCGCCTGAGCAGCAGCCTGAGCATCAGCCAGAGCAGCGGCCAGAGCAGCAGCCTGAGCAGCAGCCAGAGCAGCAGCCTGAGCAGCAGCCAGAGCAGCAGCCTGAACAGCAGCCTGAGTATCAGCCAGAGCAGCAGCCTGAGCATCAGCCAGAGCAGCAGCCTGAGCATCAGCCAGAGCAGCAGCCAGAGCATCAGCCAGAGCATCAGCCAGAGCAGCAGCCTGAGCAGCCGCCTCAGCAGCCGCCTGAGCATCAGCCAGAGCAGCAGGCAGAGCATCAGCCAGCCGCCTCAGCAGCAGCCTGAGCATCAGCCAGAGCAGCAGGCAGAGCATCAGCCAGAGCAGCAGACTGAGCAGCAGCCTGAGCATCAGCCAGAGCATCAGCCAGAGCATCAGCCAGAGCAGCAGGCTGAGCAGCAGCCTGAGCATCAGCCAGGGCAGCAGCCAGAGCATCAGCCAGAGCATCAGCCAGAGCAGCAGAATGAGCAGCCTGAGCAGCAGCCTGAGCAGCAGCCTGAGCAGCCGCCTGAGCAGCCTGAGCATCAGCCAGAGCATCAACCAGAGCAGCAGCCTGAGCAGCAGCCTGAGCATCAGCCAGAGCATCAGCCAGAGCAGCCGCCTGAGCAGCAGCCTGAGCAGCCGCCTCAGCAGCCGCCTGAGCAGCAGCCTCAACTTCCAGCCTGAGCAGCCTAAGCAGCCTGAGCATCAGCCAGAGCATCAGCCAGAGCAGCCGCCTCAGCAGCCGCCTGAGCAGCAGCCTGAGCATCAGCCAGAGCAGCAGCCTGAGCAGCAGCCAGAGCAGAAGCCTGAGCATCAGCCAGAGCAGCAGCCAGAGCCAGAGCAGCAGCCTGAGCAGCCGCCTGAGCAGCAGCCTGAGCATCAGCCAGAGCAGCAGCCAGAGCCAGAGCAGCAGCCTGAGCAGCCGCCTGAGCAGCAGCCAGAGCATCAGCCAGAGCAGCAGCCAGAGCAGCAGGCAGAGCATCAGCCAGAGCAGCAGCCTGAGCATCAGCCTGAGCATCAGCCTGAGCAGCCGCCTCAGCAGCCGCCTGAGCAGCAGCCTGAGCATCAGCCAGAGCAGCAGGCTGAGCAGCAGCCTGAGCAGCAGCCTGAGCAGCAGCCAGAGCAGCAGCCAGAGCAGCAGCCTGAGCAGCAGCCAGAGCAGCAGCCAGAGCATCAGCCTGAGCATCAGCCAGAGCATCAGCCAGAGCAGCCGCCTCAGCAGCCGCCTGAGCAGCAGCCTGAGCAGCAGCCTGAGCATCAGCCAGAGCAGCAGCCTGAGCAGCAGCCAGAGCAGCAGCCTGAGCAGCAGCCTGAGCAGCAGCCTGAGCAGCAGCCTGAGCAGCCTGAGCAGCCTTAGCAGCAGCCTGAGCAGCAGCCTGAGCATCAGCCAGAGCAGCAGGCAGAGCATCAGCCAGAGCAGCAACCTGAGCAGCCGCCTCAGCAGCCGCCTGAGCAGCAGCCTGAGCATCAGCCAGAGCAGCGGCCAGAGCAGCAGCCTGAGCAGCAGCCAGAGCAGCAGCCTGAGCAGCAGCCAGAGCAGCAGCCAGAGCAGCAGCCTGAGCAGCAGCCAGAGCAGCAGCCTGAGCAGCCTGAGCAGCAGCCTGAGCAGCAGCCAGAGCAGCAGCCAGAGCAGCAGCCAGAGCAGCCGCCTCAGCAGCCGCCTGAGCAGCAGCCTGAGCATCAGCCAGAGCAGCAGCCAGAGCCAGAGCATCAGCCAGAGCAGCCGCCTGAGCATCAGCCTGAGCATCAGCCAGAGCAGCAGCCAGAGCATCAGCCAGAGCAGCAGCCTGAGCATCAGCCAGAGCAGCAGCCTGAGCAGCCGCCTCAGCAGCAGCCAGAGCAGAAGCCTGAGCATCAGCCAGAGCAGCAGCCAGAGCCAGAGCAGCAGCCTGAGCAGCCGCCTGAGCAGCAGCCTGAGCATCAGCCAGAGCAGCAGCCAGAGCCAGAGCAGCAGCCTGAGCAGCCGCCTGAGCAGCAGCCAGAGCATCAGCCAGAGCAGCAGCCAGAGCAGCAGGCAGAGCATCAGCCAGAGCAGCAGCCTGAGCATCAGAAAGAGCAGCGGCCTGAGCATCAGCCTGAGCATCAGCCTGAGCATCAGCCTGAGCAGCCGCCTCAGCAGCCGCCTGAGCAGCAGCCTGAGCAGCAGCCTGAGCATCAGCCAGAGCAGCAGGCTGAGCAGCAGCCTGAGCAGCAGCCTGAGCAGCAGCCAGAGCAGCAGCCAGAGCAGCAGCCTGAGCAGCAGCCAGAGCAGCAGCCAGAGCAGCCTGAGCAGCCAGAGCAGCAGCCTGAGCAGCAGCCTGAGCATCAGCCAGAGCAGCAGGCAGAGCATCAGCCAGAGCAGCAGGCTGAGCAGCAGCCTGAGCATCAGCCAGAGCAGCAGCCTGAGCAGCAGCCTGAGCAGCCGCCTCAGCAGCCGCCTGAGCAGCCGCCTCTGCAGCCGCCTGAGCATCAGCCAGAGCAGCCGCCTCAGCATCAGCCAGAGCACCAGCCAGAGCATCAGCCAGAGCAGCAGCCAGAGCAGCAGGCTGAGCAGCAGCCTGAGCAGCCGCCTGAGCAGCAGCCTGAGCATCAGCCAGAGCATCAGCCTGAGCATCAGCCAGAGCAGCAGGCAGAGCATCAGCCTGAGCAGCCGCCTCAGCAGCCGCCTGAGCAGCCGCCTCAGCAGCCGCCTGAGCATCAGCCAGAGCAGCCGCCTCAGCATCAGCCAGAGCAGCCGCCTCAGCAGCAGGCAGAGCATCAGCCAGAGCAGCCGCCTGAGCAGCAGCCTGAGCAGCCGCCTGAGCAGCAGCCAGAGCATCAGCCAGAGCAGCAGGCAGAGCATCAGCCAGAGCAGCAGCCTGAGCAGCAGCTTGAGCATCAGCCTGAGAAGCAGCCTGAGCAGCAGCCTGAGCAGCCAGAGCAGCCGCCTCAGCAGCCGCCTGAGCATTAGCCAGAGCAGCAGGCAGAGCATCAGCCAGAGCAGCAGGCTGAGCAGCAGCCTGAGCAGCAGCCTGAGCAGCAGCCAGAGCATCAGCCAGAGCAGCAGCCAGAGCAGCAGGCAGAGCATCAGCCAGAGCAGCAGCCTGAGCATCAGAAAGAGCAGCGGCCTGAGCATCAGCCTGAGCATCAGCCTGAGCATCAGCCTGAGCATCAGCCTGAGCATCAGCCTGAGCAGCGGCCTGAGCATCAGCCTGAGCAGCAGCCAGAGCCAGAGCAGCAGCCTGAGCAGCCGCCTCAGCAGCAGCCAGAGCAGAAGCCTGAGCATCAGCCAGAGCAGCAGCCAGAGCCAGAGCAGCAGCCTGAGCAGCCGCCTGAGCAGCAGCCTGAGCATCAGCCAGAGCAGCAGCCTGAGCATCAGCCAGAGCAGCCGCCTCAGCAGCCGCCTGAGCAGCAGCCTGAGCAGCAGCCTGAGCATCAGCCAGAGCAGC
Source organism: Drosophila nigricruria (assembly GCA_037075265.1). Taxonomy (NCBI): domain Eukaryota; kingdom Metazoa; phylum Arthropoda; class Insecta; order Diptera; family Drosophilidae; genus Drosophila; species Drosophila nigricruria. Next base: position 6,732,635 of record JBAMCI010000173.1, on the reverse strand, counting down.
AGCCTGAGCAGCAGGCAGAGCATCAGCCAGAGCAGCAACCTGAGCAGCAGCCAGAGCAGCAGCCAGAGCAGCAGCCTGAGCAGCAGCCAGAGCAGCAGCCAGAGCAGCCTGAGCAGCCTGAGCAGCAGCCTGAGCAGCAGCCTGAGCATCAGCCAGAGCAACAGGCAGAGCATCAGCCAGAGCAGCAGGCTGAGCAGCAGCCTGAGCATCAGCCTGAGCAGCAGCCTGAGCATCAGCCAGAGCAGCCGCCTGAGCAGCCGCCTCAGCAGCCGCCTGAGCATCAGCCAGAGCAGCAGGCAGAGCATCAGCCAGAGCAGCCGCCTCAGCAGCCGCCTGAGCAGCAGCCAGAGCATCAGCCAGAGCATCAGCCAGAGCAGCAGCCAGAGCATCAGCCAGAGCAGCCGCCTGAGCAGTAGCCTGAGCAGCCAGAGCAGCCGCCTCAGCAGCCGCCTGAGCAGCAGCCTGAGCATCAGCCTGAGCAGCCGCCTGAGCAGCAGCTTGAGCAGCAGCCTGAGAAGCAGCCTGAGCAGCAGCCTGAGCAGCAGCCTGAGCAGCTGCCTCAACTTCCAGCCTGGGCAGCAGCCTCTGCATCCAGTCTGAGCAGCTGCCTCAGCATCCAGCCTGAGCAGCTGCCTCAGCACCCAGCCTGAGCAGCTGCCTCAGTATCCAGCCTGAGCAGCCGCCTCAGCAGCCGCCTGAGCATCAGCCAGAGCAGCAGGCAGAGCATCAGCCAGAGCAGCCGCCTCAGCAGCCACCTGAGCAGCAGCCTGAGCAGCCAGAGCAGCCGCCTCAGCAGCCGCCTGAGCAGCAGCCTGAGCATCAGCCTGAGCAGCCGCCTGAGCAGCAGCTTGAGCAGCAGCCTGAGAAGCAGCCTGAGCAGCAGCCTGAGCAGCAGCCTGAGCAGCCAGAGCAGCCGCCTCAGCATCCAGCCTGAGCAGCCGCCTCAGCATCCAGCCTGAGCAGCTGCCTCAGCATCCAGCCTGAGCAGCTGCCTCAGCATCCAGCCTGAGCAGCTGCCTCAGCATCCAGCCTGAGCCTCAGCATCCAGCCTGAGAAGCCGCCTCAGCATCCAGCCTGAGCAGCCGCCTCAGCATCCAGCCTGAACAGCCGCCTCAGCAGCCAGCCTGAGCCTCAGCATCCAGCCTGAGCAGCTGCCTCAGCATCCAGCCTGAGCAGCTGCCTCAGCATCCAGCCTGAGCAGCTGCCTCAGCATCCAGCCTGAGCAGCTGCCTCAGCATCCAGCCTGAGCAGCTGCCTCAGCATCCAGCCTGAGCAGCTGCCTCAGCACCCAGCCTGAGCAGCTGCCTCAGTATCCAGCCTGAGCAGCTGCCTCAGCATCCAGCCTGAGCAGCTGCCTCAGCACCCAGCCTGAGCAGCTGCCTTAGCACCCAGCCTGAGCAGCTGCCTCAGCATCCAGCCTGAGCAGCCGCCTCAGCAACCAGCCTGAGCCTCAGCGTCCAGCCTGAGCAACCGCCTCAGCATCCAGCCTGAGCAGCTGCCTCAGCATCCAGCCTGAGCAGCTGCCTCAGCATCCAGCCTGAGCAGCCGCCTCAGCATCCAGTCTGAGCAGCTGCCTCAGCATCCAGTCTGAGCAGCTGCCTCAGCATCCAGCCTGAGCAGCCGCCTCAGCAACCAGCCTGAGCCTCAGCGTCCAGCCTGAGCAACCGCCTCAGCATCAGCCAGAGCAGCCGCCTGAGCAGCAGCCTGAGCAGCCGCCTGAGCAGCAGCCTGAGCATCAGCCAGAGCAGCAGGCAGAGCATCAGCCAGAGCAGCAGCCTGAGCATCAGAAAGAGCAGCGGCCTGAGCATCAGCCTGAGCATCAGCCTGAGCAGCCGCCTCAGCAGCCGCCTCAGCAGCCGCCTGAGCAGCAGCCTGCGCATCAGCCAGAGCAGCAGGCTGAGCAGCAGGCTGAGCAGCAGCCTGAGCAGCAGCCTGAGCAGCAGCCAGAGCAGCAGCCAGAGCAGCAGCCTGAGCAGCAGCCAGAGCAGCAGCCAGAGCAGCCTGAGCAGCCTGAGCAGCAGCCTGAGCAGCAGCCAGAGCAGCAGGCAGAGCATCAGCCAGAGCAGCAGCCTGAGCATCAGAAAGAGCAGCGGCCTGAGCATCAGCCTGAGCATCAGCCTGAGCAGCCGCCTCAGCAGCCGCCTGAGCAGCAGCCTGAGCATCAGCCAGAGCAGCAGGCTGAGCAGCAGCCTGAGCAGCAGCCTGAGCAGCAGCCAGAGCAGCAGCCAGAGCATCAGCCTGAGAAGCAGCCTGAGCAGCAGCCTGAGCAGCCAGAGCAGCCGCCTCAGCAGCCGCCTGAGCAGCAGCCTGAGCATCAGCCAGAGCAGCAGGCAGAGCATCAGCCAGAGCAGCAGCCTGAGCATCAGAAAGAGCAGCGGCCTGAGCATCAGCCTGAGCATCAGCCTGAGCAGCCGCCTCAGCAGCCGCCTGAGCATCAGCCTGAGCAGCAACCTGAGCAGCAGCCAGAGCAGCCGCCTCAGCAGCCGCCTGAGCATCAGCCTGAGCAGCAACCTGAGCAGCAGCCAGAGCATCAGCCTGAGCATCAGCCTTAGCAGCAGCCTGAGCAGCAGCCTGAGCATCAGCCAGAGCAGCAGGCAGAGCATCAGCCAGAGCAGCAACCTGAGCAGCCGCCTCAGCAGCCGCCTGAGCAGCAGCCTGAGCATCAGCCAGAGCAGCGGCCAGAGCAGCAGCCTGAGCAGCAGCCAGAGCAGCAGCCTGAGCAGCAGCCAGAGCAGCAGCCAGAGCAGCAGCCTGAGCAGCAGCCAGAGCAGCAGCCTGAGCAGCCTGAGCAGCAGCCTGAGCAGCAGCCAGAGCAGCAGCCAGAGCAGCAGCCAGAGCAGCCGCCTCAGCAGCCGCCTGAGCAGCAGCCTGAGCATCAGCCAGAGCAGCAGCCAGAGCCAGAGCATCAGCCAGAGCAGCCGCCTGAGCATCAGCCTGAGCATCAGCCAGAGCAGCAGCCAGAGCATCAGCCAGAGCAGCAGCCTGAGCATCAGCCAGAGCAGCAGCCTGAGCAGCCGCCTCAGCAGCAGCCAGAGCAGAAGCCTGAGCATCAGCCAGAGCAGCAGCCAGAGCCAGAGCAGCAGCCTGAGCAGCCGCCTGAGCAGCAGCCTGAGCATCAGCCAGAGCAGCAGCCAGAGCCAGAGCAGCAGCCTGAGCAGCCGCCTGAGCAGCAGCCAGAGCAGCAGCCAGAGCAGCAGCCTGAGCATCAGAAAGAGCAGCGGCCTGAGCATCAGCCTGAGCATCAGCCTGAGCATCAGCCTGAGCAGCCGCCTCAGCAGCCGCCTGAGCAGCAGCCTGAGCAGCAGCCTGAGCATCAGCCAGAGCAGCAGGCTGAGCAGCAGCCTGAGCAGCAGCCTGAGCAGCAGCCAGAGCAGCAGCCAGAGCAGCAGCCTGAGCAGCAGCCAGAGCAGCAGCCAGAGCAGCCTGAGCAGCCAGAGCAGCAGCCTGAGCAGCAGCCTGAGCATCAGCCAGAGCAGCAGGCAGAGCATCAGCCAGAGCAGCAGGCTGAGCAGCAGCCTGAGCATCAGCCAGAGCAGCAGCCTGAGCAGCAGCCTGAGCAGCCGCCTCAGCAGCCGCCTGAGCAGCCGCCTCTGCAGCCGCCTGAGCATCAGCCAGAGCAGCCGCCTCAGCATCAGCCAGAGCACCAGCCAGAGCATCAGCCAGAGCAGCAGCCAGAGCAGCAGGCTGAGCAGCAGCCTGAGCAGCCGCCTGAGCAGCAGCCTGAGCATCAGCCAGAGCATCAGCCTGAGCATCAGCCAGAGCAGCAGGCAGAGCATCAGCCTGAGCAGCCGCCTCAGCAGCCGCCTGAGCAGCCGCCTCAGCAGCCGCCTGAGCATCAGCCAGAGCAGCCGCCTCAGCATCAGCCAGAGCAGCCGCCTCAGCAGCAGGCAGAGCATCAGCCAGAGCAGCCGCCTGAGCAGCAGCCTGAGCAGCCGCCTGAGCAGCAGCCAGAGCATCAGCCAGAGCAGCAGGCAGAGCATCAGCCAGAGCAGCAGCCTGAGCAGCAGCTTGAGCATCAGCCTGAGAAGCAGCCTGAGCAGCAGCCTGAGCAGCCAGAGCAGCCGCCTCAGCAGCCGCCTGAGCATTAGCCAGAGCAGCAGGCAGAGCATCAGCCAGAGCAGCAGGCTGAGCAGCAGCCTGAGCAGCAGCCTGAGCAGCAGCCTGAGCAGCAGCCAGAGCATCAGCCAGAGCAGCAGCCAGAGCAGCAGGCAGAGCATCAGCCAGAGCAGCAGCCTGAGCATCAGAAAGAGCAGCGGCCTGAGCATCAGCCTGAGCATCAGCCTGAGCATCAGCCTGAGCATCAGCCTGAGCATCAGCCTGAGCAGCGGCCTGAGCATCAGCCTGAGCAGCAGCCAGAGCCAGAGCAGCAGCCTGAGCAGCCGCCTCAGCAGCAGCCAGAGCAGAAGCCTGAGCATCAGCCAGAGCAGCAGCCAGAGCCAGAGCAGCAGCCTGAGCAGCCGCCTGAGCAGCAGCCTGAGCATCAGCCAGAGCAGCAGCCTGAGCATCAGCCAGAGCAGCCGCCTCAGCAGCCGCCTGAGCAGCAGCCTGAGCAGCAGCCTGAGCATCAGCCAGAGCAGCAGCCTGAGCAGCAGGCAGAGCATCAGCCAGAGCAGCAACCTGAGCAGCAGCCAGAGCAGCAGCCAGAGCAGCAGCCTGAGCAGCAGCCAGAGCAGCAGCCAGAGCAGCCTGAGCAGCCTGAGCAGCAGCCTGAGCAGCAGCCTGAGCATCAGCCAGAGCAACAGGCAGAGCATCAGCCAGAGCAGCAGGCTGAGCAGCAGCCTGAGCATCAGCCTGAGCAGCAGCCTGAGCATCAGCCAGAGCAGCCGCCTGAGCAGCCGCCTCAGCAGCCGCCTGAGCATCAGCCAGAGCAGCAGGCAGAGCATCAGCCAGAGCAGCCGCCTCAGCAGCCGCCTGAGCAGCAGCCAGAGCATCAGCCAGAGCATCAGCCAGAGCAGCAGCCAGAGCATCAGCCAGAGCAGCCGCCTGAGCAGTAGCCTGAGCAGCCAGAGCAGCCGCCTCAGCAGCCGCCTGAGCAGCAGCCTGAGCATCAGCCTGAGCAGCCGCCTGAGCAGCAGCTTGAGCAGCAGCCTGAGAAGCAGCCTGAGCAGCAGCCTGAGCAGCAGCCTGAGCAGCTGCCTCAACTTCCAGCCTGGGCAGCAGCCTCTGCATCCAGTCTGAGCAGCTGCCTCAGCATCCAGCCTGAGCAGCTGCCTCAGCACCCAGCCTGAGCAGCTGCCTCAGTATCCAGCCTGAGCAGCCGCCTCAGCAGCCGCCTGAGCATCAGCCAGAGCAGCAGGCAGAGCATCAGCCAGAGCAGCCGCCTCAGCAGCCGCCTGAGCAGCAGCCTGAGCAGCCAGAGCAGCCGCCTCAGCAGCCGCCTGAGCAGCAGCCTGAGCATCAGCCTGAGCAGCCGCCTGAGCAGCAGCTTGAGCAGCAGCCTGAGAAGCAGCCTGAGCAGCAGCCTGAGCAGCAGCCTGAGCAGCCAGAGCAGCCGCCTCAGCATCCAGCCTGAGCAGCCGCCTCAGCATCCAGCCTGAGCAGCTGCCTCAGCATCCAGCCTGAGCAGCTGCCTCAGCATCCAGCCTGAGCAGCTGCCTCAGCATCCAGCCTGAGCCTCAGCATCCAGCCTGAGAAGCCGCCTCAGCATCCAGCCTGAGCAGCCGCCTCAGCATCCAGCCTGAACAGCCGCCTCAGCAGCCAGCCTGAGCCTCAGCATCCAGCCTGAGCAGCTGCCTCAGCATCCAGCCTGAGCAGCTGCCTCAGCATCCAGCCTGAGCAGCTGCCTCAGCATCCAGCCTGAGCAGCTGCCTCAGCATCCAGCCTGAGCAGCTGCCTCAGCATCCAGCCTGAGCAGCTGCCTCAGCATCCAGCCTGAGCAGCTGCCTCAGCACCCAGCCTGAGCAGCTGCCTCAGTATCCAGCCTGAGCAGCTGCCTCAGCATCCAGCCTGAGCAGCTGCCTCAGCACCCAGCCTGAGCAGCTGCCTTAGCACCCAGCCTGAGCAGCTGCCTCAGCATCCAGCCTGAGCAGCCGCCTCAGCAACCAGCCTGAGCCTCAGCGTCCAGCCTGAGCAACCGCCTCAGCATCCAGCCTGAGCAGCTGCCTCAGCATCCAGCCTGAGCAGCTGCCTCAGCATCCAGCCTGAGCAGCCGCCTCAGCATCCAGTCTGAGCAGCTGCCTCAGCATCCAGTCTGAGCAGCTGCCTCAGCATCCAGCCTGAGCAGCCGCCTCAGCAACCAGCCTGAGCCTCAGCGTCCAGCCTGAGCAACCGCCTCAGCATCAGCCAGAGCAGCCGCCTGAGCAGCAGCCTGAGCAGCCGCCTGAGCAGCAGCCTGAGCATCAGCCAGAGCAGCAGGCAGAGCATCAGCCAGAGCAGCAGCCTGAGCATCAGAAAGAGCAGCGGCCTGAGCATCAGCCTGAGCATCAGCCTGAGCAGCCGCCTCAGCAGCCGCCTCAGCAGCCGCCTGAGCAGCAGCCTGCGCATCAGCCAGAGCAGCAGGCTGAGCAGCAGCCTGAGCAGCAGCCTGAGCAGCAGCCAGAGCAGCAGCCAGAGCAGCAGCCTGAGCAGCAGCCAGAGCAGCAGCCAGAGCAGCCTGAGCAGCCTGAGCAGCAGCCTGAGCAGCAGCCAGAGCAGCAGGCAGAGCATCAGCCAGAGCAGCAGCCTGAGCATCAGAAAGAGCAGCGGCCTGAGCATCAGCCTGAGCATCAGCCTGAGCAGCCGCCTCAGCAGCCGCCTGAGCAGCAGCCTGAGCATCAGCCAGAGCAGCAGGCTGAGCAGCAGCCTGAGCAGCAGCCTGAGCAGCAGCCAGAGCAGCAGCCAGAGCATCAGCCTGAGAAGCAGCCTGAGCAGCAGCCTGAGCAGCCAGAGCAGCCGCCTCAGCAGCCGCCTGAGCAGCAGCCTGAGCATCAGCCAGAGCAGCAGGCAGAGCATCAGCCAGAGCAGCAGCCTGAGCATCAGAAAGAGCAGCGGCCTGAGCATCAGCCTGAGCATCAGCCTGAGCAGCCGCCTCAGCAGCCGCCTGAGCATCAGCCTGAGCAGCAACCTGAGCAGCAGCCAGAGCAGCAGCCAGAGCAGCAGCCTGAGCAGCAGCCAGAGCAGCAGCCAGAGCAGCCTGAGCAGCCTGAGCAGCAGCCTGAGCAGCAGCCTGAGCATCAGCCAGAGCAACAGGCAGAGCATCAGCCAGAGCAGCAGGCTGAGCAGCAGCCTGAGCATCAGCCTGAGCAGCAGCCTGAGCATCAGCCAGAGCAGCCGCCTGAGCAGCCGCCTCAGCAGCCGCCTGAGCATCAGCCAGAGCAGCAGGCAGAGCATCAGCCAGAGCAGCCGCCTCAGCAGCCGCCTGAGCAGCAGCCAGAGCATCAGCCAGAGCATCAGCCAGAGCAGCAGCCAGAGCATCAGCCAGAGCAGCCGCCTGAGCAGTAGCCTGAGCAGCCAGAGCAGCCGCCTCAGCAGCCGCCTGAGCAGCAGCCTGAGCATCAGCCTGAGCAGCCGCCTGAGCAGCAGCTTGAGCAGCAGCCTGAGAAGCAGCCTGAGCAGCAGCCTGAGCAGCAGCCTGAGCAGCCAGAGCAGCCGCCTCAGCATCCAGCCTGAGCAGCCGCCTCAGCATCCAGCCTGAGAAGCCGCCTCAGCATCCAGCCTGAGCAGCCGCCTCAGCATCCAGCCTGAGCCTCAGCATCCAGCCTGAGAAGCCGCCTCAGCATCCAGCCTGAGCAGCCGCCTCAGCATCCAGCCTGAACAGCCGCCTCAGCAGCCAGCCTGAGCAGCTGCCTCAGCATCCAGCCTGAGCAGCTGCCTCAGCATCCAGCCTGAGCAGCTGCCTCAGCACCCAGCCTAAGCAGGTGCCTCAGCACCCAGCCTGAGCAGCTGCCTCAGTATCCAGCCTGAGCAGCCGCCTCAGCATCCAGCCTGAGCAGCTGCCTCGGCATTCAGCCTGAGCAGCTGCCTCAGCATCCAGCCTGAGCAGCTGCCTCAGCATCCAGCCTGAGCAGCTGCCTCAACTTCCAGCCTGGGCAGCAGCCTCAGTATCCAGCCTGAACAGCCGCCTCAGCAGCCAGCCTGAGCAGCTGCCTCAGCATCCAGCCTGAGCAGCTGCCTCGGCATCCAGTCTGAGCAGCTCCCTCAGCATCCAGCCTGAGCAGCTGCCTCAGCACCCAGCCTGAGCAGCTGCCTCAGTATCCAGCCTGAGCAGCCGCCTCAGCAGCCGCCTGAGCATCAGCCAGAGCAGCTGGCAGAGCATCAGCCAGAGCAGCCGCCTCAGCAGCCGCCTGAGCAGCAGCCAGAGCATCAGCCAGAGCAGCCGCCTGAGCAGCAGCCTGAGCAGCCAGAGCAGCCGCCTCAGCAGCCGCCTGAGCAGCAGCCTGAGCATCAGCCTGAGCAGCCGCCTGAGCAGCAGCTTGAGCAGCAGCCTGAGAAGCAGCCTGAGCAGCAGCCTGAGCAGCCAGAGCAGCCGCCTCAGCATCCAGCCTGAGCAGCCGCCTCAGCATCCAGCCTGAGCAGCTGCCTCAGCATCCAGCCTGAGCAGCTGCCTCAGCATCCAGCCTGAGCAGCTGCCTCAGCATCCAGCCTGAGCCTCAGCATCCAGCCTGAGAAGCCGCCTCAGCATCCAGCCTGAGCAGCCGCCTCAGCATCCAGCCTGAGCAGCCGCCTCAGCATCCAGCCTGAACAGCCGCCTCAGCAGCCAGCCTGAGCCTCAGCATCCAGCCTGAGCAGCTGCCTCAGCATCCAGCCTGAGCAGCTGCCTCAGCATCCAGCCTGAGCAGCTGCCTCAGCATCCAGCCTGAGCAGCTGCCTCAGCATCCAGCCTGAGCAGCTGCCTCAGCATCCAGCCTGAGCAGCTGCCTCAGCATCCAGCCTGAGCAGCTGCCTCAGCACCCAGCCTGAGCAGCTGCCTCAGTATCCAGCCTGAGCAGCTGCCTCAGCATCCAGCCTGAGCAGCTGCCTCAGCACCCAGCCTGAGCAGCTGCCTCAGTACCCAGCCTGAGCAGCTGCCTCAGCATCCAGCCTGAGCAGCCGCCTCAGCAACCAGCCTGAGCCTCAGCGTCCAGCCTGAGCAACCGCCTCAGCATCCAGCCTGAGCAGCTGCCTCAGCATCCAGCCTGAGCAGCTGCCTCAGCATCCAGTCTGAGCAGCTGCCTCAGCATCCAGTCTGAGCAGCTGCCTCAGCATCCAGCCTGAGCAGCCGCCTCAGCAACCAGCCTGAGCCTCAGCGTCCAGCCTGAGCAACCGCCTCAGCATCAGCCAGAGCAGCCGCCTGAGCAGCAGCCTGAGCAGCCGCCTGAGCAGCAGCCTGAGCATCAGCCAGAGCAGCAGGCAGAGCATCAGCCAGAGCAGCAGCCTGAGCATCAGAAAGAGCAGCGGCCTGAGCATCAGCCTGAGCATCAGCCTGAGCAGCCGCCTCAGCAGCCGCCTCAGCAGCCGCCTCAGCAGCCGCCTCAGCAGCCGCCTCAGCAGCCGCCTGAGCAGCAGCCTGCGCATCAGCCAGAGCAGCAGGCTGAGCAGCAGCCTGAGCAGCAGCCTGAGCAGCAGCCTGAGCAGCAGCCAGAGCAGCAGCCAGAGCAGCAGCCTGAGCAGCAGCCAGAGCAGCAGCCAGAGCAGCCTGAGCAGCCTGAGCAGCAGCCTGAGCAGCAGCCAGAGCAGCAGGCAGAGCATCAGAAAGAGCAGCGGCCTGAGCATCAGCCTGAGCATCAGCCTGAGCAGCCGCCTCAGCAGCCGCCTGAGCAGCAGCCTGATCATCAGCCAGAGCAGCAGGCTGAGCAGCAGCCAGAGCAGCAGCCAGAGCATCAGCCTGAGAAGCAGCCTGAGCAGCAGCCTGAGCAGCAGCCTGAGCAGCCAGAGCAGCCGCCTCAGCAGCCGCCTGAGCAGCAGCCTGAGCATCAGCCAGAGCAGCAGGCAGAGCATCAGCCAGAGCAGCAGCCTGAGCATCAGAAAGAGCAGCGGCCTGAGCATCAGCCTGAGCATCAGCCTGAGCAGCCGCCTCAGCAGCCGCCTGAGCAGCAGCCTGAGCATCAGCCAGAGCAGCAGCCTGAGCATCAGCCAGAGCAGCAGGCTGAGCAGCAGCCTGAGCAGCAGCCTGAGCAGCAGCCTGAGTAGCAGCCTGAGTAGCAGCCTGAGCAGCAGCCAGAGCAGCAGCCAAAGCAGCCTGAGCAGCCTGAGCAGCAGCCTGAGCAGCAGCCAGAGCAGCAGCCTGAGCAGCAGCCTGAGCAGCAGCCTGAGCATCAGCCAGAGCAGCAGGCAGAGCATCAGCCAGAGCAGCAGGCTGAGCAGCAGCCTGAGCAGCAGGCTGAGCAGCAGCCTGAGCATCAGCCAGAGCAGCAGCCTGAGCAGCCAGAGCAGCCGCCTCAGCAGCCGCCTGAGCAGCAACCTGAGCATCAGCCTGAGCAGCCGCCTGAGCAGCAGCCTGAGCATCAGCCAGAGCAGCAGGCAGAGCATCAGCCAGAGCAGCAGCCTGAGCAGCAGCCTGAGCAGCCGCCTCAGCAGCAGCCAGAGCAGAAGCCTGAGCATCAGCCAGAGCAGCAGCCAGAGCCAGAGCAGCAGCCTGAGCAGCCGCCTGAGCAGCAGCCTGAGCATCAGCCAGAGCAGCAGCCAGAGCCAGAGCAGCAGCCTGAGCAGCAGCCAGAGCATCAGCCAGAGCAGCAGCCAGAGCAGCAGGCAGAGCATCAGCCAGAGCAGCAGCCTGAGCATCAGAAAGAGCAGCGGCCTGAGCATCAGCCTGAGCATCAGCCTGAGCAGCCGCCTCAGCAGCAGCCTGAGCAGCCGCCTGAGCAGCAGCCTGAGCATCAGCCAGAGCAGCAGGCTGAGCAGCAGCCAGAGCATCAGCCAGAGCAGCAGGCTGAGCAGCAGCCAGAGCAGCAGCCTGAGGAGCAGCCTCAGCAGCAGCCTGAGCAGCCGCCTCAGCAGCAGCCTGAGCAGCCGCCTCAGCAGCCGCCTGAGCAGCAGCCTGAGCATCAGCCAGAGCAGCAGGCTGAGCAGCAGCCAGAGCAGCAGCCTGAGCAGCAGCCAGAGCAGCAGCCTGAGCAGCAGCCTGAGCAGCCTGAGCAGCCTGAGCAGCAGCCTGAGCAGCAGCCTGAGCATCAGAAAGAGCAGCGGCCTGAGCATCAGCCTGAGCATCAGCCTGAGCAGCCGCCTCAGCAGCCGCCTGAGCAGCAGCCTGAGCATCAGCCAGAGCAGCAGCCTGAGCATCAGCCAGAGCAGCAGGCTGAGCAGCAGCCTGAGCAGCAGCCTGAGCAGCAGCCTGAGCAGCAGCCTGAGCAGCAGCCAGAGCAGCAGCCAAAGCAGCCTGAGCAGCCTGAGCAGCAGCCTGAGCAGCAGCCAGAGCAGCAGCCAGAGCAGCAGCCTGAGCAGCAGCCAGAGCAGCAGCCAAAGCAGCCTGAGCAGCCTGAGCAGCAGCCTGAGCAGCAGCCTGAGCATCAGCCAGAGCAGCAGGCAGAGCATCAGCCAGAGCAGCAGGCTGAGCAGCAGCCTGAGCAGCAGGCTGAGCAGCAGCCTGAGCATCAGCCAGAGCAGCAGCCTGAGCAGCCAGAGCAGCCGCCTCAGCAGCCGCCTGAGCAGCAACCTGAGCATCAGCCTGAGCAGCCGCCTGAGCAGCAGCCTGAGCATCAGCCAGAGCAGCAGGCAGAGCATCAGCCAGAGCAGCAGCCTGAGCAGCAGCTTGAGCATCAGCCTGAGAAGCAGCCTGAGCAGCAGCCTGAGCAGCCAGAGCAGCCGCCTCAGCATCCAGCCTGAGCAGCCGCCTCAGCATCCAGCCTGAGCAGCCGCCTCAGCATCCAGCCTGAGCTCCAGCATCCAGCCTGAGCAGCTGCCTCAGCATCCAGCCTGAGCAGCTGCCTCAGCATCCAGCCTGAGCAGCCGCCTCAGCATCCAGCCTGAGCCTCAGCATCCAGCCTGAGCAGCTGCCTCAGCATCCAGCCTGAGCAGCTGCCTCAGCACCCAGCCTGAGCCTCAGCATCCAGCCTGAACCTCAGCATCCAGCCTGAGCAGCTGCCTCAGCATCCAGCCTGAGAAGCCGCCTCAGCATCCAGCCTGAGCAGCCGCCTCAGCATCCAACCTGAGCAGCCGCCTCAGCATCCAGCCTGAGCCTCAGCATCCAGCCTGAGCAGCTGCCTCAGCATCCAGCCTGAGCAGCTGCCTCAGCATCCAGCCTGAGCAGCTGCCTCAGCATCCAGCCTGAGCAGCTGCCTCAGTATCCAGCCTGAGCAGCTGCCTCAGCATCCAGCCTGAGCAGCTGCCTCAGCACCCAGCCTGAGCAGCTGCCTCAGTATCCAGCCTGAGCAGCTGCCTCAGCATCCAGCCTGAGCAGCTGCCTCAGCACCCAGCCTGAGCAGCTGCCTCAGTATCCAGCCTGAGCAGCCGCCTCAGCTTCCAGCCTGAGCAGCTGCCTCAGCATTCAGCCTGAGCAGCTGCCTCAGCATCCAGCCTGAGCAGCAGCCTCAGCATCCAGTCTGAGCAGTTGCCTCAGCATCCAGCCTGAGCAGCCGCCTCAGCAACCAGCCTGAGCCTCAACGTCCAGCCTGAGCAACCGCCTCAGCATCAGCCAGAGCAGCAGCCAGAGCAGCAGCCTGAGCAGCCGCCTCAGCAGCAGCCAGAGCAGAAGCCTGAGCATCAGCCAGAGCAGCAGCCAGAGCCAGAGCAGCAGCCTGAGCAGCCGCCTGAGCAGCAGCCTGAGCATCAGCCAGAGCAGCAGCCAGAGCCAGAGCAGCAGCCTGAGCATCAGAAAGAGCAGCGGCCTGAGCATCAGCCTGAGCATCAGCCTGAGCAGCCGCCTCAGCAGCAGCCTGAGCAGCCGCCTGAGCAGCAGCCTGAGCATCAGCCAGAGCAGCAGGCTGAGCAGCAGCCTGAGGAGCAGTCTCAGCAGCAGCCTGAGCAGCCGCCTCAGCAGCAGCCTGAGCAGCCGCCTCAGCAGCCGCCTGAGCAGCAGCCTGAGCATCAGCCAGAGCAGCAGGCTGAGCAGCAGCCAGAGCAGCAGCCTGAGCAGCAGCCAGAGCAGCAGCCAGAGCAGCAGCCTGAGCAGCAGCCTGAGCAGCCTGAGCAGCCTGAGCAGCAGCCTGAGCAGCAGCCTGAGCATCAGCCAGAGCAGCAGGCAGAGCAGCCGCCAGAGCAGCAGCCAGAGCATCAGCCAGAGCATCAGCCAGAGCAGCAGCCAGAGCCAGAGCAGCAGCCTGAGCAGCAGCCTGAGCAGCAGCCAGAGCAGCAGCCTGAGCAGCAGCCTGAGCAGCCTGAGCAGCCTGAGCAGCAGCCTGAGCAGCAGCCTGAGCAGCAGGCAGAGCATCAGCCAGAGCAGCCGCCTCAGCAGCCGCCTGAGCAGCAGCCAGAGCATCAGCCAGAGCAGCAGCCAGAGCCAGAGCAGCAGCCTGAGCAGCCGCCTGAGCAGCAGCCAGAGCAGCAGCCTGAGCAGCAGCCTGAGCATCAGCCTGAGCAGCCGCCTGAGCAGCAGCCTGAGCAGCAGCTTGAGCATCAGCCTGAGCAGCAGCCTGAGCAGCCTGAGCAGCCTGAGCAGCAGCCTGAGCAGCAGCCTGAGCATCAGCCAGAGCAGCAGCCTGAGCATCAGCCAGAGCAGCGGCCAGAGCAGCAGCCTGAGCAGCAGCCAGAGCAGCAGCCAGAGCAGCAGCCTGAGCAGCAGCCAGAGCAGCGGCCAGAGCAGCAGCCTGAGCAGCAGCCAGAGCAGCAGCCAGAGCAGCAGCCTGAGCAGCAGCCTGAGCAGCCTGAGCAGCAGCCTGAGCATCAGCCAGAGCAGCAGGCAGAGCAGCCGCCTCAGCAGCCGCCTGAGCAGCAGGCAGAGCATCAGCCAGAGCAGCCGCCTCAGCAGCTGCCTGAGCAGCCGCCTCAGCAGCAGCCAGAGCAGCAGCCTGAGCAGCAGCCTAAGCATCAGCCAGAGCAGCAGGCAGAGCAGCCGCCTCAGCAGCCGCCTGAGCAGCAGGCAGAGCATCAGCCAGAGCAGCCGCCTCAGCAGCCGCCTGAGCAGCAGCCTGAGCATCAGCCAGAGCAGCAGCCAGAGCAGCCGCCTCAGCAGCCGCCTGAGCAGCAGCCAGAGCATCAGCCAGAGCAGCAGCCAGAGCAGCCGCCTCAGCAGCCGCCTGAGCAGCAGCCTGAGCATCAGCCAGAGCAGCAGCCAGAGCCAGAGCATCAGCCAGAGCAGCCGCCTGAGCATCAGCCTGAGCATCAGCCAGAGCAGCAGCCAGAGCATCAGCCAGAGCAGCCGCCTGAGCAGCAGCCAGAGCATCAGCCAGAGCAGCAGCCTGAGCATCAGCCAGAGCAGCAGCCTGAGCAGCCGCCTCAGCAGCAGCCAGAGCAGCAGCCAGAGCAGCAGCCAGAGCAGCAGACTGAGCAGCAGCCTGAGCATCAGCCAGAGCAGCAGCCTGAGCATCAGCCAGAGCAGCAGCCTGAGCAGCCGCCTCAGCAGCCGCCTGAGTCAGCCAGAGCAGCCGCCTCAGCATCAGCCAGAGCAGCAGCCAGAGCATCAGCCAGAGCAGCAGCCAGAGCAGCAGGCTGAGCAGCAGCCTGAGCAGCCGCCTGAGCAGCAGCCTGAGCATCAGCCAGAGCAGCAGGCAGAGCATCAGCCTGAGCATCAGCCAGAGCAGCAGGCTGAGCAGCCGCCTCAGCAGCCGCCTGAGCAGCCGCCTCAGCAGCCGCCTGAGCAGCCGCCTCAGCAGCCGCCTGAGCAGCAGCCAGAGCAGCCGCCTCAGCAGCAGGCAGAGCATCAGCCAGAGCAGCAGGCTGAGCAGCAGCCTGAGCAGCCGCCTGAGCAGCAGCCTGAGCATCAGCCAGAGCCGCAGGCAGAGCATCAGCCAGAGCAGCAGCCTGAGCAGCAGCTTGAGCATCAGCCTGAGAAGCAGCCTGAGCAGCAGCCTGAGCAGCCAGAGCAGCCGCCTCAGCAGCCGCCTGAGCAGCAGCCTGAGCATCAGCCAGAGCAGCAGGCAGAGCATCAGCCAGAGCAGCAGGCTGAGCAGCAGCCTGAGCAGCAGGCTGAGCAGCAGCCTGAGCATCAGCCAGAGCAGCAGCCTGAGCAGCCAGAGCAGCCGCCTCAGCAGCCGCCTCAGCAGCCGCCTGAGCAGCAGCCTGAGCATCAGCCAGAGCAGCAGGCTGAGCATCAGCCAGAGCAGCAGGCTGAGCAGCAGGCTGAGCAGCAGCCTGAGCAGCAGCCTGAGCAGCAGCCAGAGCAGCAGGCTGAGCAGCAGCCTGAGCAGCCTGAGCAGCCTGAGCAGCCGCCTCAGCAGCCGCCTGAGCAGCAGCCTGAGCATCAGCCAGAGCAGCAGCCTGAGCAGCAGCCTGAGCAGCAGGCTGAGCAGCAGCCTGAGCATCAGCCAGAGCAGCAGCCTGAGCAGCCAGAGCAGCCGCCTCAGCAGCCGCCTCAGCAGCCGCCTGAGCAGCAGCCTGAGCATCAGCCAGAGCAGCAGGCTGAGCAGCAGCCTGAGCAGCAGCCTCAGCAGCAGCCTGAGCAGCCGCCTCAGCAGCAGCCTGAGCAGCCGCCTCAGCAGCCGCCTGAGCAGCAGCCTGAGCATCTGCCAGAGGAGCAGGCAGAGCATCAGCCAGAGCAGCAGGCTGAGCAGCAGCCTGAGCAGCAGGCTGAGCAGCAGCCTGAGCATCAGCCAGACCAGCAGCCAGAGCAGCAGCCTGAGCATCAGCCAGAGCAGCAGCCAGAGCATCAGCCAGAGCAGCAGCCTGAGCATCAGCCAGAGCAGCCGCCTCAGCAGCCGCCTGAGCAGCAGCCAGAGCATCAGCCAGAGCAGCCGCCTGAGCATCAGCCTGAGCATCAGCCAGAGCAGCAGGCAGAGCATCAGCCTGAGCAGCAGCCTGAGCAGCCTGAGCAGCCTGAGCATCAGCCAGAGCAGCAGGCAGAGCATCAGCCAGAGCAGCAGGCAGAGCATCAGCCAGAGCATCAGCCTGAGCAGCCGCCTCAGCAGCAGCCAGAGCAGCAGCCTGAGCAGCAGCCAGAGTAGCAGCCTGAGCATCAGCCAGAGCAGCAGGCAGAGCATCAGCCAGAGCATCAGCCAGAGCAGCAGCCTGAGCAGCAGCCTGAGCATCATCCAGAGCAGCAGCCTGAGCAGCCGCCTGAGCAGCCGCCTGAGCAGCCTGAGCATCAGCCTGAGCATCAGCCAGAGCAGCAGCCTGAGCAGCAGCCTGAGCAGCCGCCTCAGCAGCCGCCTGAGCATCAGCCAGAGCAGCCGCCTCAGCAGCCGCCTGAGCAGCAGCCAGAGCATCAGCCAGAGCAGCAGCCTGAGCATCAGCCAGAGCAGCAGCCTGAGCATCAGCCAGAGCAGCAGGCTGAGCATCAGCCAGAGCAGCAGGCTGAGCAGCAGCCTGAGCATCATCCAGAGCAGCAGCCTGAGCAGCCGCCTCAGCAGCAGCCTGAGCAGCCGCCTCAGCAGCCGCCTCAGCAGCCGCCTGAGCATCAGCCTGAGCATCAGCCAGTGCAGCAGCCAGAGCAGCCGCCTCAGCAGCCGCCTCAGCAGCCGCCTGAGCAGCAGCCAGAGCAGCAGCCAGAGCAGCCGCCTCAGCAGCAGCCAGAGCAGCCGCCTCAGCAGCCGCCTGAGCATCAGCCTGAGCATCAGCCAGTGCAGCAGCCAGAGCAGCCGCCTCAGCAGCCGCCTCAGCAGCCGCCTCAGCAGCCGCCTCAGCAGCCGCCTGAGCATCAGCCAGAGCAGCAGGCAGAGCATCAGCCGGAGCAGCAGGCAGAGCATCAGCCAGAGCATCAGCCTGAGCAGCCGCCTCAGCAGCAGCCAGAGCAGCAGCCTGAGCAGAAGCCAGAGCATCAGCCAGAGCAGCCGTCTGAGCTGCAGCCTGAGCAGCCGCCTCAGCAGCCGCCTGAGCAGCCTGAGCATCAGCCTGAGCATCAGCTAGAGCAGCAGCCTGAGCAGCAGCCTGAGCATCAGCCAGAGCAGCAGCCAGAGCATCAGCCAGAGCAGCAGCCTGAGCATCAGCCAGAGTAGCAGCCTGAGCATCAGCCAGAGCAGCAGCCTGAGCAGCCGCCTGAGCATCAGCAAGAGCAGCAGCCTGAGCAGCCGCCTGAGCATCAGCCAGAGCAGCAGCCAGAGCATCAGCCAGAGCATCAGCCAAAGCAGCAGCCTGAGCAGCATCCTGAGCATCAGCCAGAGCAGCAGCCTGAGCAGCCGCCTGAGCATCAGCAAGAGCAGCAGCCTCAGCAGCAGCCTGAGCATCAGCCAGAGCAGCCGCCTGAGCAGCAGCCTGAGCATCAGTCTGAGCAGCAGCCTCAACATTCAGCCAGAGCAGCAGCCTGAGCAGCAGACTGTGTGTGGATTATAGTTGCCTGCAGAGAGTGAGCAGTGGGCAACTTATGCTGTTGGATCTCGTCTGCCTATGCAAGAGTGTGAACTTTGTGGATGTTGTGAGCGCTGCTTAAATGCCTCTAGTGCTGACGCCTTGATCCCATTATGTATGTGGATTATAGTTGCCTGCAGAGAGTGAGCAGCGGAAAACGTTTACTCGTCGTTTATTTCGTCTGCCTATATGAGTGTGCCAACTCTGTGGATGTTGCGAGCGCTGCATAAGCGCATTTTAATGCTGACGCCTTGATCCCGTTGTGTGTGGATTGTAGCTGCCTGCAAGTAACAGAGAGTGAGCAGTGGGCAACGTCTGCCTATGCGAAATGAGAGCTTTGCGGATATTGTGAGCGTATTTGGCACTGTTACTCTCCATTACTCAATCGTGTGCATTAGATTGCCTCTAAGCTGTGTTTGTATTAGTGTGAGTGACGGCTTAGCGCAGGCAGCCACTTGACGGAACGAATCAGTCTGTGCGCGTCTGCCTAGCTGATCGCATGTAATTTACGTGGGTGCTAATGGCACTTCGTTTTTTTTTTCAAATATTAATAAATAGTTAGTTAGTAATTTGTTGTGTACTGAATATGTTATTTAAATTTACTTGCTTATATTTATTGTTATTAATGTATATTTTGGATTATGCTAAACGACAAGTGCCTGAAAGAAATCGTGTAAAAATCTCCAGTTTGGATGAATGCAGTCACAAAATGGCGTCCATTGAAATATGATTGACACGATCCGCAATCGTTGTAGAAAGAGAGAGAAAGAGAGCAAAAAGGAGAGCCATTCTTTGAAACTTAAGAGTTTTTCCTTGAAAAAAAGAGTAAGTTATACTAATAGATAAGGAATATTTTATATGTTCTTTATACATAGTTTAAGCTTATTATATTAAACTTATTATTTGAAGCTTAAACATATTTTAAGAAATTTCCTGATATAAAAGAATTGCAAATAAATATATATGGGTATTATTAAATAAATTTGTATTTTTAATAAATTCTGATAAATTTCCATATAGTTTTAAGCCTTGTTGTCTAGTATAGTATCCCATCAACATCTCAATTTTAGATAAGTTTTGTAAAGGGGCCCGCTAGCGCCATTGAAATTGTTGCGCCTCTGCGTAGCGTCGATTCAGTTCATTTTTGCGCTCCACCTCGCCGCCCACGCCTCGCAGCAGCTCGTCGCGCTGCCAGTTGCGATAGACGGCCGAGTCGTGGAGCTTGTCATCCCTGTCCAGGGCCTGCTGCTGCCACCATTTCAGATTGACAGCTGGCGTCTGCATCGGAATGACGGAAATGACCGGCGGATGACGACGCGGCCAGAGGCCCAGCTTGGCCAATCGCTTCTGCTCATCAATGTCGGTGTCCTCGGGTGTGCCCAGCACACGCAGCTGCTGCACCTCGCCGCGTGAACGCCTCATAGCAAGTGGATTAAACGGATCCTCGCCGTAGAGCTGGCGATATTTCTGACTTCTCACGAGGTTTATGATTTGGAACAGGGCAATGCACGTGATGCAGTTATACCCAGCAAAAACTGTAGAATAAAGTAGAATTATTGATGAATTCTATATCAGTTTCCTTTCACCTACGGCAATAGAAACTGCCCACCAAGGTGAGCACAATGAGCAGGCCCAAGTTGATTTGCTTCTTCAGCACAATCATCAGGACAATGTGACTGATTGTAATGCCCAGAAAGTAGACGAATTCCACGAAAGCCAACGGCAGCAATAACCATTTGTGAAGCTTGGGATTGAGAGAGTAATATAATAATATTAAAAGGGTTTTTTAGGGATTTGAGCTTAACTTAATTTTGGAAATTGTTAAGATGGCTTTGGATATGCGAAATAATTATAATTTGTATTACAATTAAGTAATAATAAAATAACTAAAATGTTTCTGTGGCAATGTAACAATAGTACAATTAAAGATGCTTTCGATTTCTCAGTACAATTAGAGATATTTCTCTTGTGTTAAATTGTACTTCTGTCCTCTTTTTCCTCGTTGCAATCTGTTAAATTTCTAAGGTACATAAGTTGCCTTGATACTTAGTAGACAGATTCTCGTGTAATATACGTAGAATCGTTATTCCATAAATTTTTGATACATCCAATAATTTCCATAGTTTCGAAACCTGATTTTTGCAGCACAACTCAAAAACATTAAGCGCTAGATAATTTAAATAAAATATTTGGTTTGTGATATAGAAATCCCTTTTACATACTAATATGGATCCAACATAATTAAAATTTTGATTTAGTTCTTAAAAGGAAAATTTAATTTAATTATTTTTATTTAATACCTATGATATACTAAAATATGTTTTAAGAGTGTTAAAAACGATGCCTAATCCTGAAAAAGAGTAAAGAATTGTCAGTATTATCTCTAACTAATTATTAGATAACTTTCAGTTGATTTGAACTCTCAAATTAAATAAATTTCGCTTGGAAATTGAATTTAATAAAAACAGAAGCAAATATTAAGCTTATATACTAATTTTAATCTTAGTTATTACTCTACAATATTTTATATCACCTACTTTTATAATAATAATGGTAAAATCTCGTCAACCTACCCTCCAAGCTCCGATGATGCCCAAAATGGCGCAGCCTATGCGAAGATAGCACATGAATTGCAGAAAAATCATAACATTATCGGGTGCTGAAATTTTGATTTCATTATATAATATAATTATGTTAATATAGTTATGTTATTAACTAAATAGATGTGTATTAGATATATATGTAGTTATCTATATGGATTAAGCGAGAAAAGTTAAGTTTGTTAGTTCGAATGGATTTAGGTTTCAGCAACTAAATTTGTTATTAATTAAATATATACTTTTTTTAGGCACATTGATTCTGACTTTGCTTTGCTTGAAAATGATTAGCTTGCGCCTTGAACTTAGGAAAGACAAGCTCGTGATAAACAACTGTTCATACGAAATCCTTCTATCAACATAATTTTGTTAAAAACATAGTAATTCTAGCCTGATTCGGAATTGGGCTTTCCTTTGATAAACAAAAATAAAGACTAAACCATTATAATTATATTTATATTATATTATAATGAGAATTCTTGGTAGACTTTTATTGTTTAAATATATATCTAACAGGCAGAAGAAAGCGTTTATTCTATATCAAAAGCCATAATCTGTTTGCCTTTATATATGAGATTTATTTATAGTTTACAGACCTATGCTAGCTATCATAACAGATAGACCATAGGTTGAATTCTATGGTTTCTTTTTTCAACAATTGGAAAAATGTACACATACTCCACTTCTTAGATTAGATTTATAGCTTATTTTATCGGGGTTTTTCCCTTTTGCACTGTTATCAAAAAGACGATTTATGAAGCCAATCTGTTCTCTATTTCTTACAGTCTTAAAGCTCATTCATAGCAAAATCTTAAATTAAAACTAAAACAATTTAGAGCATTTCCACCCATTCCCCTGTCCCCGGCATACTCACAGTCGTGTATCCAGTTAATGAGCTTTCGCACGACGTTGCTCGTTTTGTATTGTGAGTCATTTTCCAGCAGATCGATAAGTTCATCGAACAGATGCACACCTCGCGTAAAGAAGACAATGCTCAGAGTTATAGAGAAGATCTAAAAAAAAAAGATTATTTGTATCATCCACTCATAGAGGGACGTTGCACATCTCCACTTACAATGCTCATAACTCCCACACTCATAACGCCCAGACGCACTGAGCAATAGCACAAATAGCTTTCCATAAACAACATTTTCGGTACTTTATTAATTCGAATCGCTGGCCATAATTCATGGCAGACAACTAACTGGCCCAGCTCTGGCCAACCGAATGGGCCAACAGCTAAATATCCCATTGACAATGGACTGGACAAATGACAAAACCTTGTTCCCGGCAAACAGAGATTTCTATCTGCATATTATATATATATATATGTATAAATCCCATTTGCTTTCATTGCACGCTTCGCATTTGTTTCCTAATGCAATGCGAATGGCCACAATTTTTCATTCACCTGCTGGACGTCATGGAGTTCACTAGCATTTCCAAAGTCCGCTTCAGAAGCAATTCTCAGTTGCTTTCCAATATGCTGCTTATGAAGTCCTATCTCTTCTGTGCCTCAGTGCGTTTGGGTGTTATCGTTATCAGCATATTTGCCATGGTTTGTTGAGTAATATTAGTATTCTAATATATCTTAATGTATTTTTAAAAAGAAGATAAAATAAAGAAAGTACAATATTAACTCGACAATGAGTACTTTTTAATTTTAAGAGATTATAATTCTCATATAATTCTAATTGTTCTTATCAATGGATTATTATTGGATTATATTTTGCAAAATATTTTTTTTTTATAATTTTAAAAAACCCTCGATCACATGGTAAAAAAACTTTCTTAAAAACAAAAAACTAAATTTTTTTTTAATATATATAAATAATAAAAAAAAAAACAAATTCTATAAATTTTTGAAAAATTTATTACAATTGCTAACCAGCAATTAATTTTTTAATGTATTCCTATTTTAAAAAAAATATAAATAAAGCAAATTTATTGTACTTTAATTTAATATATATATTATAGACTTACAGTTTAAAATAGATTTTTAAGTATTTACATTAAACAAAAATATTACTTTTAAATAACTTTAAATATTTTAAAAAAAATTTAAAAATAATGATTTTTTAATTCTGATTTAAGATCGATATTGAATTTTGTTTTTTACTATTTTCCGTTTTATTTTTATTTTTTCATATAACTTAAAAAATATTATCTAGATTTCATCAATCTAAATAGCTATTTTTAGTAAGCTTTTATATACTAAGCTTAAACAAAATATATTATATATTTTTATATATATTAAAATTTTTTTTTTTTTATTTATTATTAAGCTTAAACAAAATATATTATATATATAACATATATATATTATTTCTTCATTTATTACATTTTAACTGTTTAATTTAATTCAATTTAAATTAAATGTTGTATAAAGTAAATTAAATATATATTTTAAAAGTATATTCATAATAATAATGTTTTCTACATAATTTATATTATTATTGTATTTAAAAAAAATTGTTTATATTTTCTTTATATTATTATTATTTTATTTATATTATTTTATTATTTGTTATTTTATTTAAATTATTTTAAATTATATATAAAATTTATATAGACTAAATTTATATTTTTGTATATTTGAGAACCTATTCTAAATATTTTTTATATATATATATTTTTTTTTTTTACAGCTAAAAACGATTATTCTCATGTTCATATTCACAACGCAAGGATTGGGCTTTACCTTTTCAGTGATTTCTAAATTTGATGATAGTTTGAGCTATAGAGCTAGCTACTATTTGGTGCGAGATGCGATAGTTTTTTTGGAGCAGTGTAAGTATAGATTTCTTATTAATAAATTATATATCCTAAACTGAATGTAGTACTTTTATTATCAGAGATTTATTTGAATAGTATGTATATCTGCTATCTGAATAATCAATCTTTAAATGTAATCAATCTATAAATAATGGAAAGACTTTATTGCGAATAAATTTCCCAGTTATCGAAAATTTACTAACAGATGTTAAGTTATACCTGGTATGCTCTCGACATAAGCTCTATATGTGACATTATTTTCTTTTAGATCCAGAAATAGCAACTTCTTTTCTTCAGCTTTATAGCGTTGGTCATGGAATTTCCTGTGTTGTTGCCGCCTATGGTGCTTATAAGGTGAGCTTTAGTATTGCCTTTAAAATATCTCCAAAACTTCTGCTTCCTACTATTCTTCTCTGATCAGCTTAAACGTTTCTTTGTTCTACCTTTGGCTGTCTTTGAATTTGTTTATATCGTTGAAATGTTTGCAATTTCTATATTATTTCTACGTATCATTCGACATTTCGTTAGTCTGGAAAAATTAATAGTTTTGACAGTTATGGCAGCTGGCTATACAAGTGCGTATTCTGTTCTCTATCTCTCTGTCTCCCTTTCTCTATATCTCTATATATAATATATATATTTAATTGTAGTTCTCGTAGTCTATGACTTCTTCGCTTTGGTTGCCTTTGAGCAAATTGTGGGACTTGTGAGAAGTAAACGATATCAGCAGCTTTATGGCTCGGATCCATTTAATCCCGTATTAAATACAAATGCAGTAAAATATCCAAATATTATTAATGTTATATCAAAAGCGGATAATTATATACCCAAATGGTGGAAATTGAATGGAATGAAACATATTTCTGATGATAAAAATGCTGAAGTTGATGCTCAATGTTGTTAATAGATTTTAGTTTAAGTTGAAATAAGATTTTTTGTATTTCGAAATTTATGTAGTCCATTAAATATATAATCATACAAAAATATATATATATTTTATTTTTTATCTGTCAAATAATTATTTATATCAGTTATTCTAAAAATTTATTTGTAGGGATTTTAGTTCATTTTTTTAAGCTTAAATTCTTTCATTTTTTATTTAATTTCTTTTTAATTTTTATTTATTTAAATTAATTTTTTTTTTTTTAATTAACTTTTATTTATTTAAACTCATTTTTATTTATATAAATTAATTTTTATTTATTTAAATTAATTTTTATATATTTCTCTTAAAACAATCTTCAAGTATTCCACAGATTTAACATTTCATACTCAATCTTAAAGCGCCATCTAGCGGTTATGGCGCGCAACTCTCCTAGCCAAAAGCTCTTAGCCAAGCACAGCAACCCAACTCGCACGCAGCGTTGCCAGACTGCGTCAAATAAAGAGCGCTCGATTCAAAAATTATATAAGATATCACACGAAATGTGTGTAAAATAATATAGAACAGGTGAAGTACCTGTAATGGTTAAAAAATTTTGTTTGCTTACAGCTGTAAGACAAACATTGCAAAAGTAGAAAACTGACAAATAAATTGCTTATTTTATATTTTTTCTATACCCGTTCACAATGTGAAATGAGTATATTTGTATTTGCAATATCCGTGCCATATATAGTTTAAAATAATAATAATTTTGAGCCCTCTTAGAGTTTAGACAGTCTTAGAGTCTTCTTATTTGATATAGATTCTCGTATTTATATATATTAATCCAGAGCAAAGAGTCACAAAAATGTATTTCCAGGTCATATTAGTTATATAAATATGTCCATTGGGTGCAACGCACACTTTATATTCCACAGTTTTCGAAATAGAATCAAACAGTCTTGCCGATATATCATTCCTGGCCTCATCCATGTACCTATAAATTAAGTGGTACTGCAAACATAGATTTCTAAATCAAATTCAATTATTAAGTCGGCAATTGTAGTCGCATCCACTGCAACATTTCTACAGTTATATTATTTTACTAATTTTATAAAATCCATATTCTTTTTTTAATTTTTTGTTTCGGAACTGATATTTTGTGAAGAAAGAAATGATGAAACTTATTTTTTTGCTGTATTATCAGTTTTTATTCAAAATAAAAAAATTATGAACAAATTTAAATAATTGAAATTAATAATTGATTCATATATATATTAAAGAATTTAATTTATATAAATTAAGAAATTTTTTAAATTTAATTTAATTAAATATGTTTAAATGATTAAGTTTCTTTGAAAATTACATTTTTATTCAATTCATTTAATTTAATTTTTAATTTAATAATAATCCATAGCAATAATAATAATAATCCTTCTTATTTAATAATCAATTTAAGTACAGCAATAGATAAATAATAATAATATTTTCATAAGAACATTTATAGTTTATTTTAAGAAAAAAAAATTTTTTTTTAAACAAATATTTATATATTAAAAAATATATTATAATATCTTCTACCACTTCCGAACTTTAACATTTTAATCTATTTACAGGTTAAAATACTCATTAGCTAAAAACTATAAAAAAAAAACTATAAAAACTATAAACTATAAAATCATAACTTTGGATGGAACAGAAAACCAAACAGATGTTTTGGCTGGCATGTCAATGGTTCTATAACAATTTCATTAGGGGCTTTCCTTTCGAGGACACACAGGCAGTATCTTTTGTCATTGAATAAAATCTAAATAAAATCTTAACTTAACTTGACTTAAAATCTATAATAAATGTTATATCACTTGATTGCATGGCATCGTATGTCTCTCTGACCGTCTTAGACTATTTCATAGATCCGTTTAGATCACGTTATGCATTTCTTGTTATTGCCATAGAGCACTCGATACTCGGGCTCGATTTTCTTCTTAATAAATCTGGTCATTTCACGGGCGTATTTGGCACGCACCGCACTACGTGTGGAATTCTTAATGCCGGGACTGTGGACCAGGAAGGCGGGATGCAGCACATGATACTCATAGCCTAGCAGGCACATTGCATAGCCCTGAAATGGAAATAAGATAGATTAGATCTGAGATATAAAATATGTATCGATATTTATCGATATGTGGATCAAAGGAGTTTAGGCATTAAGTAACTTAAATCTGCGAAATAAAATATGTATCGATATGTATCGATTTGACGATCAAATGAGTTTAAGCATTAAATAACTCTATTGTTGACAACTCTATTCATTAATCAATATATTATATATATATATATATATTTTTTTTTTTTTTTTATTTTCACTTAAGATTATGCTAATCTCTTTTTGCATTTGTAGTTATCAATATATATTTATATACTATATATAAATACATATCGATTCAACTGACATTGACTGGTTGATAGATTCTTATTCTTATATCAAATTTAGTTCTTTTTGGCTTTTTCATTGTTGATATATAACTTACTATAGACCAACTTGCTAGTAGAGGTGGAGAGCAATCGATGGCACTATCGACACTATCGATGGTTGGGCGCAATCGAGCCACAATCGATAGCAGCAGACACTATCGATGGTGCTATCGACACTATCGATGGTTCAAAATTAACAATCGTCGAATATCGATGGCGCCCACTATCGATAGTTCTTCACCTGTACTTGCTAGACTTTATAAATCAATATTGACTTATCAAGATATTGATTGTAAATATCCATATAAAATTATATTATCGATTTATATAATTTATCTATAAGTTTAGTCTACAAATATTGTACAGGAATTAATTTACGCTTTACGAGTATAAAGCGTATTCCTAATATCATATAGAATATTTGCGTAAACTTAAAGTTGTAAACATATTTCAACTTTTTGATTAGTGGTTTCGATAACTACTAACTACTTTTAATCATATAAAGCTCTAAATGATATAAAGCTCTGTTTGTCATATTTAAGAATAGGCGTAGGCTTTAAAGTGTTCGTATACATATAAACTTATATAAACATACCTATATATGTAGTCATATATATATATATATATATCGAGATTTTGCAATCAACTTAATGAAAATCATGTATAAATAGCGAAAAAATGCTTGTTTTATACAGAACATTTTGTGATTAAAAATTTCATAGGCATAGACAGGCATGTCTCTGGCTTCATTTTCTGTTCATATCATTCATTCATTCGTGTTCATTATATTTTCTTTACACGTTTTCCTTCTCCCATCACAACTCAAATACACACTTCCTTCGGCTTCAAATTTTCAACTCTTTTTGATGAGCTATACGGACTGATCTTGATCTGATCATGCCTCAATTCCAGTGATCAAGATTTTACCATACCTAGGTTGTGCACGACTTGTG
Organism: Drosophila nigricruria; assembly: GCA_037075265.1. NCBI lineage: Eukaryota > Metazoa > Arthropoda > Insecta > Diptera > Drosophilidae > Drosophila > Drosophila nigricruria. Next base: position 6,705,705 of record JBAMCI010000173.1, on the reverse strand, counting down.
TAGGATTTTGCCTGGCTTATAAGAAACAAGTAAGAACGTTGCAGTCGGGCGCTACCGACTGCGGGATACTCATTCACACCCCCATTGCCACGCCCACAATTGGTTTGTACATATATAATTTTTTGGAAATCAATAGAGGAGATCAGCAGTAATATCTGTATATAATTCTGATTTTCTCACTGAGAATCGGAAAAACGTATAGTTTTTCCCGATTTGCCACGCCCCCAGTAGGCGTAGACATATAATTTTTGGCCAGTTCTTAGAAGTAGTGAAGGGTAACGTAAGTGTGAAATTTGGATGCTTACACTCAAAAAATGCGAAAATTACAGGGTATTTTTTAGCCGGGCATACCCCATAAGGGGCGTAAAAATTATTTTTAGCGCATCGATAGAGGAGCTCACCAGTAACTTACCATCCAATTTTGAAGCTTCTAGCTCTAAAACTGTAGGAGCTACAAACTTTTGCGGTTTGCCACGCCCCCTATGGGCGTAGATATATCCGCCATATCTTTTCCAACTTGGGTTGTCAACCCGAGTATATATACCAAGTTTCAAGTCTCTAGCATCAATAGTGCTCAAAATATTACAGAATTTGAAAAATCACTATATAGTCAGATCCGATTTGCCACGCCCCTAGTAGGCGTGGATATATAGATTTTTGGTCGATCTTCATAGGATCGTATCAGTAACCTACGTGCCAAATTTGGGCGTTTTAGCTTTAAAACTGTAGAAGATACAGTTTTACCCGATTTGCCACGCCCCCAATGGGCGTAGATATATCCGCCATAGCTTTTTCAACTTGAGTTGTCAAAACAAGTCTACATTCCAAATTGCAACTCTCTAGCACTTCTAGAAGTAGTGTTTCTGAGGTATGGGCAAATGCATTTTCCGATTTGCCACGCCCCTAGTGGGCGTATCGGGAAAATCTTGACACTTTATAATTCGAGGGTATACACGAGTATATATTCCAAATTTCAACTCTCTAGCTTCAAAACTGTGCAAATGGTTTGCGTTCATACGGACAGACGGACAGACGGACAGACGGACGGACAGCGTGACGGACATTGCACAAAACCAATATACTCATTTCACTTTGTGAATGAGTATAAAAACTGAGTTTTCATAGTTTTAGTAATGAACAGAATTCACTATTCAATGAAATCACATATCTTACTTAAATCCTAATAGCTTAATACCCTGACAATACTAATACTCAAATCGATTTGCTCAAATGTTCAAGTTATTGTGATCAAGCTGATTATTTGTCAGTCATCATTCAGATTACTATCTAGATCAGAGTTAAGACAAGGCCTCATATCAGCAAGGTAATCGAAAACAGGTTTTATTCCTTGATATGTTCTGATAACCCACTTTAAACACCTTTCGGTTTTGTTTTACAATCCATCTTAATCAAAGTCACGAGATTAGACCAACTCACCTGTATGCGCTTGTTCGACTGCCCCTCCCAGGTGACGCGCTCATCGAAAATCGGCTCCGTATTGTCGCTGATGTAGAAGGGCTCCCAGTGTCGGAACTTGTCCTGTCTGACGGTCATGCTGAACAGTTGAAGTTCGTCCGTGATGCGAGTCGTACGATTGATCCAATTGTGATAGCCCGGCACCTGGTGGCAATTGGCGCAAACTTTCGCATGGAAGAGCTGAGCACGACGGGTCTGCAGAAGCCCCAACAGCTCCAACTTATCGTTAGGCACTCGCACATTCTCCTGTATCTCGAAGACCGGCAAGGGGTAGACTCGAGGCCGCTGATCCGGGCTCAAGGCCAAGACACTTCTATTCCGATGCACCATGTCCAAGAACTGATCGATTAGCCCCAAACTCGGATAGAGCTCGATGTCGCAGGCGAATATGAAGTGCGTATTGACAGCCTTGCGGGCAATATTCCGACCTACATTAATGGGATATGTCAGATTGGCGTGCACCTTGTACATGGCCGTACGGTTCTGCAGATAAGGCGGAGCCAATAAGGTGCCATTATCATCCACGCATCGGAAGGGCCAATTCAGGGCCTCGTCCTCGTCGAGCGGCACATACTCGGGCATATGTTCATTGGAGAAGTAAACGTGAAAGCTAACAAAATCGCTGATCAACTGGCTGCCAGGCAAACAGTTTCTCACATACTGAATGGCATCCAGCGTGGAGTTCAGATCATAGCCAGGTGTATGTATAGCAAAGCTAATCGGACCATACCAGCTGCAAAGAGTTAGACAAGAAGTGGGATTGCTAATAAGTTTGTTGTTGTAGATGTAATAAGATTAGATTTTCTGCTTTATTGAGACATATATATAGAAATATTCTCAGAATCTTATGAAATATTATAATTTATCATGACAACTTTAGATGCCAAGCTTTATCTTGATCAAACCTTCTAAAAAAAAGGGAAATGTTCAAATTTTGAATTCGAATTTTTAAACATTTTTGGATATAAATAAAATTATTTTGAAATATTATAATATAATCGAACTTTGAGAAAATTTCTAAAATTTCTAAAATTTCAAATTCTTTTGCTTTGTTTTGTATTTAGGTTTCATTCAGTATTTTTAAGACCTTTCAAACATTCCAATTTCAGCTTTCAAGAATTATCTTGGTATAATTCAATGCATATTTACAAAACGCTTAAAAAATTATGAAATGTATAAATTAAGAAAAAGAAATTAAAAGATATTCTGAATAATTTCGATTATTAAATTAAATCTCTAAATATCTATAAATTTTTTTTTTTAATATAAAGAATTTTAAGTGATTTTAGGATATAATAAAAATCATTTGTATAAAAATGTTATCAGATTCTTTCCAATAAGCTAAATTCTAAATCAGAATTCAAGTTTTAGTATGATAAAATTATTTTTAACAACTTTTCAATTATATATTGTGCGTAATCAATTTATTTAACATTTCTTAAATTCTGAAGATGAATTTTAGAATCAAAATTGGGTATAATAAAATACTTTTTACAGATTTTCAACTTTATCATTATTATTTAATTTGTTTATTATACACTGCAAGCAGTCCACAAAATCAAGAATTTAATTTATATTTTTTAATTATATTTATTATATAGAAAAATGTTCTCACAGGCTTGAAGACAAGAAGATGTGAATTCTGTAAAGAGCTGCTGTTTCGATCATAAATACATACATGCATACATCAAAATGAAAACACATACACACGCGCACTTAGGTATGTGCATCGCTAGGAAATGGAGCTATACTATAGGAAATTAGTTATTAAATAACTTTTAGTTCTTGTTCGGTTCTAGATATAAGTACTATCTTAGCGAAATTCTCAGGGCATGACTATGAACTCCAAATTTACAAATATGCAAAAGCGGAAGAATCTTCAATTTCAAACCGTGATAGAGTTCGAATAATATTAATTTTTTATGATATGAAAACATTTATGAAGCATTCGGGAATCTCCAGAACTAGTTATTGCTTGAAAAGCAAAGGAAAATATAAATTTTAATGGATTATAAGGAAAGGAAAATTATATTTATATTATATATATATATTTATTATATTATATTTATATTTATTATATTGGAGATGCATTAGAAATTTCGACGCTCTAGCTTAGCTTATACAAAGCGGTAGCCTGTGTCAAGGACATGACTAAGTCGACTCAGCTGTTAAAGAATATATATCTACTTTATGGTATCTGTCACGCCTTCTCCTCCTGCCTGCCACATGCATTTTCTATTGGTTTAAGAATATAAAATTGTTATCGAATGTTCATAATTCGGAATCAGTACTCATATAATAATTTTAGTAATTTACAATTTATTTGAATTTAATGATCCAAATGATTCAATTGACCTCAATAATGTTAAAAATATTATTAGCATTGCTTGATGATTGTTAATTTCAGATTTTTCAGCACGCTGCAAATATAATTTATTGTCTTAAATTTTGATATTTTTATTGGAATTATATTGGATTCGGTACTAATAAAAATCTAATTATTTTTAAGTTCTCCATCTCAAGATTTTTGGTTTTTATTACATTCACACTCTTATTGGCATCAATATTTTGAATTTTATTATGCAATTTACAAAGTCTGGCATTAATAACTCTAATTCTGATTATTTCTATGCTTTATGACATCTTAAAGAATAATTTTTTATAGCATATACCCAATAAAAAGTTTTAGTTTTATGAAAATTTATGTAACTAGCAGAAAATGACTTCTTTGATCATTTCCCATGATCAAATAGGTGCATTAGGATATTAAATTACAAAAAAAAAGAAGCTTAAGATATTCGAATATTTTTGAATTTATTTTGAAACTATATCTTTGCCCTGCATCACTTCCGCAACAGATAGACCTACCATTTCTATGGGCCATCCTTTAAGGAATGACAAATCCGATTAAATGGACTTTTAAAATTCGTATAGATTCCATAGACCATTGAAGTTCAGTCTGCAACAGCAGGAGTCATATATGCATATGATACTGAACATACTTCAGGAATATTTTAGGATTCAATAATATTCAATTCAATATAAGTGCCTGAACAGTCTATTAATCTCAGCAGATCTTCCCATCAAGGCAATCTAATGTAAAATTTATTACATATTTATATGATATGTGCTTTATGATATTTATATTGATAATTGATTGTTATAATTGATATTGGAGACTTAAATATTATTTTTATTACAGCTAAAAATAATTCTTGTCGTAGATCCCCTTTTATATTATTCTTATTGAAGATTTATATATTATTATTACAGACAAAAATAATTCTAGTTCTAGACCCTCTTTTAGCATTCGTAGATCAAGTTCAAGTCTAATTAACGAATTCCATTCACATTTGATCAATTAAAATCGATATTAAAATTAAAATAATTGAGCTTCACTCGATTGACTCACTAAAATTTATAGCATTTAGTATTTATCTTTATTTTTCTTGTATTTAGCATATATATTTGACTCGATCAACTTTAATCTTTTTGTTTAAATATTTATATATATATATATATATATATATATATATATATATATATATATATATATATATATATATATATATATATATATATAATGTATATACATATATATATATATATATATATATATATATATATATATATAATTTATATATATTTACATATTTTATTCTAAAATTGTAATTTGTTTTTAGTGAACTTTCTTTATACCAACTTTTGTAGATTTTTGCAGTCTTTAGGTCACATATATATTTGTTGTTTATTATTAATCAACAATTTAATAAATTACAAGCTGTTAAGTGGCTTAAGAGCGGCGCTCTCTCTCTCTCTCTCTCTCTCTTTAGAGTGATATGTGAATGGGTTAATACACATAAAGTGAACAAAGACTTTACATGCTTTTGCTTTCTTTGCTCTAGCTGTAATCTTACAATTCTCAAATGGTTACAGCTTAGGCAGAGTAGCAAGGCGAGGATCGTGGAGTCTGTTGCTAATAGAACTGACCAGTTCTTGAAATAGCTATGCAGACAGTCAAAAATTTATATATTTGATTGTAATTTATAATTGAGTATATTGGTTCTGTAGAATGTCTATCTTGCTTTATAAATGTTGTTGTCTGTATGAATAACACTATTAACCTTATAGACTTGGACCATCTACTCATTGGTATTATCAGTTTAAAAAGTGTCAAGATTTTAGTGGATTTGGTAAATCGGGAATGTCTGTATAGGGTTTTTGTATCAATTCTATAATGTATTTAGATAATTGATATTTTAATTATATACTCGTTTAGACAGCTCCTTACAAAAGATAAACAATATATCTACGCACAGTGGAAAGTATTTTAAAATAATAATAAAAAAAATCCAAAGAGCTGAAATCGTCATCACTTTTCAGGTGGATTACTAGGTCAAAGTCTTATTTGCGTTATAATATTTTTTAATTTTTATCTGTATATAGTTAATAATGTGATAAATTTAGTCTGCCAAAGGTAAAAAACAAATAGATATAAGTAGGAAAATTATAAAAAACTGGAATCCAGACAAACAAAAAAATTGGAATAACCCCGATAAGGAAAACACTTAAAGAGGGATTTCAGTAGTTGTGTTCTTGTCACTTTTGTTCGCATTACTCACCGATCGGCAACTGTTTCGAGATTATCGAAGAACGTATAATCTCCATTTGTAGTATATGTTATGGACTCGGCACAGGCCATGCGACGACTGAGTCGGCCGCTAATCAAGTTCTGGACAACCCAATATTTGCCATGCTGTTGTTTCTGCAGACGCAGCCGGCGATTGCGACATTTGAGCAGCACTTGAAGTTCCTGAGTGCGTGGCGATAACCACAAAGGCTCCTCCGTGCTGGCCACGAACAGATTATCCACGGCGACAGCCACTGCCTGGGCGTGCTGGCCGTGCTGTTGCCTGGCCAAGGCTGCTGCCAAATGTTGAGTTTCCCGCAAATTGCGCAGCACAAGCAAAATCACAAAGGTTAGGAGCAGCACGAGAAATAAGCTACGTTTGTTGATCTGAACTGCCATGGCTGTAGAACCTCTGAAGTTGGCCTAAAACATTCAACTGAAAGCTGGAAAAGCGCGCCAAACTCGTAAGCACTTATATTACAGCAATATCACTTGTTATTACAGAAATATATATATGTATATAGAAATTATATAATTATATATTTATTTATATATATATTTATTGAAATTATACACTTATTGTTTGAGCGACCAGCTGGAACACTATATGCCCAGTACGTGCCTAAACCGCAACTGAACTGCAAATTGACCAAAAAAAAATAATTATTTGGCTAAAGCTGGGGCATGTTTATGGTTGCTTCTGATAAGATTTTATTGGATGAACTTAATAAAGTTTAAATAGCAGAGCCAATAACCGATTAGCTGGGCTAATTTGATAAATAATATATAAATATATATGAATATATAATTTATTTTAATTATTTTTTTTTTTTTTAATTTAACTTATTTATATTTTATTATATTATATTTATATATAATTTTTTATTTTTTTTTATTATTTATTTTTATTAAATTTTTTGTATTAATTTTAAACTCAATAAAAATAACAAAGCCCATAAGAGATAATATATAATATATAATAAATATATAATATATATGCATATATATTAAATTTATTTGTTTTTTTATAACATTTTTTTTTTTTAATTTTGTTTTTTTTATTTTTTTTTTAATTTTTAACTTAATAAAGTTTAAATAATAAAGCCATTAACCGATTAGCTGGGCTAAATGTCATTAAAAAAAAATATATATTTAAATATATATGCATATATATTTATTTTTATTTTTCTTTCATTTTATTTAATTTATTTTATTACACTTTTTTATTAATTAAAAAAAAAAAATTTTAATATTTGTTTTGTGTTACCTATTTTATTAATTTTTTTTTGTTTTTTGTTTTTGTATTAAAGTTATATATTTTTGTATTAATATTATTTGTATTAATTTTTTTTTATTAAATTTTTGTATTAATCGTTTTTATTAATTGTTTTTATTAATTTTTTTTTATTAAATTTTTTTTATTAATTGTTTTTATTAGTTTTTTTATATTTATTTATTTTTTGTTAATTTTCTTATTATTTTTTAAAGTTTTTTTTGTATTAATAATATATATTTTTTGTATTAATATTATTTGTTTTAATTTTTGATTTATTAATTTCTTTTTATATTTTTTTTGTTTTTTTTTTTATAAATTAAGATATTTCAGTTAGCCATTGCCACGCACATTCCGCTCTCTATAATGACCGCCAGCGACAAGTGATAAATGCGAACTGTCGACTTCAAATCGAATATAGTATAGAGACTTCGTATGGCAGCAGCAGCACAGCGAGCGAGGATTGTGATAAGCGACGCGTCGCGACAGTTGTAATTTTTTTGCTAAAGTCCTAATCTAACATGGTTAAACACAGCAATTTGTATTTGAAATTAGGCAAAATATTCGAGGAACTATACATATATATATATACTATATACTATATATATATATAATTCTCTTTTACGAAGCTGTTTTGTGTGTTTGCTTTTTATCAGTAAAGGTGTACACCTCTTGCACCTCATCATAATAATTGAAGTTCTTTATCTCTGATAAGCTTTATCTGACGTCTACTGTTTGAGGTACGTATTCTTTAAGTGTTTGGCTGAAAAGTCATTAAACTAATTGATTAAGCGCCAAATAGCTGACATATATGTGGTTTATCGATAAGCAATTATACTATATCGATAAGTTTAATATGATAGCTTGATCAGACTTTGTCTGATTTAGAAATTCTGCTTACAAGTGTGAAATAGAAGTCGAAATTTAATAAGTAACGTTCATAATCAAGAGCTGAATGGGGTTTATCGATAAGCGATAACATATCAATATATAATTTCTTTACTTATATTTCTCTTAATCAACTTTCTAAAAAGATAAGATTATTTTCAAATGGTTTATCAAACACATGATCTATAAGTGGCTTATCGATAAACAATAAGAAATCGATATATTTAATATGATAGCTTTACCCGACTGTTACTGTCTGATATTGAAATTCTGTTCAGATGTACCAAATAGTGTTATAGCGAAACTAGTATTATCAATAGCTAAAGGATGAATGTGGCTTATCGATAAATAATAAAATTTCGATATATATATTTTTTTATAATTATTTAATTATATTTCTCATTGAAAATACTTTTTAAAATTATATTTTTAGCTCTAAAAAACTTGTCATAAATAGAAACTGTATATGGTTAATCGATAATAGTCTAGCAGATCGATAACTTGTTCAACTATTCTAAGTATATCTTTGGTTGTATAACATAAACTTTCCAAGTCTTTTTGCTTATGCTTAAACTAATTAAGAGGTAATTTAACTGTCATATTAGATTGATTTGTGTATTTATATGGCTTATCAATAAATATTAAAATATCGATCATATTTGTATTTTCTCTATTTATTATTTTATTTCAAAAATCACTTAATCTATTTTAATGAACAAAATAAAATAAAAAATAAATAATCAGAAAAAATTATTTCTAATTAACTTTTCGTTATGTTTGCTATGTGTGGCTTATCGATATACAATAATATATCGATAACTATTTAATCTATATTTGATGTTATAATTTCTAAAATTTCTGTTCGATAATTTCTAAACTAATCAGAAGTAAGCAACACAGATATACAAGTGTATATGCGGCCTATTAATCAAATATAGAAGATCGATAACTTTTAAGATTACCTCTTTAAATATTTTACTGACACTACTTTCTGCAACTATTTAATGCTTTATTCACTTATCAAGCACAAAGTATCTTATCACATAGAACAATTAAATACTGTTTATCATTAAACAAGAACGATACATATGTAAGGTCTACATAATTGATATGATTAGTTTTATCTGACTTCTAAAGTTCAATGTAGACAGTCTTGCAGCGAAACGAATTGATCAAGCAAAGTAATTTGTAACTTATAAGAGGCTTATCGATCAACAGTAATAGATCGATAAACTTGATTTGATAAGCTTTAGCTGACTTTTGCTGTCTGATGTACACAGTCTTGACAAGTGTTAGAGCGAAACTAATTGATTAGACGTAAAACCCATACTCAGATATGAGAGCCAAATACTTATCGATAAATAACAGCAATTCGTAATGTTATTGTAATATTTCATACATATTGTTATTTGATATAGGTTCAATATTTCATGTTTTTGGGCCGACTTGACTCAAGCAATAAATATATATGATTGCGATAAGTTAAGATAAGAGATAAGCTAAAATGTTCAATGTTACATTGTATATGGGCATAAATAACTGTACCTATATAAGAATTGTATAGCCCATTGTGTTACCAACTTTTATTTATAAGTTTTTAGCGATACGCATTTGATAAACTTAACTTCCGCTGTTGATTGATAATAGTTGAAGTCTTAATCTTAAGTGCTAATCAAATAGCTAGTTAGGCACTAAGTTCGCTGAAGTAGTATGACTGTATGATGTCTGATAATCAATCAAATATCAGATACTAATGAAAGACAAAAAAAAATGTATTAAAATTGCATTTGGAAGTAAGTAAAAGTAAGTTTAAGGTATTATATTTTATTTTGTATATATTTATTATGTATTTTTTTAGCGATCTTTACTCAGAATAATTTTAAAGATTTTACATTTAAGGCGCTGGGCGAAAACTTTGTTTAGAAAATTTACAAAAATTATATTTTAAGACTTAATAGAGCTGGAGAAAACCATATGTGTTTGTCTTGGAATTATGTTATAAAATAAAAATTATTTTTTAGTTCTTCTACAAGTATATCCTCCTCCAATTCATTTTAAATAGTAATTTTCCGGATTTTCCTTCAACGTCGTCTTCGATTCTACTTCTTTCTCTTCAATTCACTTAAAAAGCCAACCGCAAAGTGATTTTTTGACCTAAGTGAATAGTTAGAAGTTTAGCTAGAAATTCAGCATAATTGTGGTGCAAAAATCAAAAGCTATTGCAAGATAATTCTGATCTCTGTATCCACCAACTCCCCTTCAAAATGATATTGACTAATCGGTTTTATATGGCAACGTCATCAGCAAGGTATCTTATTGTTAGGTGTTGAGGTTGATATCTATATTCGCGTGATCATTTAGTACCATTCAAATATGATTAATTATTGATAGAGCTGAGTATGCGTAAGTCTTCTGTGATATTCTCAATGGTTATTCCATTCAAGAAACAATATTTAATCCTCAAGTACCTGATTTATCTGCTATGTTTAAAATAATATTTTAGATCAATTGATTGATAATTCGACTTTTAAATAAATATTTTGCGATAGGTAAAAAAACTTAGACAAAGACATATTAACATATTTGGAACCTTAGCTCTAGATCCATGTTTGCCAACCCAAATAGATATAAATATATATATTTGTATATATAATATAATATAATATTGTAACCATGGTTAGTATAATCGAATATATATTTTTGGTTAAAAGTATTTACATTTACAAAATTTCAAGCTGAAATAAAGTCATCATGGCTTAGGCTTCCCGAGTTACGGATAGATATTTGCAAAATTCTAAATAATAATATATAAACAACTAAAGTGCTTTAAGATATGAAGAAATAGTATGTTGGCCCCACACACAGAAGGCAGAAACACTTTCAGCGCGTGAACAACTACACAGAAAATCATCTAAAGTGCTTCAGAATGTGAACAACTCATTTTGCTACTCGTATTGACAAACATTTTGACAGGCCGATGCAGTTCCAGTTGTTAAATATATATAGATATAAAAATTCCGCATATAATTGTTTACAATTTTATCTTTAAGAATTTTAATGAATATTTTAAATTATGGGCAATCGATATCACCTCACATTAAATATCAGTTTAGTGAGTCTTAAACTAGTTAATTAAGACTAGTTAGAGTCTTCTCTCTAGATGATGCCCGTCTGTGCACGTTCTAGGAGTTGATTCAATCCCACCGGCTGCCAATTCGTAAAGCTGATATCGCTTAGCATGCAAACATTCCGATCGATATAGCAAAAGAGTTTTCCCACGCGGTAGATCTAATACAAAAAATAGAACATATTAATATATGAAAAAATATATATTTAAAACAATAAATATATTAACTAAATATATAATAATATAAAAGTAATTTTTATTCATTTTAATTTAATAAATAAAATGAAACATAAATCAGTAACAAGTTCGTTAAACAAGTTATATCTATATCTCTACCTACATCTACATCTACATCTACATCTACATCTATATCTACATCTATATATATATCTATATCTATATCTATATCTATATCTATATCTATATCTATATCTATATCTATATCTATATCTATATCTATATCTATATCTATATCTATATCTATATCTATATCTATATCTATATCTATATTTATATCTATATCTATATCTATATCTATATCTATATCTATATCTATATCTATATCTATATCTATATCTATATCTATATCTATATCTATATCTATATCTATATCTATATCTATATCTATATCTATATCTATATCTATATCTATATCTATATCTATATCTATATCTATATCTATATCTATATCTATATCTATATCTATATCTATATCTATATCTATATCTATATCTATATCTATATCTATATCTATATCTATATCTATTACTAGATATAGAAGTCCGAATTGCGTTACATAATCTGACTCCGAATATGCTTAGAGAATAAAATCCATATATAAATATGAACATCAATTTCGGAGTTCAATTCAAATTTCGGAGTCCATGTAAAAGTCTTAGCTTGATTTTCGGAGTTGTAATTTAAATTAGATCAGCAATATGGAGTTACCTAACCGAAATGCATACTCTTAGACAATAAGATTCATAAATAAATGTTAATTAAATTTTCGGAGTTCAATTTGAATTTCGGAGTAATAGTAAATTTGTATTTGTATTGAAATGCATATAGAAAAAACAAGTTTCGGAGTAAAATTCAAATTCGGAGTTAGTCAATTAAATTCCACATAAGCTTAGATAGTTCTAATACCAAAGAAATTCATGACATAGCAAAAATAAGGTTCATAAGTTTAAGCCAAATTTCAGGACTGACAATTTCTAAGGAAATTTTGAAGTTTCTTATTCCGAAATACTCGGATTAGAGAAATAGTGGATCCAATATGATATATGGATGATAAATAGATTCAATAAAAGAACTGAATTAATGTAGATTCATAGACATGAAAACTAGACCTTCTAAATATAGCCCAATCTATGAAAAATTTCAAATATCTCTTGACAATTCCCACTTAATCCAACTCACCTGTTTGCCCAGTTCCCGTCGTCCGGGCAGCGGCGCAAAGATGATGCCCAGCTCAGCGCACTTCTGCGAAACGAGCTCCTTGAACTCCAGCTGAGCGGGTGGCACCACATCGACGAGCATGACAGGCGTGAGCAGGACAGGTGTTGGCGCTGGTGGCATGGGCGGTGGCGGGGCAGATGTGGGCTGCAGCACGGCGTCCGTGGCACGATGCAGCATGTCCAAGGCGCGACGCAGATGCTCCTTGATGCATGGCTCGCGCAAAATCGACTCGCTCAGCATGCTCTTCCAGCCGGCATACCAGCGTGAGATTTCCCCAAAGTCCGGCGACTGATTGAGCCAGATGACCAGCACCTGCATCCAGCGTGGAAAGAAGTGCTTGTCCAGCAGCTGGGCCATGTGCTGGGCGGGTATGAGCTCGTGCCACTCCCACACCTGGTGCCACAGCTCCAGATTCTGCTGCAGCGGATTGATGACGAACTCCGCCAGCACCGCCTGCAGCTTGGGTATGATGTAGCGCAGCAGGAACTGCACGAGCTGCTCCTCGGGAAAGGCTGACTGCCAGGGCGTGAGCATGGCGCGCGCTGAACGATCCTGCGGCGACCAGGCTTGCAGTGCCACGCCCAGTTTGCTGCGTATCTGCGGATAGATGGACTCCTCCAGCTTGGCGCCCAGTATGCCGTGCCAGGGCAAAATCCAGCTGTGTATGGGCACGGTGTCGGTGAGAGGATCCCAATCGCGTACGCCCGCCGTCAGACGTGGCAGCACCAACTGCTCCAGCACCGAGTCCAACACCCAGGTGGGCAGCAGTGGCGCCCAAGCATCGAGCAGCGCTGCCATTGGCGCATGCTCCTTGGGCTGCCAGCTGGCAGCGCAGGCCCGGAACGAGGGCATCACGCCAGCCCAGATGAGCGAGGAGTACGGATCGAAGACATTGCGTGACTGCTGATCCGACAGCACGAGCTCATGCTGCTGGAGTATGCCGCGCCAGCGCTTGATCAGCTGCAGCGGCTGCGTGGGCTGTCCCAGTGGCTGCCAATCGTTCAGCTCGCGCTTTAGCAGCGGCGCAATGACGCCCGCTGCCAGATCGGCTAGCCCGAACTCCTTGTACTCGGCGGCGTAGTCATGCTGCAGCTCCAGGAACAGACGCTCTGCTTGAGCCAGGCTCAGGTCGGGATTCTCGCTGAGCTGCTCTAGGCGCAGCAGCGCCGCCTCGAGTGTATTCATGTGATTCCGCTCCAGCTGCACCAGCTCCAGCAGCTGCTTCTGCTCGTGCACGAGCGCCGCCTGCCGATCCGAGCACTCGCGCTCCTCCTTGTCTATGGCGATGATCTCCTGCTCGCATTGGCTCACGAGCAGCTGCAGATTGTGCGTCAGCTCCGGCATGCTGAACACACAGACAGGTGGCGCCTTCTCGGCACTCTCATCGCCCGCCTGTGCCTCGTACAGCGTCTCCTCTGGGGTAATCTTGTTCTGGGCCAGGGCGTGATAGCCGCTGAGCACGCGACGCTCCGGTCCGGTCATGTCTATGACGGGCACATTACCCAGCCGCTTGCTTAGCTTTTCGGACAGCAAATGATCCGATTTCTTGCCCTTGGCAATGACCTCCTCCACGGTCCTGTAGTAGTAGCGTTTGCCGTGCTTTTCCCGTGTTTCGCCGCCGCCGCTGCCGCCTTTTCGCCACTTGTTGAGCTGCTCCTTGGACTCTTTGGCCTCGCGGCCTTCCTCGTCCATCTTCAGGGGCTTGGGCTGGCCGCCCACGCTGGCCGCCGTCTCGGGGCCATAGGCACCGATGGCGCCGCGTCCCTTGCGCACATGCGCCTGCACCGGCTGCGAGATGCCCTGCAGATCCTTGCCCAGACCCTTGCCGGGCTCGTAGCCCATCTGGAGCAGCAGCTTGGCGCCAATGCCGCGCGTATGCTGCTCCCAGGCGCCCACATTCCTATTGCTGGCTATGTGCGACTTGTGGCGCAATCCCGCTGTGGCTGACATCGTCGGGCGCTGCGGCTGCTCCACTTGCTCCGCGGAGCTGTCTGAGCTGTTGCCATCGCTGTGATCCATCAATTGTGGCTGTTTGCGGCCAAACGAGGGTCGCGCCTCATCACTGTCATCTGCTTCGCTGCCGTCTTCATCGCTGCCCGCGTGCTCCTCCTGCAGCTGCTTCTTCTTCTGCTTTTTGCCGGCCTGCTGAATGCCGCCGGCAACAAAGCTCACGGGGGCCGTGTAATCCTTGGGCTTGTTAGTCGAGCCGCCGCCCAAGCCACGTCTGCCGCGTCGCCCGCTGCTCTCATTTTCGCCCTCATTGTCACTGTCATCAGCCCAAATGCCTGGAAAAAAAAAAAAAAAAATTGTAACATTTTTTTCACTTATATTTTTTTTACATACCATAAATTTGCTGATGCTTGGTATGGCGTCTGCGTGGCCTGTTTATATTGAACTCATTGTCCAAATCATAGTCTGTGATTTCAAAACGTTCGTATTCATTGTCTGACATATTTAAGTAACATAAATATATCAGAAAATTATGACAAAAAGTGAAATAAACAAAAACGTTTGGCTGAATTTACGTGCAGTGTTGTTTAACGTTGTAAATAGACCGCGCTGTTAATATTGACATTTTAATGTTAAACAAGTTTTTGAAGTTTGTTGATTTATACTGTTATCCATAGATAAACTTACTTAAGATTTAACTGTTTATTTTGAAAGCTCATTTAATGTTTTACTAATTTCATTAGGTATAGTTTTCTATCTAATATTTATTCATTGTCATTTCATTATTTATATACTGCTCCATGATATTTCTATTCGCGCCATTAAACAGCTGTTATATTAGCTAACATGCCTTTTTGAGTTAACGCTGCCTTTTTGAGTATAACAGTTTCGATTACGGAGAACTAGTTTTGTAGTTCTTTTTGTTCATGAACATATCATAAAATAAAGTTTATTTATTAGAAAATAATATTTTTATTCATGTAAAAGCTGCAGATATTACTATAATAAACTTGGATTTTGATTTATTTATTAATAATTAATTTTTAAAAGAATATTTCATATGAATAGCATAAAACACATAATATAACTCCTTCTATTTGCAGTTTTTTTAATAGACAAAGTAAATAAAAAGCAATTATTGTTTTAAATAATATGTAAGCAATATTTTATAGCACCTATTTCAAGTATTTCAGTTAAATTCCCTTAAAATTTAAATTCAGTTATTCCAAAGAACACGCTCTCTTTTATTGTTCTTTGTTCGAACATTAATCGAACCAGTTCACTAGCTCACCTCAGAACAGCCGCACGTGCACTACGATAACATCACACATTCTTCTCAATGTTCTTGTTGCGTGCGGTTCATTGTTCGGTTATTGCGCATAAAAATTCTAACAGCTGCGTAAAGTGCCACAACAAACAAAACAAAATACAAATAAACATATTAAAATAATTGCAAACGACAATTAAACAATATAGGCCGCGCCACAATAACCGCTCGCGTTTCGTTTGTGTTCCATATCCAATAAACTGTAAATAGCCTTTAAATATTCGTTCAATACATTTGCAAACATTCAGTTTTAATTGAATTTTTATCGCAAATACAGCAAGCAAAACAAAAGTGAAATTACCACGTGCGCTCAAACATTGTGCTCCTCCAGTTGCAACCCGCCCAGAGAATTTCGCCCATTAGCACTTTTCCTCATTTTCGTTGTTGATTTTCTTTTGCCGGCGTTTGAAGTTTTTTCTTTTAAGGGCTGGCATTTGATTTGCCTTTGGATTAACTGTTAATTAAGCAAAGAAGCAACAGCAACAACAACAGCAAGAACAGCAACCAAAACAGAAGAGAAAACAACAAAATGGTGCAGGTAAGAGAGAAAAAAAGAAATTTATTAAAAAGAGAATTTACTTTAAATACAAAAATATAGATAATTTTTAAAAAATCTTTTCAAAAACTTGTAAATAAATAAATATTTAAGATTTTATTATTGTATTATGAAGTCCTTCTTGTTTTTTTTTTTAGAAGTGTCTAGAATCAAGTTGAAGAACTTAGTTTAGATATTTAAGGCAATATTCAAGTTTTTAAATAACTAACTAAACTAAATTCTCTAATTAGATTCTAGTTCACTTCTTCGAAATAAAAGCAATATTTAAGTGTCAGATTATATATTTAGAACAAAATTCAAGATTTCAGAAAAGATTTTTTTACAAGGCAAATGATATAGAAAATATATTTATTATTATATCTAGTAGTTACTAGTAAGTTCTAGTAGTTCAGTATAGGCTCTAGATTTTCTCTCATCTGAAGACATATCTTTTATTTTGGCTCAACTTTAAAAAATGAATTCACAAATTGTTTGAAATATTAAAACAAATTTATATACTTATTATATTTATATAATATATATTTATATAATATTATATATGTATATATATGTTTATATATATTATTAAATATATTACTTAATATATTTATATTTTATCTCATCTATTTATATATTATTTGATATATTAATAAAGTATTTTATATATTTAATTTTTAATTAATATAATTTTTAAGTAATATAATTATTTGAAAAATAAATAATTATTTAGAGAATTTTATACTGAAAATGTATACCTAAGAATGATCGACATTATGTTCCTATTATGCAGGCTATACTTTATATATAATAGGCCATTGCTGTGTGATATATGATATTAATAACTATTATATTTCATAACTATATAGATTCAATACATCAAGTGGAATTAAATATACAATATTTTGGATTTCATTCCACAAAAACTCAAAAAGCATTTGAAAATAGATTGACAGTTTCTATACAAATTTTATGATTATTTCAATGAATATATTAATAATTTCCTGTATGTTCTTTTATGCATCATTATTTATTATATATTAGTTTTTTTTTATTCATTTTTATTTATATTTATAAATTAATTTTTATTTATATGTATATTTATTTAAATATATGTGCAAAGTTAGCATTTAATTTTTATAGTCAGCTTTTAGAATGAAATATAAAAAATATACAATATAATAAAAACAATATTTCTGATGATAGAGAATCGTTTAAAATCAAATATTGGTGATATTTACCAATATTTGATTTTAAAATAAAAAAATAAAAATAAATTTAAATTTAATTTAATTTAAATTAAATTGAATTTATAATAATTAATGTAGAAAACTCAAAAACTCACATTTCGCCAATAGAACTTTCTATTTTATGCTACTCCAACAAATGCATTTAGGCCAAATTTGGCTACTTCACACTTTTGTCTATGGCCCACTCATGAAACTATCTTTTGATTCAACCAACTTCTCGCTTTGAGCATACAAAGGCAAAAACTCTCGGTGCTCAATAGCAACTTTAAACACCTATAAACCGAGCTTTAAAACCAACCTCTTTGGCCTGGGCTATTCACCATAAAACCCTTAAAAGTCAACCTACTCGACGAATTCAAAAACAAAAACCAAAAAAAGAAAAAAAAAAAGGCAAACTCTGCTCACAATCGGACTTGAAAACTTTTCACTTTTTTCCCAACCAACCCCGTGCCCCGTGCAGAATGTGCGCCCGTTTCCTGACCTTTGACGTAACTTTGAACGTTCGCTTTGCAACCCCAGCTGCGAAAAATCCTTGCGTGGGATATCAACAAAAAAAAAAAAAAAAAACAGGAAAATATTGACTAGCTATGCAGTTTTTCCCACCCCGCTTGCACTGTCCCAAACGGGAATCAAAAACAATAACAACAACAGCAGCTAGAGCAACAACCACCAAAGAGAGAAAAACGAGTTAGCGCGGCATCGAGATCAAAATTTGAAAAACCCAATTGGATACGTTCGGCTGTTGCAGGACAACAACTACAGTGTGCCAGGACTGGGAAAATTAGCCCATTTGGCCTCCTCCTTAATGAACACGAAACGTTGCATTTAGTCAATTTTCCAACCACCATCAATGAGGAGCAAAGCGACTACCAGAGAAACGCACATATACACAGAAAGCAAAACGAACAAAAAATTCAATTGCTCTAATTGGAAAAGTTGGATAGAGTAGCGAGATACCCCGTAGAAGTGTGTTTGAGTAGAGAATTGATATGGGATTTGATTTAGGTAGATAGTTCAATAGATTGTTTGAGTAAATTGGGAAAAATATAAAAAATACAAATATGTATAAATAATTATATTCTTCGATCTAGCATATTTTACAATAGAAACTTTTTTATATAATATAAGAATATTTCTTTAAATCATTTAAAAATACATTTATATAGTTGGTTGAATAACTAAATTGAAAATATGACTTATTGAATATATATATAAATTTTTTCAAGATTAGATGTATATATCTTCCGATCTGCCTAAAGATTATATAACTTTAATAAATAGATCATATACTTAAATTGGATATATATATTTAATTATATATATTTTATCCCTCATGATGCTTATCAAATTTTCTTTTTAATCCCTGAAACTATTGAAAATGGGAATTCAGGGTTTAATGGTTTTTTTAAGCTTATATTGCTATAGATCGTATACTGGAATCGGATCAATAAATATATATAAAATATAGCTAAAGCTTTCGAGCTGTCAAATACTTATAACATTGGGTTCTTCTTAGATAGTTCAACAGATTGAATTGAATTTTTTCATATCCATTTTCTCTTATATATTAATTTTTTTTTAATATCTGGGCATATTTTATATGAAATCTTTATTATAAGAATTAATAAAGATTTCATATAACAATTTCATATAAATACAATGATATATACTTAATTTGGCTAACATAACATAGCTCTTAAACGTATATAACACCCTGTCAAACACTTCACGTTTTACAGGGTATTCAAAAACTAAAACGCTAGCGACTCGTTTACCTGCGCCGCCAAATGATTGAAGTTCCACTTTTCGATTTGAAATGCGTTTTGCAACTGTCCACATAGATACAGACGCACACACACACACAGACACACACAGACACACACACACACACTAGCTCGCACACACACAGTTATGCCAAAGCGCATTTTCCACATTTGCATTTTGTCCAGGCTCTATCAATGGTTGGGGTTCTTTGGGGTGGCTGAGTGGAGAGGCTCATTCGAACGTAGCTGATGTTTGACAGAGCTTTGTTGCCATTGCTGACTGTTTAGTCAGTAGTGGATGTGTGTGTATGTGTGTGCATGCGTGTGTGTGTGCATATGTGTGTGCTAGAAAGATACAGGGGTAATAGGCCTACATCTGTGCCAGCCAGCCCGGGAAAATTGCCCAGGCTATCGAGAAATGTTTTTCGAGTCTGTTATTTGTAACGCTCTTCACGCACTTTTAACCAGTTTCCTGGCCATGTTGCGCTGCTCTGGCCATAAACGTGGTATGAAATCCATTCACAGATAAGCTAAGCGCACAGTTTTCTATTCAAAGTTACGATGTGCCTTAGTTAATAGACCCATCATTTGAAAGACTTCAATATATCGTTTTGAATGCACTTCCGGGACGTTGGGAAGTTCAGAATTTCAAATGCTCTTCGAAAAAATTATAGAATATTTTATATTTTGTTATAGAGTTGAAATTGATGAAAATTTAGAATGTTTTGAAAAGGGTTTTCTAGAGAAAATTGTGAATAAAAGATATAATTTTAATTTAAGATATAATTAGTCAAATTTCAAGTTTCTTTTATAATTTTGTATAAGGTTATATATTTATTATATAAGGTATAAGAATGACTAAAAATTAGTTTTAGATTTCTTTGTTTTATACGGCACAGAATTTCGAATTTTACTCTCAATTTTTATAGTTTAACTCAGAGAGTAAAGTTTTAATGAGACATTCAAATATTGGACAAGAAAATGCTGCCTATTTTCCATTTCAAAATGAATAAATACATTTTACAATTTTATTGTCTTAAAAAAATCCATTGCAAATTATAGGTATATATGCATTATTTTGTAGAAATAAGAACTTAACGATTTACTTTGAAAATTGCTTTAAAAAATTAAAAATTTATTGAAATATAATAAACTAATTATAAAATTATATTAATTATATTTCAATATAATTTTAAAATAATTCTAAAATTATATTATATTTCAATTATTATATTTTAAAATGTATTAGAAATATGTTAAATGGTTTTATTAGCTTCCAAAGAGTATTTTCATTGCATTTGTATATTTGAAATACATAAAAAATAGAAATTCTAGCTATAAATGTTTGGTTTTTTAGAAATTTTATTACCATATTGCATTTAAGAATTTATTGTAAAGAAAATTGAACTCTATAATCATTTTATTATATTTCGATATTTCATATATATTTAAATATATTATACTTTACGAAAAATTTATTTCGGATATTGGAATTAGGAATTTCTTTTAATAAAAGTTTAGCTTTATAATTCTTTTTTATTATATTTCCATATATTTTTCTTATATTTCAATATCTTATTGTTGATTGGGATTATTCTTTACGAATAAATTCGTTAATCTAATCTTCATAAAATAAATTTGCGGAATTTCATTTATTCTTTGCTAATTTATGAAATTTTGGACATGTCTTTCCCGAATAAGTTCTTTTACCTACTTAGAGATAAAAGAACTTCATATAAAAATGTAAAAATAATGTAAAAATTTCACTGACTTCTGCAGCTATTATTCATGAAAATCAATGATATATCTTTAAACAATAATCACTTATTAAGGGCCATAAAATATACTTTATTAATTAAATATTATTTCTGTTAAAGACATGCTTCTTTTGGCCCTTCATTCACTAAATCAGAAAATAAACTCGAATATTTCACAATATACATATAACATTTCGTCTCATCTCACATAATAGGCCAACTCCACTTTTGGTCAGTTAAAGTAGCTAAGCTTTTTCATTATCGTATTTCCATTTGCTGGCCTGACACTGTGCTGCATATTAACCGTCGTCTCAAATAGCCAGCCACGCCCCCTTTTAACTGACCTCATGCGGCAAGGTGAGAGAGGCGACATCGTCTATGCAGGAGGCTGTCAAGTTCTGCTCGTCGTCGTCGTTGTTGTTGTTGTTGTTGTTTCTGTTTTGGTTCAATTCAATTTGTGTGTCGTGTGCGCCTGAAGGCAGTCGCCTTCCATTTTTCTTCTCTTTCTGTTTTTTTTTTTTCTTCCTTTCCTGATGGACACTCACTGGACTGCCATTAGAAGGTTTTACTTTTCAATTATCAAATGCATGCCGGACTAGACTAGCACTGCAGGCTGCGCGTGGAGCCCGAAAAGTGCAATTGCCTATAGAGCGATTCGGTTGAGGCGGAGCTAGAGTCAATGGACTGAGACGAATCACTATTCATAACAGCTGCCAAATGGCGCAGCATCGTGGCATCTGGATCTGCATCTGGATCGCCAAGCTCTGGCCTGGTCTGGACATGTCGACTGAGTGTCTCTATTGCATTGCGCTCGATTGGTTTGTCCGGTTCGTGAACGCCGCTGCTCAGAAATTGGGCGAATTGCTGTGGCGCCTGCAGCTGGGCCAGCTGCTCCCAGTCGGGCGTCGACGCACGCAAACGCTGACGCATTTCGCTCAGGGCGCGCTGGGTCTCGTAGCCCGCCTGAGCGTCAAATTCGCGTTCGCTGAGCAAACGTCTGGACATCGGCGGATAAATATTCCGTTGCACTTTAGTCAACTTGAGTTGCAGCCACTGCAGCAGCCACCAAAGCTCCGGCCAAGGCAGCAGGCAACTCAGGCAAATCCAGCCGAATTTGCCATTATTCGAGGCGCCCAGGATGAGCAAATAGGCCACAATACGCATAAAACGACGATGGAAATAACGCACCCAGGGCCGGCGCCACATGCCGCGATGCTCCTGGCAGGCATTGACCAGCATAAAGGCGCCAGCGACGATGGCCACGGCCACGCTCGTCGGATACTGTTCGAGCACCAGCTTGAAGTTCGTGCTCAATGGTTGGAGGCTTTTCATCTTCCGATCGCCATGGCAAACGAGAGCCACACAAACGACAAGAACGCTGGCCATATGTATGCCCATCACGGCGGCCATGCAGTAAACACAAAGTAAGGATTCGCTCACAACGGTGGTGGCCTCAATCAGCCACATGATGGCACCCAGCATGAAGCGTGCCACGCGCTCCTTGTCGCAGCGGTCCTGCAGTAGCGTTAGATTATAGGCCTGATCCGTATAGATGCCATAGCAGGAGTGTGCATGGGCTGGCAGCGAGATGTAGTGTGCGTCTTTAGTCCGGCCAGTTAGAAATTTGCCCTCAAAGCTTTCGCTGCGCTTGATGTGCGCATCATAGACACCCTGTGCCGTGGACGCCCTGTACTGCATGTACTTGACGCGGGGCGCCTGGGTGCGCAGCAACAATCGATTGCTCTGGAAAATATTCCTCAGCCTCAACGGCTGATCACGACGGCAATAGATATGCACGCGATTCTGTGAGTAGAACGTCTGCAGCATTGTTAGACCGTCCTGGACATGCGGTATGCCTGCATGCAAATATGTGACCTGCTGATCGTTGAACCGCTCCTGGAATAGCCCATTGCAGCAGTCGCTCGATATCAGCAAAAGCAGAAAAAGTTTCGAAAACATTGTTGTAGATATTTGTTGTGCTTGGTCTGTTAGGTTGTTAATGAATGCCAGAATGCTGGTAGCTAGTCAAGGGTATTGTTAATACAGATGTCAAAAGTTAACAAAGCTACTTGATCCCACTATATATGAACTAACAAATGTGTCTAAATAAATATTATGCAAATTTCCAGTATTATTTAAAACATTTTTTTTAAGTTTTTGGTAAACTTGGGAGTTACAATAAATGAAGAATAAATTGTCTGAGTCGAAGTTTTTTAGAAAACTTAGTATATGTAGGTAAACTATTATATTTATTTTAGAATTTTTTTTAAGTGAGATATATTTAACTTAAATTTTCTTACCAACTATTAGATTTATTTCATTATTTTATATTATTATTTTTTTATTATATTTCATGATATATTATTCTATAATTTTACTACAATGTATTTCAATATATTTGATCAATTTTACTATATATCAACCTAGTTCAGAAAACTTTTGTAGGTAAACTATTATATTTATTTAAAAATTTGTTTTTTTTTATTAAATACATATAATTGTTGAAATTTTCTTAAATTTTTTTGATATATTTCATTTTATACTATTATTATTATTTTTATACCCTGAACCCATTGAAAATGGGAAAACAGGGTATAATGGTTTTGTTAAAATGTATGTAACAGGCAGAAGGACCCCATAAAGTATATATATTCTTGATCAGGGTGACAAGCCGAGTCGATTTAGCCCTGTCCGTCTGTCCGTCCGTCCGTCCGTCCGTCCGTCCGTCTGTCCGTATGTTTGAACGCGTCGATCTCAGAATCTATAATAGCTAGAGTCTTGAAATTTTTTATGTAGGTCCGTGTATAGCACGCGCAGATCGAGTTTGTTTCAAAAATTCGATAACTTTGATCGTTTTAATGTTATCGATTTAAAACGTTATCGAAATGCAGTTATAAATTTATATCTCCCACGTCTTTAGAGCTAGTGTTTTCAAATTTTGTATTTAGTATAATGTGGAGTTTATACAATTTTGATTTTTGTCACATTTTGGATACCATCCCCCCTTTTCTTCCCTTTCCCCCAAACTTGTAAAAGCCGTATTTCAAATACTAGAGACTTCTGCTTTGGCAAATACATACATATAAATGACATTATTACGCTGTGAAAGTTTGATTAAGAAAGTCCATATACAAAAGAAGTTATTAAACATTTAATTTCCCATACAATAGGCATATTGCAGCCCAAGCGCAGTCGCTGCGTTGACTGCGCAGTCAGCAGAGCGCGTGCTTATGCGTGCGTGCGTATGCATGTGAGTGTGTGTGTGTGTGTGCATGTGTTGATTGTATATATATGTTAAATAAGCATAGAATGTTTGGAATATCGGCTCTTCGCAGGGTTCAGGGGATCTCCTAGTCGGATACCGCCGACTAGAGCATTCTTACTTGTTTTTTATAATTAATTAATTATTATTATTTTATAATTTTACTATTTTTTATTTTGTATATTTTATTAATTTTACTGTATATATATTTAGGTAAATTAATATATATTTTTTATAATTTTGTAATATTACTATTTTTTGCAATATTAAAAAAATGGATATGTATATTTTTTATTCTTTTTATCTTTTTTATTCAAATTATTCTTAAGTTTTCTTATATATTATATTACGAAAATTTGCTCAGTCAAGATTCTAACATTCTAAATATGAGATTCGATTTTCCAATTAATTTCCACTCAAGTGAGTGAATTTATATATTTTTTTCATAGCTCAGACTGAAAACTGAAGCTTTGAAAGTCAATAAATATATTAAATCATATATTATAATAATATTTTTATTTGTATTTTAGCCATCTGAATACATTTTGTATGTCTATTTACCCTCAAATACAAATATTGATAAATGTCGAATTGAATTCTCCCTTTTGAACGTGTAAATCAACTTCATTATATTACATTATCTAGCATTAGCTCGCAATTGAAATATCACTTTTAAATAAATAAAAACATTTATCAACTACCTCAACATTGGCCTACATCATTTTATTCCCCAAAGTAAAACGAAGCAAAAACTTTATTAAATTCTAAATAAAGTTCAATAGCAAAAACTTTATAAACTTTATAATTGATGAACAATAATCATATATCATAGCTTTGGCCAGCCACACACAATAAACTTTGTCTCGCATCAATTGATGGCTTCAGAGTTTGCTCATTGGATAGCCCAACCCAACTTTGAACACAACCCCACTCACTCCGTACTCCTTGACCAAACATCGAGTGTGGACTTTGTAGTCGACTTTCAGGCGTGCGTCGCATGCATCAAACAGAAAAAATAGAGAGAGAGAGAGAGAGAGAGAGAGGAGAAGGAGGCATACTTAGTGCTACATTTTTGCTGTTGGTATAACAATTTTATCATTGCTGAAATGAAAGAGAAAACTGATTAAGATATGAATTTAAAGTACGAGATATTAGGTAAAAGTTAAAAGTTAAATTTAAATCAAAACTTATTTAGATTTAAAAAAAAAGGATTTTTAAAATTTTAATGCCAGTATTCGAAAATTATATAGTTTAGTTTCAGAGAAGTTTCAATTTATAATATAACTGTACTGTAGATTTATTTAAGTATTATTTTGTTGATAAAAACATTTTCAGAGTTCATAAAAATTCGGATTCTTTATTTAAATATTTCAAGAAATTTACAAGTTCTATAAAACTATAAAACATTTCTTAACAAATTTTTACCATTAATTAGAAATTTCATTCTCATATTCTAAATATTTTAAGATACCTATTTTTTTAAAGAAAATTTCTAAAAATTCCATGATTCCATCTTAATGAATCGATAGTATGTAAATAACTTTAGCGAAGCTCATTTTTCGAGCAATATAACCATCTTATACTAGTATGCTCATACTTATACTAGCTTATGCTCGAAAGTATCATATATAGTTGCTATTTCATGTTTATATCATTTCCTTGAGCTCATATTATACTAGTTAGCTTAGACTAACTAGCTTATACTCTCAAATATCATTTATATCTTCAATTTGACCCCCAATATAATTTCCTTGAGCTCATCTTATACTGGTTAGCTCTTACTATCTTACACTCCGAAATCTCATCTATAGTTGCCATTTCATGACCACATAATTTCCTTGAGCTCATCTTATACTAGTCATCTTATACTTATACTCTAAAATATCATCTATATCTTCTATTTGACGCCCATATCATTTTCCCAAGCGTAATTCATTCTCACTGCTTCTGTTTTCCATCAACTCTTTTTGCTCATTCTCTTATTTTTTTTTGCTCTGTTTTTTGACCATGTTTTCTAGTTGGCTTTTAGACGTCGCCTGTCCTTTGTGCCACATTTTTCTCTGCTCCGTTGTGGATGCTTTATTTGTAGTTGTCGTTTTTCAGTCGCATACTACGTGAACCAACTAACAATGTGTCTACGTAGTACGTAGTACGTAATGCCCGTCATCCCCCGTCGCCTCCTGTCCAAACTTCGAGTATAAGTCAGGGCCAAGCGAAAAAGGAAAAAGAATTTCCCGGTCATTCCATCAAAGCGCAAGTCGCGATAAAAAGAAGTGTAGCAAAAACTCTGAACAAAAATATAAAAAAAATGGCCAAGGCAAAGGAAAATCTACGCACAAAGTGGCAAACAGCAAAAGGAAAAGGCGAAAAAAAACCAACTGAAATGGCCACAAAATGAAAACGAATGAACAAGAGCGAGGGAGACAGAGAGAGAGAGAGTGCAGGGGCAGCAGAGCTGGGAGTGGGCTGTGTAGTGGGGATAGTAAGAGATAGCGACTGCGAGGCTGCAGCAGTTTTTTCCGTTATGAACCAAAAATCGAACTGAAATTTGTGCTGTGTTGTTTTTTGCTGTTGTTGCTGCTGCCAACATAACTGTTGTTGTTGTTGTTGCTGTTATGAGTGTATGCTATGGCTATCCATTGCGTTGCGTTTGCTTGCGTTGCTGCTTGTTCTCCACGCTCCTTTTTGGGCCTCATGCATTTTCCGTGTTTCGTTTTGTGCGCAAAATAAATTGGTAAACAAGCGAGGCGGCCAGAGGCCTGCATTAGCACGACAAGGACAGTGATCGAATGTACGAATGACTGAGATGGAAACAGCAAAGAGTGCTCGCTGGCAGAGTGAGAGAGCTGGCCTGGTGGTCAATGGCAATACATGGTCATACGATTCTCGTACATAGAGCCATTCGCCTGCATTCATGCTCATGCTGTGTATATGTATATATGTGTGTGAGTGTGTGTGTCTGTGTGTGTGTTGTGTTTTCTGTGACGCTGTGCACATTTCATTCTGGCTGCATTTTAGTGCCTGTCCATTGTTTTTGGGTAGTCACCTCCCACTCTCGAGTGGCTCTGCCATCGTATTCCCCCTCCTCTCATTTGTGCGCTCTCTCCTCTCTTCTCTTCCTTTCTGCGCTGCTCGCGTCGTTCATATATTGCATATGGTGCGTCCGTTAGCCGCGTGGGTCACATGCGTTGCGTGGACGTCGCTGCCATCGCTGCTTTTTTGCCTCTCTCTGTGCGTTTACCTCTGTCGTAGGCACTGGCCGTGCCTCTGTCGCTGTCGCTGCTTGTGTCGCTGCCGCTGTCGCTGCTTTTGCCACGGCTTTTTTCCACGTTGTCGTCGCGTCTCTTCTAACTCGCTGCAAAGCTGCGGAGGGACTCACTCTTCTCTCTTTTTTCACATTTCTATTGTTGTTGCTTTTGGAATTGTTGCTTTTTGGCCGCTGCATTGGAGGCGCAGTTTTCGCATTGCCATTGTGCACAGTGGTGAAAGCTATGACAGAAATAGGATATGTCGAAAATGTTATAATATAATATAATATAAATTGTTTTTAATGGAAAGTAAAGAATGAAAATAAAATAAATGAAAATAAAATAAAAATATTTAAATCGAGTCAGGTTTATATTTATATATGAGTAAGAATATTATCAATATATAATATCAATAATAATCAATATTTAATTTTAAAATGGCTTAAATTATTGCTTGATCTTTAAATTATTTATATATGATATGTGGAAAACTAGGTCTAAATCTTAAAATGATCAAAAATGCATAGATTCTAAATGAATTTTCTTAATTTTAATTTATTGCTTAATAACATTATGTAGTTTATGCTTAGCCTAAATGCCTTAAATTTGCTAGAAGTTTATAGTTCTTATACTTAGCTGATTTAGATATTATTTACGAAAAACTGTAGCAAATTTATACTATTATTTATTTTTAAGTATTAAATAAAATATAATTAAAAATATGTTAATATATTCTTTTATAACATTATTTATGCTTAGTCTAAATGCCTTAAATATTCTAGAATTTTACATTTTTTATATTTAACTAATTTGTATATCGTTTTTTTTCTATATTTTCAGGTAAGCAACAAATGCCATTTGCTCCAGTGTGCAAGTCCAATCAGTAAAAGCGAACGAAACGCGACGCTGCCTCTGCTGCTGCTGCTGCCATCGCTGCTGCCGCTGCGTTCGCAACTGCCGCAGTCGCTCGTTATGTGTGCCAGGCAAAAGGCCAAACGCATGTGTGTTCAGTCGACCCTGTCAACCAGCCCCACATGCTGCCCAAGTGCTCCCCCCGCCCCCCACTACGACATGTTGTGCACTGTACATAGGCACGATGAGCGAACGAAAGGCAAGATAGGGAGAACAGGCGGTTGCGAGCGAGTGAGCGAATGACGAGCCTATACATAAAATGGCGTTGCATATGAGGAGAAAAACCAATGCCGTTGTGTGAGTGACCATCTCGTTGCGTGCGTATGTACATGTGTGTGTGTGTGTGCGTGTGTGTTTGAGCCTACGCAACGGTAGCTTTTTCATGTTAGCTGCTGCTGCTGCTGTTGCTGTTGCTATTGCTGCTTCGGCTGCACCTCAAAAGCAAAACGCATTGAATGCGTATCGAGTCCAAGTCGAATGTTGATTGTATTATATTGCCAGAGCAACTTGCACCAACTCTATCTCGTTCTGGCTTGCTCTCTCTCTCTCTCTCTCTCTCTCTTACTCTCTGTTCATGCACTTAAAAGCTCGTTCAGCCGCTGCAGGCTATAACCAACACACACACACACACACACATGCAAACATGCAGCAAATTGAATAAACTCCCAAAATCAAATTTTTCACCACTTTTGCTCAACTGACGTGAACGCCAGCTGCTCGCTACACACCCACGACAAACTCGCTGAATGTCTATGTGTGTGTGTGTGTGTGTGTGTGTATGTGTGTGTCCATCTTTGCCATTTAAAGGGTCAATGAAATGCAAAGGCTATACCATTTTCTCATGTCCATGTCCATGTCATTGTCCGTGTCCGAGTCGAGGTCCTCGTCCTTCATTGATTGCCTGGCCGTTTTTAGTTTTTGGCTGAGCGCCTTTCAAATCAATTGAAAAACGTTTACTTTTTTTTTTCAATACGCTAGGACCCAGTTTTGTTCATATTTATTGTGGCATTCCTTCTGCTACTATATTGGCTTTGATTTAGTTGCTAAAATATATTGGCTATAGCCCCTTCTGCTCCCAACTACAGTTCGCAAGCTGCCAATTTTTATTGACCAACAACATTTCATTTTATATGCTTGAGTTTGATTGGGCTGAACTTTGTATATGTAACGATGCCAATTATGGGCACTTTTTCGATTCGAGTCAATTGTTTAAAGCAATAAATGGAAATCGATAGAAAATGGGTTTTTACTGAAAGAATTGGTAGCAATCTTTGAGACTTTGAGAAACTTGTGAGAACTTCTCGATGTGTTACACAGTTGCTAATAGATTTTAGTAGATATTTTATTAATATATATACCAAAACTTTTAATGCTGTAGATATGTCTAAATAGTCTGCGTGTATCCAAGCTTTAACTCAATAATACTTAGTAAAACTGTAAATTCTATCTTCAAAAAGATATTGAATAAGTATATGTGCCTATAACTACCTTGGGCAATATATAAAATTAATATTTATATAATTAAAATATATAAAAACTTACTGCTTTTATATAACATATACATATACTTAACATATAACATAACATAAAATATAACAAATAACAGAACATATAACATATCATACAACATAACATATCATAACATATAACACAACATATAACATAACATATAACATAACATATAACATAGCATATAACATAACATATAACATAACATATACCATAACATATAACATTCTATATAACAAAACATTTAACATAACATATAACATAACATATAACATAACATGTAACATAACATATAACATAACATATAACATAGCATATAACATAATATATGACATAACATTTAACATAACATATAACATAACATATAACATAACATATAACATAACATATAACATAACATATAACATAGCATATAACATAACATATAACACAACATTTAACATAACATATAACATATCATTTAATATAAAATAGAACATAAATGTTAGATTGCTCCCAAATATCTAATGCCCCTCAAAGTATGCTATAAAAATGCAATTCACAAACCTTTAAAATATAGAAATTATATAGCATATCTTATCTATATATATATATATGTACATATATACATACAAATCTATATATTTTATTTAACAATTAATATTACAACTAACTTTAATAACTCTTTAGTAACCCCAATTGAGCTGCCCATTGCACATCTGTAAGCCCTAAAAATCTCTGCTCATTTACAGCTATTGTGAGCATAACAGAATTTGCATTGTGTGGCCACAATGCGAATTGGAATTTGTTGCCATTGTTCATAGCTTACATAACTTGTTGACAGTCTTTTGGCTGGCCTGCAGCTTTAGTCAATGAAATTGGAGCAAGAAATTGGTTAAAGCTGACCCAAACAGACGGACGGACGGATGGACGGACATCCAGGCAGACTGAGCAAACACAAAAGGCAGCCAAGAGGCACACACACACACATACAGCTGCCAAGAGTAAAGACGAAACGTAAACAAAACAGTTTTACCTTCATTAAATATACGTATAAATATTAGACATGCTTCAGGATCTACAATATATATATATATATATATTTGAATGTGTGTGTGTGTTTTTTTATGTGGCAATTGTTTTGAAGGTCAAATTACGAAATCACCCACAAAAATAATGTTGCCAGCACCCAGGACAACATTATATATACGATTTATATATATATATATATTAAATGGAGCAAAAGTTGTAACAAAACTTTTGAACTGCCGAAATGTGTTGCACATTTGAGGGCGGGCTTTGGGGGCGTGGGGGCGTGGGCATGGTGTCTGCTCTGATGTGAAGGACATCAGACGGTGTGCCACAAAATTGTTTTTGAGCTGGCCGAAAACTTTTGTTGCCAGCACTTGCAGGCGGGCAGCCAGGCAGCCAGGCGACTTGACCTACTGACAGCTTGTGCAAATTTATTTGTTTCTGGCAACTGCAGATGTTTTTTCTTCATGATAACAAAGGATGTTGACGTTAGCTAGGTGCTACGAGACGTATGCGCAATATTTGTGCAACTCAAACTCGAACGAATGACTATGTGTGTGTGTGTGTGTGTGTGTGTGTATTTGGGTGTGAATTGTATGCTTGTGTCTGAGGTGAATTGATGTGTATATTTTAAGCATAAGCATAGAGAGCTTTGAGTATAGATCCGATTGTTAAAGCAACAACATAACATATTTGTATTGCATTTAAAGTTTATTGTTTTTAGTTTAGTTGAATTGCTGTTGGGAGCAATTAAGTTTTCTAAACTTGTTTATCTTATGTTCAAAAGTGAATTATATTAAATGAAAATATAAAGCATAATATACTCAGAAATATATGATATCATATTAAGTATATATGATATACAAACAGTTTTGTTCTTATTTGAATATATAAAACATTAAAATGTTTTTTATATATATATATATTCAAGATAGTTTTGTATACTTAATGCTCTTATTTTCATATAATTTTTTTTAATTTGCAGTTCAGTAATTCATGAAGCTAAATTTAAATGTTTATTAAGGAAGGTATAATGACATTCACATTCAACTATTTTGATGGCTTTCCTTTGGCCTTATCTAAAGTTTTGTATGTGTTAAGACAAAGAAAGTTCTAGCATATATGCTAGCTCAGCGAAGCTAGATACGCTAGAACTTTCTTTGGGTTTTTCTGTCTGAATATATATTAAAATTCTGAGAAACCCAAACCCGTACTTGTTTTTATACCCTGAACCCATTGAAAATGGGAAAACAGGGTATAATGGTTTTGTTAAAATGTATGTAACAGGCAGAAGGAGGCGTGGCAGACCCCATAAAGTATATATATTCTTGATCAGGGCGACGAGCTGAGTTGATTTAGCCCTGTCCGTCTGTCCGTCCGTCCGTCCGTCCGTCTGTCCGTCTGTCCGTCTGTCCGTCTGTCCGTATGTTTGAACGCGTCGATCTCAGAATCTATAAGAGCTAGAGACTTGAAATTTTTTATGTAGGTCCGTGTATAGCACGCGCAGATCGAAAAATTCGATAACTTTTATCGTTTTAATGTTATCGATTTAAAACGTTATCGAAACGCAGTTATAAATTTATATCTCCCGCATCTTTAGAGCTAGAGTCTTCAAATTTTGTATTCAGTATAATGTAGAGTTTATACAATTTTGATTTTTGTCAAATTTTGGATACCACCCCCTTTCCTTCCCTTTCCCCCCAAACTTGTAAAATCCGTATTTCAAATACTAGAGACTTGTGCTTTGGCAAATATACACATACTAATGACAGAATCACGCTCTGAAAGTTTGATTAAGAACGTCCAACTACAAAGGAAGTTATTAAACATTTAATTTCCCATAGTAAAGCCTATGAGCGCAGCCCACGCTCTGTCGCTGCGCTAACTGCGCAGTCAGCAGAGCGCGTGCTTATGCGTATGTGTATGTGTGTATGTGTGTGTGCATGTATTGCTTGTATACATGTATATGTTAAATAAGCATAGAATGTTTGGAGTATCGGCTCTTCGCAGGGTTCAGGGGATCTCCTAGTCGGGTACCGCCGACTAGAGCTTTCTTACTTGTTTATACAAGATTATTGAATGGGGACTAGTTTTGTATATAAGAATATATATTTTACATACTGTAGATACATGGTGGATGTAATTTCAAATATTTTAGTAAAAATTGTTGAATATTAATAATATTGCTATATTCTTCCCATAGTTTTAAAATATAATTATGCAAAACTCTTTTTATAATAAAAATTCATATGCACAAGTTATTATACCAAAACTCAACTATCTACAAATATATATGTTTTGTTACAACTTCAAAATCGAGAATAGAATTTCTACCTACCTAATGATGATTGACAAAATAATCATCTATTTATCGAAAAGGCTTCTTTACTATTTCAATGAATTTTACAAATATTTGTTGTCCATTGAAAATTTTATTTCATTTATTATTAAATGATCTAATTAGAATTTTACTAAAATTCTTATTAAATTTTTAATAATAATAATAAGAAAAGAAATATATTTATTTCAAATATTTTCAGAAGTAAAAAATAAATAAATAACTAAAAAGTTAGTTTTAAAATAAAGGAAAATTAAATTTAGATACTAAATAAATTTATTTAATTTTTATTAAATATAAAAAACAGTTTCTCTGAAGAATATATCAATTTTATATTATATTTATATTTTATATTATCAGAAAGAATAATATTTATATTTAATAAAAATAAGATATATTTATTCAATATTTAAATTTACTTTGAATAATATATTTATATAATATATATTTGATATGTGTTTGGTGATTAATTTTACTCTTTTGACTCAACTCTCTTCACTTGCTACTCTATTAAATGTTCTCGTTATTTACTCATCTCAATTTTCTTATTCAGTTTTACTCTTATTTTTCTGTTCATCGTGATTTTCTGAGCAACAAGTTTGAAGCAATATTCACGCACACTCTGACCGCAAATGCAGTGGGAAAACTTTTACTTTTATTTATTTTTTTCTGCGCACATTTTATGCAACTTATATAAATGGCAGACGACACTTTGGCCACGTCGTCCGCCCATCACCCACTACCCACCGCCCACAGCAGCTGCCCGAGCGTTGGTCTTTTTGTATTTTTCTCTTCGTCATCGTCGTCGTCGACGTTTTCGTATTTGGCAAAGATAAAGTTTTGTAATAAAAATGTCTGCTCGTAGACACCGGCAGACACTGCCAGCAGCCGGAGGGAGGGTTAGGAGGGATGATGGGCGGGGCTCAGCCCCAGCCAACCGGGCAGACATTTTGTCTAGCAATTTTCAAGCCCGAAGTGTGTCAGCAACTTTGCCACGTCCTCGACTTCCTCTTCATCGTCGTCGTCGTCGTCGTCGGCGTCGTCGACGTCGTCGTGAACGTGTCCTTGTCCTTGGCCCCCACTCAGACAAACACTTTCTGATATTTATATATACATTAGTTGGAGGGTAGAGAACTTTCGCTTTAGTTTTGCGCTGGTTTGCATTTTATATACATATAAAAACGAGCATTGAAAAACTTGTTGACAGTAATATTTTCCTTTCACTTTAATGTGTTGAACTGTGTTGCTTATGGCAGAGCGTTTTAAGAGACTTGGGTAATTTTTAGTACAGTAAAGCTTTAGGCATATATAATTCTTAAGACTCTTTTCTTATTTTTATCATTGCGCTAATCATTGACTTCAATTTGGACAAACTGAGGAAAATTCTCTCTTAGAACATTTTAGTTCAGATTTAGTACATGTTCTAAAAAGTTCGTGTGAATTTAAGTTTTAATAATGAATTTAAAACGTTAAGTACATCTTAGTACATATTTGTTTTAGTACCGTTTTAGTACATGTGCCAAAAATCGTATGAACTGCTCAAATTCACAATAGATGTATTCGTTTAGAACAATTCAAGCTTATACTGCTTTTAGTACAGCTTTAGTAAACCATTCAAAACACATTGTTTAAAGTTCGATATTCCATTGAATATATTTATTTGTTGTATTTTTTGTTTGTTTGTTTATTGTTTGTTTCTTATTTTTGGTAGCATTCAAATTTCGTTTTAAAGAATTTGCATTTTAGAGCAACATTTTAGAACACTTTATTAAGTGCAATGCGTGCTAAATTCTTAAGCATATACATAAATTTTAAAAGATTATATGTTATATATGTCTTTTTTTATATAATTTTTGGGCTATTTACATAGGTTGTGATTAACATAAAGACATGTTCTAAAATTTAGTACATGTATATTTTTTGTTTTGTTTTGTTTTAAGCTTAAGCTTCAAACGTTTCGTTCATGAATAATGTTGTGCTGTGTACTATAAATATTTGTGAGACATCCCTTAGACCTTAATGATTTTAGTACAGTCTGACATTGGGTTACCGGCTTTAGATCATACACGATAAGAACTCTATGTAGAAAATTCCCGATGTAACCCAAATGCAGTCTAAAAATTGCATCAATGAATTTGTTTTTTGTTTGTTTATGATGAGAGTCTGCGACATGCGAGTGATATGCTTCCGATAATTATTAAATTATATAGATACTATAACAAATATATATTTATATATATGTGAAATCGCCTAAATGGGAAATTCTAATATGCTACGACTCCTAGAAGTTAACCCCAATATTGAATAGAACCCACTACGCCTTACGCCTGATGCCCATCAGACACAGCACAAAGAATATGATCGTCCAGCCGGCCATAACGAGGAAGCCGTTATAGACCTTCTCGTGGGTAATGCTCCAGCCCTTCTCGATGACATTTCTAGCCGATATAGAGGGTATAGTAAATGGCAACACCATTACCACATCCTGCAGGAATTGTGGCATGCTCTCCAACGGCCACAGAAGACCTAAACGACAGACAGAGATTAGAGATAAATAATATTAGTTAGATGATGTGAAGACTTACCGCAGAGTATAATCATGGGATAGAAAGCTCCAGTGGCCACAAAATTAGCCTCCGTGTGTGATTTGCAGAAAACAGAGATGAAAAGACCTGAACAAGAGATAAAACACAAATTACTTGAATGCCATTTTGATAGTCAAATGAGTTTATCTACCAAACAACATGCCACAGAAAGCCGTCAGCGTTAACAGTCCTATCAGCGTAGTCGTATCTCCATTGTTGTACGTATCGAATACGATGCCAATGTATATGACGACCTCGAACGACTGCAGTGCCATGATAATTAGCTGTGTCAGCAGATGAGCCCAAAGCATTTCGGTGGCCGAAACACCAGCCAAGAGGGTACGATCCCAGATGCCATCCATGCGCTCCGATATAAAAACGGCAGCCGTCATCAAAGTAGCCAAGAAGAAGACCATGCTTAATGTGGAAAAAACATTAAATAAGTATACAAAGAAGTTAGTTGTATGATAAAAAGTTTATAGTTATCGATAGATTCGAATCGATATCTATATTTACCAATAGATTCGAAAAAGGTCTTTTAAAATTTTAATTATGAATGAAATTTAGAGAAGAAAACTAAAAGTAGATTAGAAAATATTATAAGAAAGTCAATAACACTTCGGTTTATAATATAACTGGCATAATAATCGTCAGATATATGTATATATCGATAAAAGTTGATAATAGTAAAAAGAGTATTTATAGTATAATATAGATGAGGATTTCAAATTGGAAAAGAGGCGCAAAAAGGCATACTAGAATGAAATATATAACAATAAATATTTAAAATATATTAAAATTAATAATCGATATGTTTATCGATTATATCTCAAAAGTTATCATAAATTTAATTAGTTATATGAAATATATATTATGTTAGAAGTAAATGGATTAACAAGTTATCATAATCGATAGTTATCACATTGTCTATCGATAGTTATCTCGAGTAATCAAACAGTTTTGCTTATATCGATAAATCGATCAATGATAAATACCTGCAGAACCTATCATATACTCACGTCATAACCACTCCAGGAGCACAATACTGTTGAAACTCAATGTCCGCACTGCCATAGATGGGATCCTGGAACTGTACTGGCAACTTAACCAAGGCAGCGGATACATTACAATCGTGTACAACGGCATTCATAAAGTTGCTAAAGGCGTCTCGCAGTTTGCGTTGCATAAAGTAGCCAACTTGTTGATCTGTTTAGGGTAATTGAATAAGAAAACCAGAATTTAGATATATTTTTAAAAATAATCCGTAGATAAACTCACCCGTCATATCCATATGGACAACTATTTCGGCATTATCAACAGATCCATCGCCGGCATAGATACCGTCCTCGATAAATTCGTAAACAGAGGCACTAAAGTTGTGAGCGAAATATATATAGCCCACGGTGTTGGCACGTTTGGCATCCGCATAGGCAGCCTCTTCGCTGGGATAATACTTTCGAGTGGCCACATCGTCGCCCAGTTCCTGGATGTACCGACAGGAGAGCTTATTGAAGCGACATGTATTGTTGACGCTATAAATGGTCTGTAGGTTCTCATCGAAACACTCGGAATAGCTGTTCACTTCGCCGGAGTAGATGCCAAGCTCAAGATTTTTGGGTGTTTTACCAATGGCCATATAGAAGCAGGACAATTGAATGATGGGAAACAGCATCATGAAAATTATGCCACTAGAAGAAACAAAGAGAATAAGAACTGCTAACTGTGCTCAATCTGTAATCTATACTTACGAGGGCTGTCTGAACAGTTGCACAAAGTTCTTGGTCATCATCGCTTTGAGGCGTCCTTTGGTCGTAAAGAAAATCTTCTTGCAATTGTCGTTCTGCGGTTCCACATACGGCAAGGGCGGTTTCTCAACCGTCGGCTCATGCGTATCGATCACCTCCGTTGGCAATGGTGCTCCAGCGGGCAGCGTCTGACTTTTACCCTGATTCATAATCTGTTCAAGCTGATCTTCATTGCCCTGCCGCTGGCTGAGTATGAGGAAAGCATCTTCAATCGATTGGGTGCCAAATTGAATCATGATATTGGTGGGCGTGTCCTCAGCCAGCAAAACACCATTGCGCATGAGACCGATCTGGGAGGCGGAAGAAATGGGTGAAAAGTGAGAAAATTATTGACAAAGTTAAGACTATTAAAGGGAGGCTGGTTAAATCTTAAACAGAATTGTTTAATGAAGCAGGGAATTAGTAAGAAAGAAATATTAGGGGAAATCTTGAAGGAAATTCTTGATCTTAACAAACTGCTTCTAAATATTATGAAATATGGAGTTTCTTATAAGTGAAATGATAGACAATAACTTCATTTGCCGGCCGAAGTCTTAGACAGCTTTCTTAAGTAGTTGAGCTAAAAAAGTTTACGGAATATTAAGTTCAGAGTTAGAAAACAATTGAAGACTAACACTAACACGGAAATAACCGACTAGGAGATACCGCTGAAACAAGCCAAACCTGCTGTTTTCGGGAGTAACCGACTAGCAGCTATATCTGCATCCAGCTAATGCTAAATTCTGTTTCTATTTATCACATATGAAGATCATCTAATAGGGAAATACTTCGACTCTCTCTCTCTCTCTCTCTCTTCGTTGGCCCCTCTCTCTATCTTTCTCTTTTCCGTCTCTCTCCCTCCCTTACTCGCTCGCTCTCTTCCGTGGTTTGTCACTCTCTCCCTTGGTCTCTTTCTCTCTCTCTCTTTCTCTACCTCTATCTCTCTCTCTCTCTCTCTTTCTCTACCTCTATCTCTCTCTCTCTCTCTCTTTCTCTACCTCTATCTCTCTCTCTCTCTCTCTCTCTCTCTCTCTCTCTCTCCCTCCCTTGGCCCCTCTCTCTCTCTCTCTCTCTCTCTCTCTCTCTCTGTCTCTCTCTCTCTCTCTCTCTGTCTCTCTCTGTCCGTTGGTCTCTCTCATTCTCTTTTCCATCTCTCTCTCTCTTCCTTGCTTTCTCTCTCTTCCTTGCTCTCTACCTCTCCCTTGGTCTCTCTCTCTCTCTCTCTATCTTGTCTTGTTTTTCACTCTCTCTCTCTCTCTCTCTCTCTTTCTCTCTCTTTCTCTCTCTCTCTCTCTCTCTCTCTCTCTCTCTCTCTCTCTCTCTCTCTCTCGCTGCTTACTTCCACCTATCATATGCGCAGTCATAATTCTTAATTGAATCATTTTTCACAAAATACAAATGTTTTGCTTGGACTTGCTTCAACTTACATAATTCGCCTGCTTGGCCTCTTCGATATAATGTGTGGTAATAATCACAGCCAATTTGCTATTTCTAGTCGTTTCCACCAGAAAGTCCCAAATTCTACAATAGTAAAGAACGTTAGTTAATTATTTATACAAATAAAAACACATTAAACTTACTTTTCGCGCAACATGGGATCCAGACCGACCGTGGGCTCGTCGAGAATGAGCAGCTCGGGATCGTGTATCATGGCACAGGCGAAGGACAAGCGGCGCTGCTGTCCTCCACTGCATTGCTTGATCATTTGTCCAGCCGACGGCAGTTGCAGCAGGTCCTTGAGTATCTTAAACTTCTCCCGGATGCGCTCATCTGTCAGTCCATAGATGCGACCGAAATAGAAGAGAGTCTCCTTGACGGTCATCTCCTCGACCAGCGCGATCTCCTGTGGCATAAAGCCCACGCGAGAGCCCGGCACACCGCTGCCCGGCTCACCGGGCTTAACGCCCAACACAGAGACCTCGCCGCCATTGAGATTACGTTGGCCAACAATGCAGGAGAGCAGCGTTGTCTTGCCACAGCCCGAGGCGCCTAGCAAACCATAGCTGAAGAGAGAAAGAGTGAGAGAGAGGGAGAGAGAGAGAGAGCGGGGGAGAGGTAAAAGTTATTGATTGACTTAAAACAATCGTTTGGAGTTCATTATGAATGCCACTCACATGGAGCCACGCATGACGTTCATATTCAGCTGGTTGAGCACAATCTTGGGATTCTTTTTGGAGCCATAGTACTTATAGCCATTGCGCACTTCGACGGCCGCCATTTTGCTTGTGTGCGTGTGTGTGTGTGCTCTCCTCTCTTTTGGCTCTCTCGCTCGCTCTGACGTCGCTAATGTGCTGCATGATCGAAAAAGAATGATGAGTATCGGATAATTATTTGCGTCAATAAATCTATAAATGGTTATGTGTTTTATTGATTTCCATTGCTTTATGACAGACACGTGCCAAGGCACACAAAGCGCTCGGGCTGCCAAAAAAAAAATGTTGCTGCCCAAGACCTAAAACTTAGTGCTAAAATCTAAGCACAATTGAACAATGCCTGAAAGTGAAAATTAAGCCAGCTAACTTTAAGTCAGTTGACAGAGTTCAGTGCCCCTTTATTTTAGGCAGATCTAGAATTTGACTTATCAACAATGACTTTTGTCAATTAATAAACTTTTCTCACAAATTAGTTCATCATTTGCTTTTTTACCCCTCCATAAACTCTGTTTAGCTAATTCGTTTTGAGCTTTGCCTTGTTGTCATGTGTGGTGCGCTTCATTAACCTTTGCTTTTTGCAATAAACGCTTTAGAACTTCGCTGGCAATTATTATTCTTGAGAGTTGATGACACCTTTGGAAAGGGCAGCATGAGCTATGCTTTGTCATATTTCGTTAATGAACCTTAAAATTGTGTGCGAAATTATCATTATATTTGGTTGAATGACTGTCTCTATAGAGTTAGACTTTATAACTTAAACCGAACTATGGAAGGAGTTGCAATCACATTCATATGAGATCATAAATCCATTGTGAGTGTATAGCAGAGTTCCACAATGTGAACTGCTCTTTTAAAACAAATTAAACATAAATCAAAATAAATAATAATGTAATAAAAAATATTATTGGGAATTCTTTAACAATATTAATCAATCAGTTAGCATTTTGAAAGCCGTCTTAATTCGAAATGTATATAAATAATCTAAAAATTTTATTATAATTTATTCTTTAAAATTAAATTATTAACAGAAATTTTTGAATAATTTAATTAAATTTTTCTCAATTTTATAATTAATGAAGCCTAGGCAAAAGAAAAACAAATTTTATTAAAATAAAGCTTAGAAAAATATTTTCTAGCTGTTCTATTTAGTTTTCTAAAAAATTATTTAAATTAATTAAATTATTTAGATTAAAAAACATTTTATATCAAATTTCAAACATTTAAATATGATTTTATATTTCATAAAAACTTTAAATAGTTAAATTCAATTGCAAAATATACAATTTAAATTCAATTGTAATATATTTTATAAAAATTACGAAAACTTAAAATGTTGCCTTAAAAAAGCTTTTTCTTATGAAAAAAAAAATGCTACAAAAATCATATAGCTAAAAAAAATGTTGAAAAAAAAATTATAAAATAATATGTGTATATTATAAATTTTATAATTTTTTATAAATTAAATTATTGCATATTTAGCTTATAACAAATTTTAAAATTTATAATATACACATATTATTTTATATATATTTTTTTTTTATATAAATATATATTTTTATAAAATAATATATATAAATATATATTTTTTTCAATGCTTGCATAAATTTTTAATTTGAAAAATTAGGCATTACAAAATTTTGAAAACTTTTCCAAAAAGGTTTGGAAATTATTCAAATGAAATAAAAAGATATAGATATATATTATAAGAGAGATATATATTATGGAATTTTTTTATATTATTTATACACTTATTTTATATATAATATTTTTTTATTTTTGATTGTTGTTTTAAATTGACTTTTTAATTCAATTAAATTGAATAAATGTGAATTTTTTGCATTGGCTCTAACAGATATTAACTATTGTATGCACACATTCACTTATCTGAGATTCAAGCAACGCTGATTGTGTTTTGCTATCTAAATATAACTCGAAAATGCAATCACTTAGACAAGTAAACTAATTAAAGCAGTAAACGCTTACTTAATTAATGAAAGATTAATAAAACATTATTTGTTCTATGGGAAATACTATTTATATTATCAGATTCAATATGTACTCTATAGATCTATAGACATATTACTAAGCGACACAGCCTAACCTCATTTGTCATGCTGAAGGTCAAAATATTGTAATATTGTGTTTACCAATAAGAATTAGCCGAAAAAATTCGCTAATTAACGGCAACGTAATAAACTTTTCCAGAAAGAACCTTCAAGTTGTAAACTTTAATGCGGTTCATTGAAGTTTTGCGGCCATCAGCCAAGTAAATTGTAAAATAAGTGCTGAAACACTTAAAAGCAAAACTCGAACAAATTTCGTAAATATTGACAATGGTACAATATACTACATACGTTTGAACAATGTAAAACTGCGAGTACAAGTGAAATTTACTTAGCTGACATTATTTATGCATGTCTGTAAATGCAAATTACAAAGGTGTTCAGAACGCGCTTCGCTCGGACAATGACAATACGGAAAAAATGGAATGACAATGTGCGCGCGCGCGCTTGAGAAGACAAAGCGTCTTGAATAACAAGTTGTAAAAAAAAACGAATAACCAAATCCACACACACACACAGACACACACCCTCACACACACACACACACACACTCTGATAGCTATGTATATATGCACGCATTCCCACATATCTGTACATATAATTAATGTCAAGAAAATGCAATCAGAATAAGCAAATCAAGTTTTGTAAAATGCACGCGTAAACAGAACTCTTTAGTAAACATTTTTTTCTTTCTGGAGAAAGGGCAACGTGAGGGTAGATTTTGATCAGGTATGCTTCATAGCACATGTGATTCATAGCAAAAGCACTCGAGTTAATATTATAGTATTAAAAAGCTATTGTTATATTTGCTAATTTGCGAAAAGCTATTACAAAGTTAGTATTCATTTGTTCAATAAATATATTAAATAATAAGATATAAATAACATGATCTTTTAAGACATTTGAAAAGTGTAATCAATCAATGTTGAGAACTTCAGCAAAAGGTTGGATTAGTGGCGCAGAGCAATTAGTAGACTTTTTGAGAACAAAAACAGGATTTTGACTCTATTTTGATTTTGGATAAAATTCTATTATTTTAGTACTTAAAGCAACAGCTTGTTTTGAAATGTAATTGCTCTAATAGATGAAATTGAAAGTAATTTTCTTTCTTATAATTATCATATATGTGGTATTTTCATGAAATAATTTTAAATTTTCAGATTTTCGTATGTATAAAAAAGTTTCATATACAAAAATAATAAATTAAATTATTAATATAATTTTGAAAAAAATAAATTTTCTCTATATTACATGACTTCCAAAGTAGCAGAAAGAGTTTTGTTTTTGACATATTTACGTTAGAGTGCCTGATGTTGTAATGAGGATATTTTTCAGCTTCAGATTCGTATATAGTTCGATAACATGCTTTGGAGAAGCTATACTTTTCATGCTTCTGCTTCTTGAAATGTTTTTAAATTTAATTTGCCTGTTTAATTGAAAATTATAATAAATCTATGCTTTATAGATTGATAAACATTTCGCCCATTATCATCTTAATAACTGCAAACTATTAACATAAAAAGAGCTAACAACAATCTGTTATTTGGCTCTTACATAATTAATACAGACAGAAAAAGAGCTAACAGAGCTCAAATCTACAGTTTGTTATTGGTGTTTACATAACTAGCGTTAACATGATTATGTTAATGCTTCTGGAATGCTTTTAATTATACTTTTCAAAACACAATTATCTATATGAAGAGATACTCAATCAATTATGCCTTAAATTTTCTTATTATATATTACTTTTACTTTTATATTTCACTTGCACAAAGTTAGCATTCTGTTTAACACCTGTAATTATGTGATACAAGCTTTTGCTATATGTAATTAATGTAATTTGCTGTTAAGTCCAAGTCAATTTGCAACTCCTGTTCAAATAATAATGGCCTCGTTTGGTTAGACTTTGACCCAGTTCGAGTGGCAGCGCATGTTTAGCCGAAATCCGTCATATAGCCAAATAGCCATTTACGAACAAAATGTTTATATTCAGCTGTAAAGCTCTCTTGTATCTTTGCATCTCTTAGATACATAATCAAATGAGCCGGCTAACTAGAAAAACAACAATACGCACTCACTCACACACGCACACACGCACACTCATGCTCAATCACAATATGCCCATAAAACGTTCGAAAGTCAAACTCGAAAAACATTAAAAAACACAAAAAAAAAAAAAAATGAAAAAAAAATAAAAGCTTGTCCGAAAATAAAACAAAAATTGAGTAAGGTTAGTAACACAAATTCGTGGTCATAAATTTACGTATC
Organism: Drosophila nigricruria; assembly: GCA_037075265.1. Classification (NCBI taxonomy): domain Eukaryota; kingdom Metazoa; phylum Arthropoda; class Insecta; order Diptera; family Drosophilidae; genus Drosophila; species Drosophila nigricruria. The sequence continues at coordinate 6,661,141 of JBAMCI010000173.1, read as the reverse complement.
TGTTGTTGACGTTGTATTATTTGCTTAACATTGCGGCAGATGACGCAAAGGACAACAATTTCTCAGCTGATATGGTTTTAACCCCAAAAAGAGAGGCGCGAAATATATATATAAAATTGCGCTGAATTTTGTGAAATAAACATTAAAAAGAAGCAAAATTAAAACATTAAATACGAGCATATAAAGTTGACGTCAAAAATGCATTATAAAGGCTTCAATTAGACCCAGCCAAGTCGACAATTAATACCCTTTCAAAAATGCTATTAAGTCATAAATAACCTTTCATAAATGCTATTAAATATTATTACTAAAATATTTTAAAAATTTTGTTTTTAAAATTTATATGCTTCATAAACTATCTAAAATATTAATTTTCTGTCAGTATAGACAAAAAAATAATTTTCTTTTTAATTTATTTTTGCTTGTCTTTTCTGTTTGCTTATGTTCTTGAAGGCTAATAATAATAAATCTGAAAATATAATTAAACTTTCTAATAATAATAAATCTAAAATAGTCAATTTTAATTTAAAATTTAAAAATTTAAATAAATTTCAGTTCTTATAGCCTTTTTTCTACATTCCCCAAAATTAGCTGATGCCTAAAAGCTTGAAATATTATTGTTAATAAATATTATTTAAAGTTAAGCTCAAAAAACTGTCTTGGCAACTATGAGGTATTCAATTATTATTTACGTATATACAACTTTATTACATAAATTTTAATTAAAGAATTTAAAATTTGTATTTATGCGTGAATAATTCATTTCAAATATTGAAGAAAATATGTAAATCATTTTCTTAGAAGACATACGTAAGATATCTACTTTTTTTTTTAATTTTTCTACATTTTTATTATTTAAAATAAACTAATATAACATCTTAAATATATTTTAAAGCATATTTTTCACAGAAATTATAAAATAAATCTGAATGCAAACCTACAATTATTTATGCCTTGCAGCAAAGATTTAGCTCTAATAGGTTTTTTGTTAATCAAATTAAGTTTCAAGAAAATGAATTGATTTATTTAATTTCTTCTACTTTCTTGTCTTAAAATTCAATACCTAGTAAAATTTTTTAAAAAGAATTTCCTACCTGCATACTGCATACCAAAAACTTAATTAGTTAATTTCAGAATCAAGTGAATTATCAAAATTGATCTCATAATTGGCCTGGCAAACTACAATGCCAAGTGCTCAGACTCTATGCAAGTTGAAATTAAAAAATTACAAAAAAAAAACCCAAAAATAAGTAATGAAAAAAACTAAAAATGAAATAAAAGCGCTCAACACCGAAAACAAAACAACGCCAAGGTTGAACCAACTGGTTGACGCAGCGACGAGCTGCGAGCCGCGAGCAGCGCTGCAGTTGGCGTCAAAGTCGACGTTAAATGTTAACGTCGTAATGCCAATTGCTGTCGCGGCTATTCCAAAAATTGTTTGCCATATGACAACGATATACAATATACATATATTTATATATATATATATATATATATATATATGTCTCTGTCTCTGTGCATTTGCAACGAATTTAATTTGCAAATTTGCAAATCTTTTGCAATGCTTGCGCTGAGTCAAGAAGCCCTGAGCTGCTGCTTTCTCAGCAGAAAGAATATGTTGATATATTATATACATATACATAAATATATATAAATAGCGAGAGAGAGGCTTGACCACGCCTGCCTAAAGCTGTTGCAACTGCATTTAGTGGGTATTTAGTTCGTGCAACATGCAGCAGCCGCAACTATCGTGAATCGCTGAATTGGTCGACAGTTGCTTCCTTCTTGCTGTCACCAGCTGGCCACGCTGCTCTCTCTCCCTCTCTTTTACTCTCCTATTTTGTCTCTCTCTCTCTCTCTCTCTATCTTTTTCTCTCTGTGTGTTCAATTTCGGTTTGTGGCATGGCCACTTCTTATATAATCCAGCAACAATCATTTCGGCCAAGCTGCAACACCAACAACAACAGCAATCAACAACAACAGCTGTCTCGAGCTAGTTGGTGTGGCGTACTGTTTACATCATTTACTCTTTAATAGAGTTTTTGATATTAAAACTTAAGTGCGATCTGCGTAAGATAATCTCTTAATTTGAATTTCAGACGTAAATACCTTTGTAAAGCAAATTATTTTTGATTGATTTGAAAGGGGTTTTTTAGTAAAAGATATTTGTAGTTGAACTGAGTTTATGCTGAGATCTAATATACTCTTACTATTTAATTAATCAAATGAAATATTTAGAAATAATAAGTTTGCTTTAAATGCAATTTCAATTACAGCAAATGTAATACATTTGCTTTTACCCACTGTGAAATTTCTTGGACTGCGATATATTAAATTTTTAAATTAAAAAAATAAAACTCTTCTTCCAGATGTATTTATAAGATATTCGTTGCTAAAATTTTGTACAATATTCTTGTATTTTTTTTTTGTGATTCATAACATTAATATTTATTTGAAAAAGTGTTGCTGTATAAACATTTATTCTTTGATTTTTTAAAATAAATATATATATTATTTTAATTATTACTGTTAATTAAAAATTAAATTTTGTCTGATTGAAAACTTTATTTTTATTTATTATTTTATTTATTTTTTTATTATGAAATGTTTTAACACAAATAAAGTATTTATTTTGAAATGTTTTAATTAACACATTCCAAAAATAATATTTTATATATCAATTAGACAAAATTTCATTTTTATTTATCAGCAATAATAAAGGAAATTGAATTTAAAAACATTTCAAAATAAATATATAATAATTTTTAACCGAATCAATTATTATTTATTTATTTTTACATGTTTCAAAATAAATATATATTAATTTTTAACCTAATAAAATTATTATATATTTATTTTTAAATGTTTCAAAATAACTATATTATAATTTTTAACGTAATAAAATTATTATATATTTATTTTTAAATGTTTTTTATATATACAAGAAATATTTAATTTGAATTTTTTTTGAATATCTTAAATTAATCTTCTGGTTTATGCAAGCAAAAAATTATTTTAAATTGTTTTTCAGTCGAGTTAAAAAATTATTTCTTTTATGGTTAAAGCGAATGTAAAACCTTCAAAATTTTTTCACAAATTTAAATTCAATATTATAAGAGTCCGAAAAGACTTTGTAATCTATATTATGGGATAAAAATTTAACAAATAAATCTAATAAATTGTATGAGGGGTTGTTAAAAAATTATATATAAATAAATTTTGCTAATTATTTAACTAATATAGATACCTAAGTAGAATTTTATATTCTAATAATACCCTAGCATTCATTCAACTCAAGCAACTCATTATACTTGCTATACAAACTTCAAAACCTCAAAGTAAATGATTTGAATTGTGTTACCAACTCCAATTGCTCATTGTTGTACACCCATGAGGTTTTTTTTTGTTTTTTTTCTTTCTTTGATTATAATTTGTGCTATTCGTTTTGCATTTTCTTTAACGTTTTGTTTTTTCTTTTTTTTTTTTTTGTTATTTGAATTTTGTTTCATTTCCTTTATGTGATTATTCTCTGTGTTAGTTTTTGCCGTTTTGTTTTTTCTGTGTCATTTCGCATCAGTGCATTATGGACATGTAACAATTTTGTTCAGTTGGAGACAAAGCTCGAGTAGAAAGGCATGATAAAGCAAAAGATTTCTTACTATGTGTGTGTAGACGATCATTTTACGAGAAAAGTGGGTTAGGCTAGCTATGCAGAAGCCAATTGGAAAAACCAAGGAAACTGCAGATGGTTTTTCCTCAGCAGCTAACCGCTTTATAGCTAAAAAAAAACATCTCTTAACTGATCTACTCTGCGCTTAATCAATACAGAGCTACATATATATAGGTGTATATATGGTCAGTCATTGTCTGTTGCAATATTTTGCATTGCTCAATCCCGTTCAGCGTTCAGCGCGCCCGAGCCATATGCCATTTCCCATCTACTTGGGTACTACTGTACGCTTATTTTCGAAATATATTTTTTTTTGGTGTTGTGGAAAAACAAACAGAAAGGCAGTTAACAGTAGCAGGGGCAGACAACATTGAGCTGTTGCTGTTGTTGTGAACTTCACTCATTTTTTGTCTGTGTCGTGTCTTTATATATATATATATATATATATATATATATATGCATATATATATATTATTTTTCTTTTACTGCTTTTTTTTATTGCACTGTAGGATGAACATGAAACAAAGCCAAATGAAACAGTTTCAAATAACTTCTGTGCGCTGGCTTCTTTCTTTAGCGTTTGTTTAGCTTGTTTTATTTTTTATTTTTTTTATATGCTTGGCCAATAAGACACACACACATGCACACACGCGCACACACACATACACACACATATACATTTCACTTGCTGCTGTTTCATGCATTTGCGCACACGCGCCAGCCCGCGCAAGTTTGTGTCTTAAGTCTTTCGTTTTACATTGTAATTTTCTGTTTTTCGATGTTTTTTTTTTTCGTCTGCTTAAGAAATTACAATAAAAAATCAGCTGACTAATACAAAATGCGGAAATTTTTGGTTTTAACCCAAAAAAAACTTGAGTTTTAAATGTTGTTTTATAGTTTGGAAATATTTATATTTTTATGAATTTATTTAAACTTTTTCACATTTATTCACTTAATTTTTACTGTCTTAAATTGTTTTTTGTATTATTTTTAATTTTATTTTTTAAAAACGCTTTCCTACCATGCAGCGCTCTTCTAACCAACTTCTCCTTGAGCACGCGCCTCTGTTGCAATTTTCTTCAGCTGTGTTTCTTTCTCGCTTGTTTTTTTTTTGTATTTTTTGCTTTTTGTTGTTTTTGTTTTTTGCCAACCGACTACCAAGTTTGGCCGCTGCGCGTAACGTTTTTTTTCTTTTTCTTTTTTTCTCTTTCGCTTGCTGTTTACGTTAACGTGTTGGCATCCGCTTGAGCCAAGTGTCGCGGCCAAGCTTCGTTTTTCGACTGAGCGCAGAAAGCGAACGCCAGCTCGCTCGCAAGCTCAACGGCTCAGTTCGCCCGCAAAACTTGAGCTACACAGCTTTCGCGACGCTTTTCAAGCGGCAAACGAAACAGAAAAAAAAAAATTACTTAAAAAAAGTTGACATTTTAAGTAAGAAAAAAATTAGAAAAAAAATATACTTTCAAGATAAATTGTATAAAAAAAAGTTAATAAATACGCCGCAACACAAGATTTTTTTTTTCCATATCAGAGACAACTTGTTCAGGCGATTGCTAATTTAAAAGTAATTAACATTTTATGGCTAGAAACGCTGACAAGTTCTGTTAGATTATATAGAATCTTAGCTGTTCTTAGCTAATATTAACTCTTAAGCTTATGCACATATTTAACTGAATTCATAATAATTTCAAACTATTTCTTTACAGGTATGCAAATATTTGATAGCAATTATTATTCAATGGTGAGTGCCTCTTTGATTGTCGTCTTAAGTGCGCATTTAATAATTTTATATAAGGTCTCATTGCTAGGCTAACAGACCCTAACTGAACTGAACTCGCTACAATTGTTGTTTCAAGTCAAGTTTAGATTATTTTTAATGCTGAATTGTTCAATTTCGAATTGTATGCTTAACAAATTTCGTTGCGATATGACGTTCGTTTCTCAACTGCTTCTTCTTCTTCTGCCGTCAACTCGAATTATTATTGACATGCAAAACATGAAGCTCAAAAAGATTATTCTAATTAAATCTATTTAACGACATCATTTAAATTTAGTTGCTGTTGATCTTATCCCAGACTGGGCGAAATTGTTATGGCGTGTGTTTAGCGTTAAACTATTTGTGTGGAGCAAAAGCCAAGATTTATATGAGGAAGCCAAAAACAATTTTGTTATTTGTTCTTTAGCCTGAGAAAAGTTATTGTTATTATGAACTTTGTCAGTTTAACTAGAATTTGAGTCTGTTTATGTTAATAGTAAAAACTATTTAGTTAATCTTAAAGCTTATATAAACAGCTAATAGCTGGTGTTTAATGCAGTTTAATATTATATGTATGGAAACTACATTTTGTTTTATAATAGGGATAAATGTTTTAATTATAAATCGATTGACTTTAACATTGAGTTATACTAGTTATAATTATATGAAAATTAAAATAATTTGAATTTGCAACTGGTTAAGGGAAAGGCAAATTGATTGATTTGCTATTCGACAGCCGCCATAAATATGCATCAACTAGTTGAGGCAGCTCTGAAACTTGCCTGCACCGAGGCGTCAATGTGTCTTTCAGCATATTTATAATTCTCAAGTAAGGCAAGTTAAGGCATAGAAAAACAGCTGTTAGAGCTGGTTAAGTCTTGCTCGAATGCATATTAATAATTCTCAACAAGTTTAGGTCAAAAGCCATTCAATCTTGTCTGCCACTGGACTTAACAGTTTCTTCAAACTGTCTGAAGGAGTATTGAAAGTTGCAGCTCAGAGAAATGACTGTTCAATCTGAAATATGGCAGTAATTTGATCTAATAAATACAACAAAAAACATATGAGCGATGTCTCTTAAACACTTGAGGAACACTTGAGGAATTTCCAGTTGATGGAACCCTCTGATTAGCGGCGTTGAGATAGGTAAAAACTGGATAGACGATGACCGAGCTCAGATAAGAGAACTTCCCTGGTTAGCATTTCGACTCGGTTTAATTTGGTCTTTTACTTTTCAATCTGTCTTGAGAAAATATTCATAATTCCTAACTAGGCATCAACAAACAGTTGTTCAATTGGTCTTTTAAAAAGATCTTTAAGCTGTCTTGAGAAATATTTATATATGTCAACTTGGCATCAATAAACAGAGCTTCGTTTTGAGTTAGAGAGCCTTCAAACTGTCTAGAATATAGAAATATTTATAATCTTCAACTGATTGTCAGTTGTCCCTCTTGACTTGCCTTAACAGAAGCGCCAAATTTCACTCAGAGATATTTTCAACTAAAAAGTAAATCTAAATCATATTTATTATTCTTCAACTAGTTTCCAACTGTTCCTGCACCTACCTTAACAGAGTCTGCAAACTGCCTTAAGAAAATATAAGAATTCAGCTGTTTTTGATACAAACAAAAGGCTGAGCTGCTGATGCTCTCACATGCCGTAACCAGACGCATCAATGTTTACCAATAAGAATATATATTTCTCAATAAATTTAGACATCAAAACAGCTGTTCGAACTGCGCTTGCCTTAACCAAGCCTTCAAACTGTCTTCAGCTTTCATCTGGTTTTCGCATCAATGTTTTCTAACAATAATTTATAATTCTCAGCAAGTTTTAGACATCAAAACAGCTGTTCAAACTGCGCTGCCCTTAACTAAGTCATTAAACTGTCTGTCATCTGGTTTGCGCATCAATGATTTCCAACTAGAATTTATAATTCTCAACAGGTTTAAGACATCAAAACAGCTGTGTTCAATCTCTTCTGCCACTTGCCTTAACCAAGCACTCAAGCTCTCTCGAGCTTTTATCTGCTTTGCACAGCCATAAACAGTTCCTCAATCTGCCACTTGTCTCAATATATATATATATTTATATATATCTTGCCAATATATGTCTTAATTCAGGTGTCTTGCAACGTTTTCTTTTTTTCCAGTTTCTGTTGCACTTTGCCCCAATTTGCGGATGGGCATGCAAATTAACCCCATTTGTTTCCCATTTAACCCCAATTTTTCACAACCTGCAACTCGTCTTTATCTTTTTTTATTTTTGCAAAACATTTCGAGATGCTTGCGGCCGTTTTGTATATATATATATCTTGTTGTCTTTTTTTTGATTTTTTACTATCTGTTTTCTTTGTTGTTGCACAAGTTTTGCAAAATGAATTGGTTCGAAACATATTTCGCTGGCTGTGCCATTGTCTTACTCAAGCATAAAGTTTATGGCGCGACACTCGAATGTTGTTGCGATATGAGTAGTTTAAGCATTAATTTCTATGCAAAACAAGCTGAAAATAAAAACACTCACCTTACACACAGGTGGTGAGAGTGCTCTAAGGGCGAGAGAGTGCACGGCTACCGAATACCCTGAGTTGAGAAGAGATGCAAATATTTGAATTCATTTATAGAGAGATTGTAAATTATATATAGATTATATTATAATTAAATGATATTTATAAATTATATTTATAAATAATGTGATACAATGTGTATACTCTAAGATACTCATCATCATACTCATCGATATTTATCGATATATAGCTATTATAGCTACTAAGACTTAAATTATTTAGAATAAGCTTGCCTTTCAGACCAGATTGATTCAAGCTAATCAACTTGATTGAATTTACATAATATTTTCCCGGTAAAACAACAAATCTTATATCAATTTTTATAGATTTCTTAGATGGTAAAAGAAATATTTAATAATTATTTTGAATTAGCTTCATGTACAATGGGACAGACTTAATGAATTCAGCTCTTCTTAAACCAAGCATTTTTATCGATTTAAATCTAAATTTTATATGTAATGCTTGCTATAATAATTTCAGAAAAACTTTTTAAGATCTGAACTAAATTTATAGATATACTTGAACTTATCGCTTTGTACAGCTCCTCTTTTATTTCTAAATAACCAATTCCACATCTTCCCCAACTACATTTTGCCCTTAACATAGCTATACACATAACTAGTATACCCTTTACCCATCTTCGTACACTTTTAATGCTTTCGTGGCATAAGAAGAGCCGCTGCAGACACTCAAAACTCGCGAGTCGCACGATTTCTGCATACATCAACATCTCTCTCCCTCACACTCCCTCTCACTCACTCTCTCTTTCACTCTGCCAGCCAGCATCAAATGTTGTGAACTGGCACTTCTTCATTTGTCTGCTGCTGTTGCCCTCCCTTCCTCGGCTTCAACGTCATTCCGCTTTAACATATATATTTTCGTGTTCAAGGCCAAGCGCTGGCGCTTTCTTTTACAATAGCCGACCTTGACGCAGCTGCGACTGCGCAAGCGTCAGCGTTTCGAAGCACTCCCTCTATCTCTCTCTCTCGCTCTAGCTCTATACCTCTCTCGTTTACACGCTCTTATCAAAGCGCCAACAACAATGAACTAACCCACTTAGAGTGTGTTGGCCCAGCGCGCTCACCTGCTCCGTCCGTCCGGCTGGCTTTATTGATCAGTCCGAGCTGTCCGAGCAAACAAATAGCCGCGTTTAAGCAGACGAACTTTTAATTTTGGCTTAACCGAACACAAAAATGTCGCAAAGTTGTTTTTTTTTTTTTATATATATATATATATTTTTGCTGTTTGTTGTTGTTGGTTGTGCAATTGGTTAACTAGCCCGCCTCTGCACAAGAGACGCGCTCTTTAGGGTCAGTTGCCCTTAGCTAAAAATAGATACATTGACTATGTCGGGCTGTTTAATAGATATTGGATATTGGTTTTTAAATATATAAAAAAAATTTAAATAAGTTAAAAAAGTTTTAAAAGTAATTTTAAAGTATTTTAGGCAGCCAAACAGACGATTGCTTTATATAAAACAAATTTGAAGATATGTTTAGGTGTCTTTAAAATTATTTTAAGTGACTTTTGGGCTTTAATTTAAAATGTTTTAAGAATTAAGAAAAGACTAATATATATATTTATATTCTCTAATATTCTTCAATTTAGTTTTGCATAGTGAACTAAATATCTTGTTAATAATATTTATTGTTTTAAATATTTTATTTGAGAATTTATTTTTATTCAATTTAATTGGTTAATGAGTTCAAAACTAAATTTATAAAATATTTATAATAATTACAAATTTATTTTCTCAGCAAAGCTAAACTATAGAATCTATTTTGAAAATATATTTTATATAATAAATTTGTTTAGTTTAGCTCTAATTGCGCAAGATATACATATGCTCAAATAGCTAAAACTCGAAACCAAATTAAATCCATTAAATGAACGCAAAAATAATTTGCGATTCTTCTAAGTGATTGACTTGATATTGTTGTGCTATAGAAGGATCTACATTTTTTATATTTTTTTAATAATTATAAAATTGCCTAAATAAAAATATATTACATATATTATATTTTTTTATTTAATAATATAATATAATATATATATTTTTATTTAAAGAATTTTATAATTATTAAAAAAATATTATAATATTGATTTTCGCCCATCAGTTAAACACTTAAATCAATTATTTTAAAAATGTTGCAAGCAGTTGTTAAAAATGTCGTGCCATGTTAAATTTACTACTTTTTCTTCTCAATATCAATTTACTCTACTTTTCTCTAATTTAATAGAGTATCTACAAGTCAAACTCTTGCCTGCTCTGCATGCATGGTTAATTGCTGTAACTTAAACATAAACAAAATATGAACAAATGAAAAAAAATGCAACTGAGCTAAGCTGAGCTTCTACTCAAATTCATTCAGTTTCTCTCTCTCGCTCTCTCTCTCTCTCTCTCTCTCTCTCTCTGTAACTCGCTCTCTCTCCCTCTCTGCAACTCGCTCTCTCTCCCTGCAACTTGCTCTCTCACACTCGTTCTCTCTTACCCGCCTTTGCTCTTTGGTTCAGTCTTCTCTTGGCAATAGCAGCGAGGTTATAGAGTTTTGTAATATCTTATGGGTTTATTGTGCTATTGTCGCAGTCTTAAAAATTAATTGCAATACATAAAAAATTATTTATATATTTAATATTTAATTTGTTTTTTAGATTATTGTAAATTTATTTATTTTTTTAACTTTTACTTATTATTAAATAGCATATAATTTTTTTATTATTTAAATTTATTTAAAATATATATTTTTTTATATAATGTGTATTTTTTGCCACTTATGAAGCTAGAGACTCGAAATTTGAACTATAGACTCTTACAAGCTCTTATAAGCTCAAATAAACTCATATTTAGTATAGCATGTAGCCACGCCCATAGGGGGTGTGATCAGCCGGGCAATACTTTATCTTACAAATGTGTGAATGAATGTTAACAAATTGGCCAAAAAATATTATATCTATTGGAGCTCAAGTAGCTACTTAGTTTAGTATAAGTTCGATTATATTAGAGTTTTAATAATATAATAGGATTTATACTAAACTCTATATAGTGATTCCCGATTTGCCGCGCCCTTAGTAGCCATGAATAATACTTGTTGTGTCTGTTGAGAGACAAAAAAAATAATTATATATAGATTCCTTTAGAGCTTCATCACAACAACAAAAAATATGTCAATGTTATATAGCTACGTTTATTGTAGGCGTGGCAAATCGGAGAGGTCTAGAGCATTAATATCTAGGTTATACAACTACGTTTATTGTAGGCGTGGCAAATATATATATTCTACAACATTTAGAACTAAACTGGATACGCCCACTGTTGGGAACATGTGAAATCAGAAACTCTGACAACCTTTACAACATAAAGGCTATAATTTAAGGCTGGGGTTGAAACTAGAGAGTTAGTATATAAAATGTATATAGTATAGTCAGGTTGATATAGTTACGCCCCCAAGATCAACAGCAGTTGATCTGCTCTATAAATGAATTATATGATATATCAAATGGGAAATAATTGATTAATTATTGTAGCTTAACTATGAATAAATATAATGACATTTGCGCTGAGCTTTAACGTTCTTTGTCTTTAATAATAATTATAATAATAATAATAATAATAATAATATAAAACTCATGTAATATTATTTACCTATTTTGCTTGTCAATTTTCATTTTGTTGTTGTTTTATCTTTTTGTATTCATCGCATTTCCTCTGCACGTTCTTTTCATGTCGGTGACTTGTTTTGAAATTTATATAATTCGAGCGTAATTAAATGTTGTTGGTAAATTAATTTTTAATTGCTTTGGTTTTAATTTTTTTTATGTTTTTTGTTTTACAAAAATTTGTTAACTGCATTTTTTAATACTGTTTTTTTTTCAAGGTTGTGTTTGAAAAACAAACTAATTATTGTTATGGTAAATATTTTGTGTTTTTTAGTCAATTAAATGTGGGTTTGCCTAATGGAAGCAAATTTGATATTAAGTTGATAAGTCTTTAAATATTTGCCATTGATAACTTGATTTAGTTCAAAATTTTATATTTATATAGATCTATATCTATATTTTTCTATTACTAAAGTTACAATATCTAACAAAATTCCTTTATCTTCCAATTTGATCGCTCAGCTCTTGCTTTTTCTGTTAAAATTACCTCAGCCTAATAAGCATAGATTAACTCTTTTAAAACCCCCGAAAACTTCATATATTTTCTCATTTACAAATGCTATAAATATGAAAGCTTCACCCTGCAAATCAATTAAAATATTTGCAAATTACCTTTCATTAACTCATTTAACTGCTAATTTGCAGCAACAAAAATCACACCTATCATTAGCCATACACGGCAGAGGCCTCTGCGTAACTTATTGCAACAGTCTGGCAACGCCAGTGGAAGCTTTCAATGCGCTCTCAGTCTCTAAAGCTCAACTCTTAAGTAAAGAAACTCTTAAGCTGGCATAGCAACAGCTTATAAGAAATTCACAAACACATTCCAATTAGAATGTTTCCAATTGAGCAACGCAACATGTTGCAGCAACAGACATTGTGAATATCAATTGAACTGGCAAACATGTTGCAGCAATACGTATGAATATCAAGAGAACTGGCAAACATGTTGCAGCAACACGTATGAATATAAAGAGAACTGACAAACATGTTGCAGCAAAAAACATGAATATCAATTGAACTGCCATACATGTTGCAGCAATACGTATGAATATCAATCGAGCTGGCAAACATGTTGCCGCAACACTTGTGAATATCAATTGAACTGGCAAACATGTTGCAGCAATATTTATGAATATTAATTGAAGTCGCCAGCATGTTGCAGCGACACGTATGAATATCAAGTGAACTTCCAAACATGTTGCAGCAACACGTATGAATATCAAGTAAACTTCCATACATGTTGCAGCAACAGACATTGTGAATATCAATTGAGCTGGCATACATGTTGCAGCAACAGTTATGAATATCAATTGAACTGGCAAACATGTTGCAGCAATACGTATGAATATCAAGTAAACTTCCATACATGTTGCAGCAACAGACATTGTGAATATCAATTGAGCTGGCATACATGTTGCAGAAACCCATATGAATATCAAATGAACTGGCAAACATGTTGCAGCCACAATTCACTAAAGCTTGCTTAGCAACATTGCTGCTGCGTATTGCTGTCATGCAACAAAGTGTTGGCAACTTAATGAGCCTCAATTAGTTTAAATGAAATGAAGCTGCGGCATTTTGATAGACTGCGTAGACTCGCCAGCAACAAATAGCCACAACTCCAACTGCGAAGCGTTTATTTAATTGAGTTTCATTGAAAACGCAAACTGTTGCGGAATTTGCAGTGGAATTTCAGGGATCTATGAGAGTTTTGCACTCGAATGGAGATGATTTGCAAACCCAACTGCGCTTTAATTAATGCAAAAAGTTTTCCATGCAACATAAACTGCATGTGAACTAACTATATTCGACTATGAAATACCCTAGGAACATTTTGTTGAAAGCCCTAAAATATGCTATGCAAAAAAGCTAAATGCAGCTGCGCGGCATAACAATTATTTCAATTGTTGTAAATTTTTATTATAGCTGTTGAAAAGTGGGCATAAGCACTTACTTAGCAAACGCTTATAAATAATTTATGACTGCAAATGTATAATTTATAAGAAATTATAGTGAATAACTTAGCTAAAAGCTAGCTAATTGAAGCATTTAGAATTTGCATTGAGAACAATTAATAATAATTAGAGTGAAAATATATATAGTTGACAAACAAAAGCCCTTAGTGATCTGTAAGATATGCTTAACTGATAGATGCCCTGTAGGCGAGTCAATGTTAGCTTAACTGAGCGAAAGTATATGAAATACAAAGAAGTTTGTTGTAAAATTTGACTGAAACCGATTTATTAAGTTTAATTTAAATAATAAATTATTTCATAATTTTTTTTTTTTATTTACAACATAATTTATATATCAAAAATTATGTTGTAAATTAAAAAAAAAATTTTAAATAATTTTTTATTTAAATTAAACTTTATAAATGTCAAAGCACATAAAATGGCACTTTCTATAAAAAAAATAAATAAATAAATAAAAAACCAATTGAAGATCAAGACAGTCAAAAGTAAATCAAGTTTAGATATTAGAATTATAATTATTAATAATAAATATTAAGAAACCATAATCTTTTTATACTCTAAACACATTGATAATGAAATTCAATTCATAAAAAATCCAATTAAATTATTTAATTTAGGTTTTTAGCCGTCAAAATCTGGAGATATCACATTTACTGTGTAGGATTCTGTGCTGAATATACAGATTATTGCGAATTATTGCTAACTCTCCCTTTCAAATCAAATTTTAAATATATTTTAAATTTCAAATAGCAATAGCCCAAATGCAGAGCGCGTTTTGAATGAGTGCACGAGCATGTATTGATTCTAATATATATATATAAATGAAGCGTATAAATGCAGCTCTGCTCATGGTCAGGATACCTACTAGTCGGATACTTTCGACTAAAACACTCTAACTTGTATTTTGCTCAATTTTCGTTGTTGAGGTCTTTTAATAGACCTAGCCTAGCCTAACTGTTTAACCTTAGTTTTATAACTGTAATATTTACTAGATATATAATATTCATACGACATCTACCAAGCTCTATGCTATGCACAAACTATTGTATATTTTTATACCCTGAACCCATTGAAAATGGGAAATCAGGGTATAATGGTTTTGTTAAAATGTATGTAACAGGCAGAAGGAGGCGTGGCAGACCCCATAAAGTATATATATTCTTGATCAGGGCGACGAGCTGAGTTGATTTAGCCCTGTCTGTCTGTCTGTCTGTCTGTCCGTCTGTCCGTATGTATGAACGCGTCGATCTCAGAATCTATAAGAGCTAGAGACTTGAAATTTTTTATGGAGGTTCCTGTATAGCACGCGCATATCAAGTTTGTTTCAAAAAATCGATAACTTTGGTCGTTTTAATGTTATCGATTAAAAACGAAATCGGAAACCTGTTATAAAAATTTGTCTCGCACATCTTTAAAGATAGAGACTTCTTATTTTGTATTTAGTATAATGTAGAGTTTTTACAATTTTGATTTTTGTTATATTTTGGATGCCACGCCCCCTTCGCCCTAAATTTGCAAAAAACTTATTTCAAGTGCTAGAGACTTGTGCTTCGGCAACTACACACATATGAATGACATAATCACGCTGTGAAAGTTTGATTAAGACAGTCTATCTACAAAGGAACTTATTCAACAATTAACTTCCCATAATATAGCTCTTACTGCAGCCCGAGCGCAGTCGCTGCGTAAACTGCGCAGTCAGCAGAGCGCTCACTTATGCGTGTGTGCGTATATGTGTGTGTGTGTGTGTGTATGTGTTGCTCGTAATGTATACATATTAAGAGAAGTGTAGAACGTTTGGAATATCGGCTCTTCGCAGGGTTCAGGGGATCTCCTAGTCGGGTACTTCCGACTAGAGCTTTCTTACTTGTTTATATATATATTTTTTTATATTTATATATTTTTTATATATTATATATTTTTTATTTTATAGTTTTACTACAACAATTTCTACTCAGAATGTCACAAAAGAGCCGAAAATTTTCATAGTTTCCACATGGAAGTTTCAAATAATAGTCTGCCTACCTCAATAGAATTGCCACTTCATAGCGAACACCCTGTATAAAGATTCTAGATAGCCATAAACCCCACGCACTGCCACCAAATTAAACTCGAGTCCAGAACTCAAGACCCCGAAAGTTATAAAAAGAAATACATACAAGCTATTAGATTAAGTGAGCTTAAACAAAATGTAACTTTTTTAGAAGTTTTTAGAAACCAGCAGCCAATGATCTAGCGAAACTCTAAGGCAACAGTTGTGCTGCTCTGATAAAAAAGCAAATTTAAGTTAATTTTCTCAAAAAAAATGTTTGGTTTGAAGTTGTTGCTGTTAATGCAGCTGTTGCAGTTGCTCTATCAAACAGCTGCTCGACCAGGTATTGAGAATCATTCGACACGTCTGCTGGAACGTCATGGCGCGAGGCGCGTCGAGTTTCGCTTTGCGAGTCAGGAGGATGGCGTCTACTACACGGAGCTGGACAGCAGCTTGCGTGATGTCTTGCTGCAAATGCGTAATTGGACACAGCAAACGTTGCTCACACAATTCGATTATATAAGAGCGAGAAACATTGAGGCTGGTCGCATGCAGCTGCCCGTGCTGCAGGGCGAAAGATTTCCTTGTGATCTGAGCGAGGCTCGATCGCCGGAGGTACCGAAGCACATTAGTCAATTACGTCCAGGTGATATAGATATTGTGGCCACATGTGGCGATTCCTCCAACTCGGGCACGGGCATTCTAGGCCTAGGTGAACTCGATGCCTATGTTGAGTATCGTGGCTATGCCTATACGGGCGGTGGCTTCGAGAACTGGCGCACGGCTCTGACGCTGCCCAATATACTGAAGCTCTACAATCCTCGGCTGCATGGCTATGCCGTGGGCCATAGTTTGGGCGCCGATGTGAATGTATCGCATTTTAATCTGGCTGAGCCGATGTTAAACATTCAGGATTTACCATTTCAAGCAGATGTGTTGATCGAACGTTTCCGACGAGATCCCAAGGTGAACTTGAAGGAGCACTGGAAGCTGCTCAGTATTCAGGTGGGCGCCAATGATCTCTGCTCGGAGATGTGCAACTCGCCCGATCCGGAACACTTTTTGAGCATGGTCGCTCGGCAGTTGCACGAGACGTTCACAATACTCAAGGATCAAGTGCCACGATTGCTCATTAACTTTATTATTCATCCAGACATCGATGAGCTGCTCAGTCTGTTGGCTAAAGTGCCGCCCAGGTGTGCTGGTCGTGTGCCCTTTTTCTGCTTCTGTCACAACAAATACAATCAGAAGGTGTTGTACGATGTGGCCAAACGTTTTCTACAGCTTCAACTTTCGATTGCCGCCTCGCCCGAGTTCCGTAGCGATGACTTTGCCATTGTGACCCACGGAATACTGAGGAATATCAGCAACTTGTGGTCGCAGCAGGGTATCATGGACTCGCACTTCTTTGCCAACGACTGCATACACTACAGTCAGCTAGGCCATGCTGTGTTAGCCAAACAATTGTGGAATAATATGTTGGGGCAAGCGGACTTGAGCTCGGTTGAGTCCTGGCGAAGGCCTTTCAAGGATTTGTTGTGTCCTAATAGCAGGCGAATGTATTTGAGAACCGAAAGTGATGTATTCTAGAGAAGTGGGAATTTGTTTGTGTAATATTATATTGAGTTTACATATCAACCTGGAACTGAACCCATTTGCTTGTACTTTTGTCTGAAGTTGAAGTTTATTTATAAATTAAATGTTTATGTATAATTTATTTAATAAATATTTTATGGGGCTCAAGCACTTAGAGCACAAAAGATCAGCTACTGACTTTTTGAAAGCTATAATTTATTTTCTGAGAAATGAAAAGGGAATTACTCAAGAACTTTAAGTACTCTATGAATATATTCGAGAATATATAAAGGTCAATAAAAAGTAGATTTAAAATAAATATATTTGTAATCAATATAAATAGTTAAAAACTACTTCAAGTATATCTTCTTTGTTTTTAAATTAAATTAAATAATACATCTTTTGTGTTCTAATATTTTGACAATTTTAAAGTTCAGACTTTATTGTCTTTTCTAGTCTGATAAAATTAATTTTTATGACAAAAAAACTAAGTCAGCTAACGATTTAAGCATGCTGATACCAATTGACTTTAATAAGATACAATCCTTGGTACAACAAGTGCACCATATGACGTGTTCCAGCGATGAGCAACAATTTCTGCGTAGCAGCTCTCAGATAGCGGAAGTTCCAATATCTGAACAACCTTCGCGGCATCAACTTTATCCAAGACACACCTCTCTACACATGACTCAAAAACCTCATATTTTATACATATATAGTTTATATTTTTAGATCACTTCACTTCACTTGGCTTCATTGTAATAAATTAAAAGTATATATACATATATATATAATATATGTTGTATCTCTGTGTATACGGGCAATAACCCATATCAAGTACGAATAAATACAGTAAGGCTAGATTTTTGCATAGACAGCACTTAGATCTCAAGACTTCAGTTCCTTTGACAAATATATATCTAAGCAAACAATTAGCTATTAACATTTGAAGTGGGCTTAAAACAAGCGAAACAGCTACAAAAACAAAAACTGTTGCTCAAGCTTAATGTGCAAATATTTGTTAAGCTGAGCTTTGAGCTGAAATCATGCATAACAATTGTCGGAACTGAGTAACAAAATAACTGATGCTGTGACGTAGATGTAGATGTAGGGTGTAGATATATTTATTGTAAATGGTGTACATTAGTTACTGTAAAAGCCAAAACATCAAAAATCAAATAAAGTTTTATTTTAATTTTGTAATTTGTTTTATTTATATATCTATTTTCTTATATTTATTATTTATTTATTTTAATTTTATTTATATTTTTTTCTTTACATATTTCTTATGCTAAATATATATTTTCGTTATTTATTATTTTTTTTTTTTTTATTTATTTTTTCTTAATTTAATTATTTATTTAATTTAATTTCAAAATTTTTTTGTATACATACTTCTTATGTTAAATATATTTTTTATATTTATTATTTATTTTATTCTATATATATATTTTCATACGCATATTCTTTTATTTTTTAATTAGTTTATTATATATACTTATATCTTTTCCTAAGTATATTTTCTTATATTTATTATTTATTTAATATAATTTTATATATTTTTTTCTGTACATATTTCCTACTCTAAATATATTTTCTTTTATTTATTTTTTATACTTATTATATCTATTATTATATTATAACTTTTCTTAAATATATTTTCTTATATTTATTATTTATTTAATTTTTTAAATATTTTTTATTCGCACATATTTCTTTTCTTATATATATTTTTATATATTTATTATTTTTTTATTTTTACATTTTTTTTTTTCATTTATATATATTTTCCTAAATATAATTTCTTATATATATTATTTATATTTATTTATTTTTGACTTATATACTATTATATAGATTTTTCTTACCGAAACTCAAGCTCATTTTGATCTCAATATGAAATATTTATATTACAAAAACTTAGCTTAATTCAAGACTTAAATTAATTCTTTCTCTTACCAGAGTCTTGCTCTAAACTCTTATATTTTCTAGCTCAACTATATTTTAACAAAAGATAACTTGCTTTGCATGCGAGTATCTAGTTCAGTTATTTTTCATAATATTCAGAGTATAACATTAGAGTATAAGCCATAAATGAGCCACACGTAGCTCACAGCTCTAGCTCCAATTTATCAGCATGTCTAGTCATATATATATATATTTTTAAACATTATTTTTATATTATATGAAACATTAATTGTTGTTTGTCATGTTGTGGTAGCATCAACATGTTTTTCGCGCTCACTCCAAGGTAACTATTTTGTTATGTGTTTTTTTTTTGTTTTTTGTTTTTATTATTTTGATTTTAATACAATTTTTCGACAATATCTTTGAACCCAACGCACTTGTGTGTCGAGCCCAAGCGGTGGCACAATTTGTCTGGCCCATTCGCTGTTGTTGTTGTTGTTGTTGTTGTTGTTGTCATTTTAATAGTAGCTAATGTCTCGGTCAACGCATTCGAGTCAAGTTCTGTAGTGGCAGCTCTGAACTATGCGGGTCTGTTGTTGTTGCTTTTAATGGCAGGAATTGAGTGCTCAAGTACTCAATGAGCGCTCAAACAGAGAGCTAAAACAGCAAACTATATATATTGTTTGAGATTCCATTTATAGCAACATTTAAGCGCTCGACGCACTTGCGTTCCGTGTGAGAACGTGTCGAGATGTCGTTGTGCGTGCGTGTCTGCTCGTCGCTAGAAGAAGGAACTCAAAATGTGTTAGCCTATGAAAAAGTGAAAAAGTATGATAAGAGAATCTCAACGGAATTCTAAAGAGAAATAGATTACGTTCCACATACAATCCACATGAGTTAAAGTGTTGTTTTACTACAAATCTTACGCTCCACATAAGTATACAAAGTCTCTAATGTGACTTGTAGTACAAAAGTGATTTAATATTTGCTAAAAAGTATTGAAATCTGAAAAGCAACAAAGTCCACATAGCATCCACATACAATATATATGCCTAAATGTGGTCAGCGGCACAAATGTGATAAATATTTTGAAATAACAAGCAAAATCAGAGAATAACTTATGTTCCACATAACATCCACATACAATCCACACGAGCTAATATGAATTACAATACAAATGCTAATGTTTTTTTTTGTGAAGAAGAATATAAGTGTAACAAAATTGTACGTTCTCCGTATATTCCACATACAATCCACATAAACAAATGTGCTCAAAGTGATTGATACAGTCCACATAGCATGCACATACGCACCACAATGCCTAATATACGTTCCAGTATATTTGTGCTCTTTGTGGTACTTTGCATCGCCTCACATACAAATCCCTATGTGCTACGCACTCGCCTGCAGAATCGCTCCCATCAGCTGCTGGACAGCATTGGAGTGCATTCGAAGCACTTCAATCCACTTCGACCGGTTACAAATGGTGTGCCACAATACACGGATATTGATCGGAATTTTCGCACACTTTTCCTCCTATTACGTGGATCTATGCTCAGCCCGGCGCTTAATGACATTCAGGCGCTCTACAGACTAAGCAGACGTGAGGGCAAATTGCAAGAGCCAATTCCCAATCGGGTTCCATTTCCGTGCCCGCTGCAAAACACGCGATCCCTCACTACGCCCACCTCTGTGGAACGTCTCCGACCTGGTGATATAGACATCGTGGCCTCCATAGGAGACTCTCTATCCGCGGGTAATGGCATTATATCCAGCAATGTGATCGACCTGGTTAAAGAGTTTCGCGGCTTTTCGTTCTCTGGCGGAGGCTTGGGCACGTGGCGCACAGCTCTCACACTGCCCAACATACTGAGGGTCTTCAACCCGAACCTCTATGGCTATGCCACGGGTCACAGTCTCGTTGCAAATCTTGAGACTTCGCACCTCAGCATTGCCGAACCCATGATAATGTCGCGCGATCTGCTCTATCAGGCACGTGTGTTAATCGATCGGATGCAACGCGATCCACACGTGGATATGCAACGCCACTGGAAGCTGCTCACGGTGTTTGTGGGCAACAATGATCTCTGCTCCGATATCTGCCACTGGGACAATGAGCACAAGGTGATCGATCGCCATGCTAAAGATCTTCGCCAAGCTTTTCGCTTGCTTCGTGACAATGTGCCTCGGCTGCTCATCAATTTGGTGGCCGTGCCCAATATTTTGTCCACGATGAGCCCTATAAGAGACGCTCCCTTCCAATGCTTTTTGGTGCACCGCATTGCCTGCAATTGTCTGTTAAGCGATCGTCTGACGGCATCCGAGGCGCGACAGCGACACAACACAATTCGGCGCTGGCAACAGGTGGATTTGGAGGTGGCACGTTTGCCAGAGTTTCAGAGAAAGGATTTTGCTATTATTGGCCATCCCATGTTTACGAATCTAACTACGCCCCTGCTACCGAATGGCAATACGGATTGGCGCTACTTCTCCCACGACTGTTTCCACTTCAGCCAGCGCTCACACGCAGCCGGTGCGAATCTATTGTGGAAGAGCATGTTCCTGCCGGATGAGCAGAAGCCACGACCCAACAGGCTGCCCGAACCCTATGGAAGGTTCTTTTGTCCCAGTAAGGAGCAGCCGTTCTTTGTGGTGCGACCCAGCTGAGAGAGCTGAGAATCGAAAATAATATAATGGGTATTATGATGATGATGTGTTGGTATTATAAATAGTCAGATTATGGGGGGGATAGCCGGCTTATAATTTCTCGTAGTTCAATTGAAAGTTAATTTCTTAGCAGAATATTTAAAAACAAATTATTATTCAAAATATTTTCGAAATTCTTAATAATTTCACATAAAAACTAAATCCTAAGAAACGCTAGTCGGACACTTTCGAGAAGAGCACTCTTACTTGTTTTTGGGAGCTTAGGGTATTTCCTAGTCGGGCTTGTTTTAAATAAGTATTGAAGTCATTTAATTATGCTCTAAGTCATTATAATTACTTTAATAATAATAAAAGAATTTTTAGAATATTTATGTAATTATGTTTAAATTTTCTGGTTATCAGAAATTATATCTGAATTGCAACTGCATAGTTAATGAATTAGATTCTTAGAAGTTAAATATGCTCAATACAAATTATAAAAATTTGTTGATAAGTTTTGTAAGTATCTGAAGTTAAGTAGGTAAGAATCTAGAAATCATATCTGTGATATGCCTGCTCTTGCCTACAAGCTAAAAAGTGTGAGGCTCGATGTGGCGCTCAGCTTTAAACTCGCCCTTATACTTCAGATGTTTAATCTTCACCTATATGATTATAGCTATGGGCACGCCAAGACACTTAACATAGTCGAACCCTTGGTAATAATGTGCAACCTAGCATATCAGGCGCATATGCTAATCAATCGAATGAGAAGTGATTCCAAGCATTGGAAGCTAGTGCAGCCAGTTGACTTAAATAAAACACAATTTTTGGAATAACCTGTACACCACCTGACACGATGAGCAACCATTTGAGTAACAGCTAGGTAGCGGAAGTTCCAATATCTGAACAGCCTTCGTAGCATCAACTTCATCCAAGACACACCTATATACACACATGACTCAAAACCCCATACTTTATACATATATAGTTTATATTTTTAGATCACTTCAATTCATTTGGCTATAAATTAAATGAATATACATATATATATATATATATTTATAACATATATAATGTATCTCTGTGTATATGGGCAATAACCCATATCAAGTACGAATAAATACAGTAAGGCTAGATTTTTGCATAGACAGCACTTAGATCTCAAGACTTCAGTTCCTTTGACAAATATATCTAAGCAAACAATTAGCTATTAACATTTGAAGTGGGCTTAAAACAACCGAAACAACAACAAAACTGTTGCTCAAATATTTGTCGAGCTAAAGCTTTCAGCTCATGCTTAACAATTGGCGGAACTGAGTAACAAAATAGCTGATGCTGTGACGTAGATGTAGGGTATAGGTAAACTTAGGAGTATGTAGGGCAAAAAAATAAAACAAACAGTTAAAAGAATAATTTTATGTTTTATATACAGTTTCAGAAATGTATTGTTTGTTATATACATTTTCACAACATATACATTATACTTTGAATTCCCATTCGCAAATAGCTCAGGGCATAAAAATGATTTAAACTTCAGTTGACATTATTCTTTTTTATATGAGATTCGTAAAACTGAACAAAATACAAAATTACATTTAAGCACTTGACGCATTTGCGTTTAAGATGAGAATGCATCGAGTCGTTGTCGTTGTATGGTTACAATTGCTAGAGCTAGACTAGGACTCGAAAGTGCTCTAAAGGCATCGCTCAGCATATAAAAAAAAAAAAAAAACGTGAAAAACTAATTTAAACAGAATTGTGGACGAAAAATTAATTACGTTCCACTTACAATCCACATGTGTTAAAGTGCTGTTTATTTCTAAATATAGTATGACGAAAGCAAAGCAAGTCTTCCTCTCTCTCTATATCAAATACAATCCACAATCGCGAAAGTGAACCATAATACAAATACAAAGTAAAGAGGAATATAAAACTTACGTTCCACATAGCTACAATGCCAAATGCATATACTGTACTCCTTGTGATACTTTGCATAGCCGCACACACAGCCTCCTCGCCTCCTCGTGTCCTACGTCCTCGCCTGCTAAATCGCTCTCAACAGCTTTTAGACAGAATGGGAGTACGTGCCGATCATGTCAATCCACTTCAACCCATTAGAAATGGTGTTCCAGAGTACACAGATATTGATCGGAATTTTCGCCAATTGCTGCTCGAGGTTCGTGGATTCTTCTTAACTTGGGCGCTGAATGATGTCGAGTCGGTCTACAGAAGCAGCAAGCATGAGGGCAAACTGCAAGATCCAATTCCAAATCATGTACCATTTCCCTGCTCGCTAAATGATACGCGATCCCACACTGCACCGACCTCAGTGGAGCGTCTACGGCCAGGTGATATAGACATTGTGGCTGCCATAGGAGATTCCTTGTCCGCTGGCAATGGCATTATATCCCGCAGTGCCGCTGACGTGCTCAACGAGTATCGGGGCTTTACCTTTTCTGGCGGAGGTTTGGGCACGTGGCGCACAGTCTTAACTCTGCCCAACATACTGAAAGTCTTTAATCCGAAACTCTATGGCTATGCCACGGGTCACAGTCTCGTTGCAAATCATGAGACTTCGCACCTGAGCATTGCCGAGCCCATGATAATGTCGCGCGATCTGCTCTATCAGGCACGTATGCTCATCGATCGGATGCAACGCGATCCACATGTGGATATGCAACGGCACTGGAAGCTGCTCACAGTGTTCGTGGGTAATAATGATCTCTGCTCCGATATCTGCCACTGGGACAATCAGCAGAAAGTGATCGATCGTCATACACAAGATCTTCGCGAAGCCTTTCGCTTGCTACGCGACAAGGTGCCTCGGCTGCTCATCAATTTGGTGATAGTGCCCCATATTTTGCTCGCGATGAGGCAGATAAAGGAAGTTCCCATGCAATGTTTTCTTATATATCGCGTCGGCTGCAATTGCTTGTTGAACGATCGTCTGACCGCTGTTGAGGCGAAACAGCGATATAACCTGATTCGGCGCTGGCAAGAGGTGGATCTAGAAGTGGCGCGTTTGCCCGAGTTTCATCGAAAGGATTTTGCAATAGTTGCTCATCCCGGGATAACAAATCTAACTACGCCCCTGCTGCCGAATGGTAAGCCGGATTGGCGCTACTTCTCCCACGACTGTTTCCACTTCAGCCAGCGCTCACACGCCGCCGGTGCGAGTCTATTGTGGAAGAGCATGTTCCTGACAGATGAACAGAAACCGCGACCTAACAAGATGCCAGAGCCTTTTGATAGGTTTTTCTGTCCCACCAAGGAGCAGCCCTACTTTGTGGTGCGACCCAGCTGAGAGAACTGCGAATCGAAAAGGATTCATATTAATAATAGTCAAACTAAGAGAAAATTGTAGGCGGTTTCTATGAATTTCATAAACAATTAAATTAAATACATTTTGAGCCTAAAAAAAAAGCCAGAAAATATTTTTAAAATTGTATATTGAGATGATTTCATATTATTTTGATAAATTAGTAATTAGGTCTATACGAAGGTATTTATAGTAAATAATTTTTCTTGAATATTTTAGCAAGGCTAAAGAGAAAGAAGAGAAAATAGTTAAAAATCCTTGTGTATGAGCAATAAGTATATCACAATACTTCAGTATATTGAATTCATATTATGACTTTGACCTAGTTATTTATTTCTTTTGAAAATATTTTGTTTAATTTTTAAAATATATTTTCGTAAGTTTTATTGAGTTTATTGAATTAAATTGAAGTATATTGATAAAGTTATTAAGTTTAAGCACCAATTTATTTTTTAGAATTTTTATACCCTGAACCCATTGAAAATGGGAAAACAGGGTATAATGGTTTTGTTAAAATGTATGTAACAGGCAGAAGGAGGCGTGGCAGACCCTATAAAGTATATATATTCTTGATCAGCTCGACGAACTGAGTCGATATAGCCATGTCCGTCTGTCCGTCCGTCCGTCTGTCCGTCTGTCCGTCTGTCCGTATGTATGAACGCGTCGATCTCAGAATCTATAACAGCTAGAGACTTGAAATTTTGTATGTAGATCCGTGTATAGCACGCGCAGATCGAGTTTGTTTCAAAAAATCGATAAATTTGATCGTTTAAAAGTTATCGATTTAAAACGTTATCGAAACGCAGTTATAAATTTATATCGCCCACATCTTTAGAGCTGGAGTCTCCAAATTTTGTATTCAGTATAATGTGGAGTTTATACAATTTTGATTTTTGTCAGATTTTTGATACCACCCCCCTTTCTTTCCCTTTCCCCCCAAACTTGTAAAATCCGTATTTCAAATACTAGAGACTTGTGCTTTGGCAAATATACACATATAAATGACAGAATCTCGCTCTGAAAGTTTGATTAAGAACGTCCATCTACAATAGAAGTTATTAAACATTTAATTTCCCATAGTAAAGCCTATGAGCGCAGCCCACGCTCAGTCGCTGCGCTAACTGCGCAGTCAGCAGAGCGCGTGCTTATGCGTATGTGTATTTGTGTATGTGTGTGTGCATGTATTGCTTGTATACATGTATATGTTAAATAAGCATAGAATGTTTTGAGTATCGGCTCTCGCAGGGTTCAGGGGATCCCCTAGTCGGGTACCGCCGACTAGTGCTTTCTTACTTGTTTTCGGTGCAGTTGTTATATTATTCAACGTAGTGTCCCATTTACTTACTTCGAGCACCTTATATATATATATACACATATGTAAATAGAAATCATTGTGTATGAGCAATACTTATATCACAAGACTTCAGTACCTTTAACAAATTATATTTTTGCAAAAAAATTAGTTAACATTTGTGCTTAAAACAACTAAACAACAACAGCAAAAAAAAAAGCATTGCTTAAGCTTAAAGTGCAAATATTTGTTGAGCTGAGCTTTGAGCTGAAATCATGCATAACAATTAGGTGAAAGGGTAATAAAAAACAAGTCCTGATACCGTGTCGAGCAGGTAGAGTGTAGAATAAGCTTAGGTGTTAGGTAAACAGTTAAAATATTTTATAATTAGACAGAATTTAGAAAAAGTCTTGATGACATACATTAGCGTCTCTGAAACCCAAAAAAAAATAAATAAACAAACATAATATTAAAAAAAAAAACGGGGTCAAACTTAAGTTGACAAAAATCTTATATATATATGAGATTATTAAAACCCAAAAAAATATAAAGTAGCTATATTTAAGCGCTTGACACATTTGCATTTTGGTTGAGAACGCATCTAGAACTAGACTAGACTAGACTACTAGAACTACACTTAGACTAGAAAGCTCTCAAAAGGTATCGCTTAGCTTTTGAAACAGTGGAAAAGTGTTATAAATAGAGTTGCAAAAGAGAAATTACTTACGTTCCACATACAATCTACATGCTTTAAAGTGCTGTTTACCACAAAAGTGATTGATATTTGCAAATAAAGAATGAAATCTTAGGCTTTCGTTCCCCTAAACATATTAAAGAAGTGACTTTCTGTTTGCCTAATAATGTGAAAGTCGAAGAGAGCACAAAAAACATATAATCCACACGCAATATTTACTCATAAAAGTGTTATAGAACAGAAATGAGACAGATACTTGTAAATAAAGAGAATAACCATAAAATATATTTGGGTTCCACATATTATATACATACAATCCACACGCGTTATTGTGAACTATAGTACAAATGCTAAAGTTTTTGTATAATAAATAATATAACACTCAGTAAATTCAACGCTTATCATAGAATCCACACACGCAAATTTTATTTTATATACAAATAGTGATTGATATTTGCAAATACTTAAACAAAAACTTACGTTCCACATAGGCATAATGCCAAATAATTATACCACCATATCTATAGTGTTCCTGGTACTTTGCATCATTTCACATACAAATCCTAACGTTCTACGTACTCGGCTGCAGAATCGATCCCAACAGCTGCTGGACAGCATTGGAATGCGTGTGAATCACGTCAATCCACTTCGTCCGATTACAAACGGTGTGCCAGGCTATACAGATATTGATCAGAATTTTCGGGAATTGTTTCTCATGTTTCGTGGAAATGTGTTACGCTCGACGCTAAATGATTTTGAGACGCTCTACAGGCACAACAGGGATGAGGGCAAATTGCAAGTTCCCGTTCCCAGTAATGTTCCATTTCCGTGCCCGCTGAACAATACACGATCGCAGACTACTCCCACCTCTGTGGAACGTCTGCGACCTGGTGATATAGACATTGTGGCTGCCATTGGGGACTCCATTTCGGCTGGGAATACCATGATGTCCAGCACTTCGTTCGAACTGTTTAACGAGTATCGGGGCTTTACCTTTTGTGGCGGCGGCTTGGGCACGTGGCGCACAGTCTTAACTCTGCCCAACATACTTAAGGTCTTCAACCCGAACCTCTATGGCTATTCCACCGGTCACAGTCTCGTTGCAAATCAAGAAACTTCCCATCTCAACATTGCCGAGCCGATGATAATGTCCCAAGACCTGCTCTATCAGGCACGTGTGCTCATCGATCGGATGCAACGCGATCCACACGTGGATATGCAACGGCACTGGAAGCTGCTCACAGTGTTCGTAGGCAACAATGATCTCTGCTCCGATATGTGCCATTGGGACAATCAGCAGGTTTTCGTCAATCGTCATGCCAGAGATCTTCGCCAATTCTTTCGCATGCTTCGTGACAATATTCCACGGCTGCTCGTCAATTTGGTGGCAGTGCCCAATATCTTAACCACAATGGGTGATACAAAGGAGGTGCCCTTTCCATGCTATTTAATGCAACGCATATCTTGCAATTGCCTGATAAGCGATCGTCTGAGTGCTGCCAAAAGACAACAGCTACACAACACAATTCGGCGCTGGCAAGAGATGGACTTGGAAGTGGCTAGATTGCCTGAGTTTCAGCGTCAGGACTTTGCAATAATTGGCCATCCCGTGATAACGAATCTATCGGCGCCCATGCTGCCGAATGGCAAGCCGGATTGGCGCTACTTCTCCCACGACTGTTTCCACTTTAGTCAACGGACACACGCAATTGGTTCAAGTTTGTTGTGGAACGGCATGTTCCTGCCGGATGACCAAAAACCGCGACCCATCAAGCTGCCCGAGCCTTTTGATAGATTTTTATGTCCCACAAAGGAACAGCCCTACTTTCTGGTGCGACCCAGTTGAGAGTGGAGACGAACATGATTATATTTCTAATGTGTTGGTATTATAATTGGTAAAAATGTGTGGAAATATCTAACTTAAAACTTATAGTAAAAGTTAGTTTCAAGGCAACAGAGCTACAGAATATAAGATTGAAAATTTTTAAAATTTTTGAGTAGATTTATTTATTATAAAAAAAATCTTTTGTTTGTCCATAATTGTAAAAATTAATAAACAACAAAATTAAGCAACAGAGTTTAAGAAAAAGCTAGAGAATATAACATCGGAAATTTTAAAAATTTTTGAATAGATTTATCTATTTAAAAAAAATTTTTTTGTTTTTCCATAATTGTAAAAATTAATAAACTACAAAATTAAAAAACAACAATGTGAAAAATATATATATATTTTTGATGTATTCTATTAATGATGGCGAATCTTAAACATATAAAACTTGACTACATGAAGTTACTTTTTAACAACTACTTTATTCTTCTTTCAAGCTATTCAAACCTATTCAAGCTTAGCTAGCTAAGATTTTGCTTTACGTAAAGCAAAAATTGTTCAAGTTGTTTTTTTGCAACTCTTAAAAGTATCTACTAACCCATATCAGTTGTAGTTAGCTCTACATATATTGTATAAGAACTTTAGATACCTCAGTGAATTAAGCATTCACATTTTTGGTAAGAGCTTGTTTTAAACCAAACGATTCCAGCCAAGACTATTTTTTTTTACTTATACCTCAGTGCAGTAACTAATGATAGCCTTACAGTACTTCAAATATTTATTAACAAAAAAAATATGATTTAACAAATGTATATGTGCATTTTTTATAATCTTAAAATTTCGTATTAAGTTCCAACTTTTGTCTAATTTGAATAATTAATATGCTTTCCGTTTGCCTCTAAGACTTGTGCAAGGCGATTTGGCATGGAATCCGCAAGATTTTGGAGAGTTTCATTGCGTATTAACTCCCATTCTGCAATTAAAGCGTACTTAAAGAGGTCCTCTATTGGTTTCAAGTTAGGACTGATAGCCGCCAACTCCAGTACAGGTATTTTTCTTGAAGAAATATAAGCCTTTGTGGCCATCTATCTTCGCAAATCTATTAATTCACTGTCCACCAATTGAATATAGATTTCTGAGTTTGTTCTCATTAGACTTTCCAGCATACCCGAAACACACCCAAATCATTAGTGATCCACAGCCGTGATTCTTTTATTAGATACTTTTCGTTTCTTTAGATACTTTAATTTGAAAAGCACAAGCTTTTGCCTAATGAAATACCTTTCAACAATTTTAAGCTTCTTTTCTTCATAACCTGTTGTTAGGGGTATTATACTAAATTCTATGTACATTATTGTGCCGCAGCATTAATTCAGTTATTCTAATTTTTATTTGTTGGTCTAGCTTGAGATCAGAGTAAGAGCAACTCTTAAAATCTGCATCTGATTAAGCGACCTAACAACAACACATTCCATTATTTCTTCTTATCCAGTCATTTGGCTCGGCGCTTTTTCCCCTTTCGCCAGCTCCATTTCAATTAAAATATTATGCAATTTTAAATATATATATATGTATATGTATATGTATATATATATATTTTTAATTAATTAAAAAACACTAAAAAACAATACACCGCCCAGCATAAAAATTCATTAAAAATACTTTTTGCTTATATGGCAGAAAGTATTTTTCCTGTTTGTTGCGGAACCAAACTCGAACCCGAACCAACGTTTCAACTGTACGCGTGACAACGCCTGCTTATTACGCCTGCTAGACTACTCCTCCGCCCCCCGCTTAGCCCCAGCCTCATATATATATATATGTATATATAGATATTTTTTTCATATCTATGTAGCATTTGCATATGCAGCGCAGCCACCTGCAAACCGGACAGTTGCCAATGGGCGGCGACCAACCCCCAGGACTCCACACATGGCATATACAAAAAAATTTTTTAAATATATATATATATATATATATATATATACGCCCACTACAAACACGGCTTGGGCAGAGGTGGGCGCGGCATGTGGGCAAAAAGCAACCAAAATAAAAAAAGAAAAAAAATAAGTAAGCAAAAAAAATCAGAAAAAATTGTGGCCGCGGCAGCTGAGGCAAGCGTAAGCCAGCGAGGGGCGAGGCAGGGCAGGGCAGGGCAACTGCAAAAATTATATTAAAAATGCACTGTCCGAATAAAGGGCGTTACACACTCGCGCACAGCTGGGAAACACACACGCTGACAAGCTCTTAAACCCTCGCTCCAAAAAAAAAAAAAAAAAAAAATGTATAAAAAATAAATATATGTAAAATAAATGGTGAAAAAATGTAATAATAAAGTTGAAGCGCCTGACGCGGAGCTGGGGCGGTCCATATCGTTGATATATACTCTCTCTCTCTCTCTCACTCTCTTTATATATAAATTTATATATTTATATATATATATTACATATTAAGCAACAGCAAGTGTCCCGTTGCAAAATATGCAATTTGGGTACCAAAATAAATAAACCAAATAAACGAAATGGAATTACAAACAGTCAAAAAGCATTCCCAAAAAAAAGCGAGGAAAAAATAAACCCCAAATGATAAATAAAATTTAAAATCTCGAGCCTTGATTAACCCAAACGAGCATTAGCCCAACGAAGAATGGGGCATCAATTCCATATGCAAGAGTACACTAGGCAGCACCAAAAAAAAAAAAAAAAACCCAGAATGTGCTCTAATTAAGAGTATCCGACTGGGAAATACCCTGAATGAAACTTAGAGCTAGCTTGCTTCTTCTATATCTTTTGAGTGCATAAATATGACATATACTTGAGCCTTTGCTCAAAGCCTAAGTCTATCATATACAATATTTGGTTATTTAAAGTTCTTAAAAGTGAAATGTTCTTTAACTTCGTTTGCCTTATGAGTCTCTCCATACTACATTTTATAACTATAACTCTTCTAGTTTTCGAGTTAACATCAGTCTAGTTATGGAAAAAAGAAAATTAACTATTTCTGTATTTATATCAAATGTCAAGTCTTTAGTTTCTGCAGTTTTCCATATGCCAGCTAAATCAACTCAACTTCACTCATCTCAATTTATCTCAATCAATATATATAAAACACACCTGTTCTCAACTCCTGCTAACTCTAGCATACAATTGCCTCAAGCCAATATACCCTTTTTTTTATACCCATTTTCAATGTGTTCAGAGAGAGAAAAAAAAAAGAAAGAAATATATCCAAACACATTTCATTAGAATACAGCTGGAACGAGGCAGAAGGCTGGCCAAAACAGCGTAGAGCGAGATGCAAACTGTGCATAAATATAATATGATTGCAAACAAAAACATTTGAGCCATTTGAGCTTGTCATTTGTACCAAGTTCTATTATTTGTTTTTTTTGTTGTTTCGCAGCTCGCGGCATTTGGCAGCTGCCACCCACAGAGCCAGAGCCAGAGTGTATTTCGGGTTGGTCGCGGAGTTCCGAATTTCGAGTTCGGAGTGTGGGTGTATCGACAATGCCAGACATACACACTCGTGTGTAAAATCCCATCAGCTGCCTGTTTCGGATAGCGTTATTTTTTTGGATTTTTTTTTTTTTTTGCGTCAGGGTTAGCTAGCGCCAAAACAATCAATAGAAAAATATCTGGCATATACGAGTGGAATTTCGTATTCAATTTGTGCGAGTCGATTTTAGATTGGCTAACGTATAACTTATACATATTTATAGAATCTTTTTCGTTTGCTTTTAAAAAAAAAAATACTGAAAAAAATAGATTTCTAAAAGGTGGCATTTTTTATTAGATTTTAGGCTCTCTCGTTATTTATTAAAAACTTGCAAGCATTTTAAGTTTTTAAATATGGTTTTTAGTTGAGTTGAGTTGATATAATATATTTAATAATAAATTTGGATTATATATGGAAAAAGAGTTTTATTATAATATATTTTGTTTTTAAATTTTTTAAAAATTATTTGAAATAATTAAAAAAAAATATTTAAAAATAAAAAATAAATATAATGAACAAATTCAAATAAAATATATTTTATTATTGAATTTTAAAAAAAAAATTTAAATAATTTATGAAAATATTTAAAATAAAAGCTAAATATAATGAAAAAATTCAAACAAAATATATTTTATTTTTACATTTTTTAAAAATAATTTTAAATATTAAATGAAATATTTAAAAATTAAAATGAAATATAATATAATGAAAAAATTAAAAAAAAAATAATATTAAATTTATTATAAGCTAAAAATTATTTTAAGCTTATTTATTTTTAAATTTAATCATAATATTAATTTTTTATATTTTCTGAAAATATTATTATTATTATTATTATTATTATTATTTTATTCAGGAATTATTATAACAATTTTTTAAATATTTATATTTGTTAACAAATATAGATTTCCTAATATCATATAGAACTTCTCATCATATAAAACTTAAGTAAATTAATTATAAAGCTTTCAAAATTGTTCCCAAAAATATCAAGAGAGTTTTAATTAAAAATATTTAAAACAGTTTACTAAAACCCGACCACAAATTTAAATACATTTCCACACAATACCACAAATACCTATTAAGTACTTTAAAAACTACTTCACTTTCTGGCCTTTCGATTTGCTGCTGTATTTTCGCGTCACATTCAAAGCAATTTGATCAATGCACGCTGATGATGGCGCCCCTTGCGCTGCTCCGACTCCAACTTCAATTGCAGTAAGTCAACGAACCGACACTTAGCCAGACAAATCCATCAAGACAGCACATCAACTGAGACAGACAGCCGGCAAGTCGATGGGGGGCGGATGGAGTCGTGGAGGGCGTGGTCCAATACGCAATGGGCATGAAAATGTCTGCAGTTAGCCAGCGGCAAACATTGAAAGTGGTCAGCCAGAAGATGGGATCGGGGTCAGCAGCATCCATTGCCAGCCATTGGGCAGTAGAAAAAGTCAACGCTTGACATTAAACAGCGACAACATTTTCGCTTTGCATGCAAAATGCCAGCACAAAGGCGCACAGGATGTCGCGACTCGCATAAAGCAACTGACAATCGCAGCTTCCCAGGGCCATCAGCCGATCCGGCCAACGCCATCAACTCCAACCGCCGTTAACGAACCGCTAAAACATCAGCACAGAGCACAGAGCACTGGACAGGCCAGCCCAGTCAGCTAGCCAGACGTTGGCGGAAATAGAGCAAAGTTTTGCAGAAAAAAATAAAATAAAACTGCAGAAAAAGGGAGAGAAAAAATGGCACACACAAGCTACTTGAGCTGAACGTTCAGCAGGCACTCAGCAGCAGCCAGTTGGGGGCGGGGCGGGGCGGTGCGGGAAATCCTTTTTTCCGCGCTCAGCCAGTAACCGGGAACGGGCCGAGCATGCGGTTGACGGGTTAAGGCGGACAGTTGACCACCACACACACACACACACACAGGACAACTGGACAGCTGGACAGTTGGGCAGTTGTGGAGTGGAGGCGGCTCTGCGTCTCTGTGCCGTCTTTTCATTGTGCGCCGCCCGCTGCCCATTCTCAGCTTAATGGTCATGATTTTGACGGCTGTTTAGTGCTTCCCAGCAGTTGCCTCGCTGTATGCTAAGGCTAATGGATATGTGTGTGTGTGTGTGTGTGTGTGTGTGTGTGCTGGTTGTTGCTGTAATTTTTAGGCACTACTCGAATGATTTTGCAAAGGTGCTTCCTGCTTTGGCAAGTGCACAGCAAGCTTCAGCGTCTTTTAATCAGCCAGTAATGGCAATGAAACCTGACAGCTGGCTTACGAATCAGCTCTATGAATGCGGACAGCCACTAAGATGGGAGAGAGGAGAGAAGAGTGCCTGGGTTTAGTAGGGAGTGTGTGTATGTATATGTGTGTATGTGTGTGCAATTGGTTGAATTTCAATATCCATTTCAAAAGGTGTTTCAATATCGATAATACGAATACACGTGAGCTTAAACTTATCTGAGAAACTATGAAATGCAGCCTAAGCCTCAAAGCATTTTATATGAATTTTAATAAAAATTTATTTTATTTTAATTTACAATTAAATACCCAAATTTAATTCGTTCAATAATTTTTCACAATATTGTATAGATTTACTCGCAAATAAAATATGATTTAGTATTATTATTTATATTTTCAATATTAAGTAAATATTATACATAATGAGCTATTTGATGATGCAGCATCAAGCTCTTCCTTTCACTTTTCAAAGAGTAGAGTACTCTTATCTAAACTGAATATTCTTAACTGCAATTTATTATCTTTATGATTAAACATAAGGGTAATCAGCCATGAATCATTGCTGGCTAACTTATTGTATTTATAATTTTTAAAAAATATTAAATGTATCAAAGAAAATTTTAAAAAATTTATTTTAGCATAGTTTTGCTTAAACTATTCTTCTGCCATTTCTAAAACTAAAATTTTCTATTATGAAAACAATTTAATTTAACATAAATATTATTTCCTATACATAATATTGGATTTAAAATATTCTTAAAAATAGTTTAATAATTGAATTTATTCAATTTAGTTATCTGAGCCGCTTAGGATATTCAAAACTCTGCTGACAATGTTAAACCATTTCCTTTAACCGATTCGCCGCCATTCAAGTGCTTTCGCATAACTCGAAAGTTTTATGCCACTATGAATGCATTCATGCGAGTGTTATCGAAAAGCCCAAAAATTCGAACGTATGGAACGAGAGTGCTATACAAAATTCAAATATGTTTCACATGCCGCTACTACAAACTCGCATGTGCTACACACACATACATACATATAGCCATATCCATTTGCTTATGCCTTTTTGCCATTGTTTGCACTACACTTCAACGCACTTTCGTCATTGATCCAGCGGGCTGCGCTATGCAATCCACACACACACACACACACACACACTCAGTCGTAGCCACAACTCAACTCAAACTCCAATTGCAGCATTTTTTTCCACTCACCCAGAGAAGGAGATGAAGCAGACGCCGTCTATCTCGTACTACTTGCAGTGAGCTTTTTATTGAATTTGCCTCCTGCCAACAACGGCAACAAGAACATTTGACCAGGCGAACTGGCTCGTAGCTGGGGCTTGTTGCATTATGCCAGGACATACGTTTTCAAATTCCATTCCTGCGTAGATTCAGGTTTTTTTTTTTTGTAAATATTTTGTTATACACTAGTTGAAAGGACATTGTAATTATTTCAGAAAATATGTAACAGGGTATAGAAGTATTTGAAATAAAATATAATATAAATATATATACAAGAATACACTAAAGTATGAAGCCGAAAATATCTTTTACATTTATTTATATATATATATATTATGTATTCTTGATCTTGAGCACAGACGTAGCTATGGCCAGGTTAAGAACTGACTCGCTGTCGGTCTTCTTAAACTTTTCTTTCAGCTAACTATTTCTGGCAAATGATCAAGTCCATTGGATTGGAGATCAATCAAAAAAAAAGCATAAAATGAGATTTTTTAAAATCTGATTCTTAAATTCTTCTTAAATATTTCTAATTTCATTCAATTTATGTTTATAAATTAAAAATATAAACATAAATTGAATGAAATTAGAAATATACTAGTTTTATTGGGCATTTCATATATGAACAAAGTTATCAAACTACAAAAAACTTCTCTATTATATATCAAATAATTCTAAATGAAATTTAAGTTCTCTATAATATATAATATAATTCTAAACAGAATCCTTATCATTTTTGTGTTTTTTAAGCTTAGCTTTTTTTTTAAAAAGATCTTTAAAATATTGAGTTCCATTCTTTTCTCTTTAGAAAAAGTTGGTTTTTTTTTATATTCTTAAATCTTTGATTTCTCAAAGATGCTTTCTCTTAAGGAGCAGTTCGTTTTTGTTTTCTTTTTCTAAAATATCTTGTTTAGAGTTTGCTTTAGTGATCTTTGAATATAGCAGCTATACAATATATGACAATATAGAAAATATTTAAGTGCAATACACCCTATGTTTACTATGTTTAAATAATCTTTGCGTTGAAGGATAAATCATATATAAGGATAGCTACACAATCTAAGAATTGTTAAAGATAGGCTTTTTCTTTAGAAGAAGAAGGTGCTTGAAAAATAAGTTTTCAATTGAAATCCTCAATATATACCCAGCAGTATTTTTAAGTTTAATAGAATTAATTATTAGAATTATTAGAAAATTCAAGAAAATAGAAGAATTTTAAATTTGTTATATTAATTAACATAACAAATTTTAAATTCTTCTATTTTCTAGAATTTTCTAATTCCACGTTCAGACAAAGTGAGCTCTTTTTTTCTCTATATATGAATTTTGCTTTTTTCTAATTTATTCCTATTAAAATGCAGATAATATAAACTCCATAATTTGCTAAGTATCTTAGTCAGACAATATAATTAGGAACATATTAGAATTATAAGACTTTTGCTTACAATACATAATAAAAAGAAATAAATTCAAAATAATAAGTTTTTGACTGAATATAATCTTCAGAAAAATTCTAAATAAAATCAGCAAATATAGCCTATAATATGCCCAATGGAACTAATATTATATATAACTTTTACAGAAAAAAAAAATCAGTTAATAAATAAATACCATAGAGCTACTAGAGTATATAATCTTTGGCATGCAGAACATATCCACTTTCCTTGTTTTTTTTTTACCATTACTCATATATGTATATTTTTGCTTGATGTGTGTGGGTGTGTATGGGTGGGTGAGTGCTTAGGGGAGCTGCTGCTGGGAGCATGGTATGTTGCCAGGTTGCCACGTGCGGAGCAACGGCGCTAAGCTTTGACTTGGGATTTGCATTTTTTACGCGCCATGGACCATCGCCCCCACACCCCTTGCCCCGCTCGCATGAGGAGCTTGAGGGGGGGTGGGGGTGGGCAATGGTTCCAGTTTTGCTGATGTTGTGATTTTTTTATGCCATGTTTTTTTTTTCATATAAATTCTTTTTTTTTTTTTGTTTGCCTGTTGACGCTTTTGCTACGGGTCTTCCTGCTTCTTCTACTTTTTTGTGTGTGTGCCATAATTCTACGAAAATTTCTCTCTCTCTCTCTCTCTCTCTCACTCTTTCCCTTTGTTCTGAATGTTCCCGGCTTTTTCTCGCTATCCTGTTTTGGGATAAAAGTCCATTTCATCAACGGGGTTTCCGCTGCTGTTGTTGCTCTTCTTCTTCTTCTACTGCTGCTTGTTCTTCTTGTTCGCTTTGTCTGATCGCGTTGAAATTGTAATGAGATTTCAGCTGTGAAGGGTTGTCTGCAATTTTACGCTAATATGGCCAGAACCCGTCTATTTAATTTATGAAATTTATCTGCGGCTCGCATCGAGGCGTGCTCGCAACGGGTCCCCTTTTATTCTTTTTTTTTTTTTCATTATTTTCCATTTGCGGCTGCCAAAAAGTGGAAATGTGAAAATGCATTCATCACTCATAAAAAAAAAACAATGTTGGGGATCTCCCTCTCTCACCCTGTTTTTCCCTCCCTCTCTCTCACTGCCTTTGTTGACTGCCCCGTTTTTGGTTAATTTCGCTCATGTGGGTTTTAATAGATTAGACAGGATTTTTTTTGGGGGGGAGGGGATTGGGTTAGCTGCGCAATTGGGGGAAACGGAATTGTACTCGCCGGTTTATAAATAAGGCTTAGACTTTACATAGATGACTGCCTTTCGGCTGGACATTTCACGTACGTGTTGCAGTTTGTTGACTGAATGCTGTGAAGAGGGTTAACTGCTGATGAATTGTCGAGGTCTCAGCTTTGGGGGGACTTTAATGACGAGATATATAATGTGTTAAATTTGGCGAAGGACAGTTTATGGTTAATGTTAATTTGTAAAGAATAATTATATATGTATTTTATTATTATTAAGTTATATTTTTATTAATAATTTTAAATTGAAATAAATATGAAATTTAATTAAGGAAAAGTTTAGGCTTGGGTAGTGTATATGATGAGCTCATGTTATTGATTAAGCATTGTGAGCATTAGTTCCTAGAAGACTACTGAAATGTTAAGAAACTTATATCTATGCAAAAATAACTGATTTAATCTTCTATTCACTTGGCCTTTAAACCACTTTTCAATTTATATTGAAGATTCAACTTAATGTTGCTTACAAAGTCAAACAATTTCTTTGGATTCAGTTTATAAGTATATAGTATATAGTATATAGTATATAGTATATAGTATATAGTATATAGTATATAGTATATAGTATATAGTATATAGTATATAGTATATAGTATATAGTATATAGTATATAGTATATAGTATATAGTATATAGTATATAGTATATAGCATATAGTATATAGTAGTGATACTTAGTCCAGTTCTTAATGGTTAGTAAAATAAGGAGAATATAAAACTTCTATACATCATTGATAGTCTCATTACATATGCATATGTTTATATATATATAAATTTCTATTATAAATTAAACATAAGCTAGGTGTTAAGGTATTTGAATTGCTGCATTGTATGTAAGAGAAGTAGAGAGCTATATACATAAGTTTTTTTTTTATAATTTTAGCATACTATTCGCTAACGTACTTCTTCCTTATAGGCAACATAATCTAAACAGAAAGTAATTACATATATACATCTTCTTAGAGCTATAGAATATAGTAACATAGAACACATATTTTAGGGTAAGAAATAGATTTTGGGGTGTAGTAAGTGCACGTAAAGCTTATGAGATCATTAATACATATTTTTTAGGTCAGCAAGTCTTGAGAGTGATGGCATCTAAGTCTTCTCCTAGTACAGGTACGGGGGCTAGCAGAGCTTTGAGCTGCAGTACCTAATTAGCTAGCCAGGCTATTTGAATGGGAATTTAATGTCTCTAAGTACTGTTTGGCCTCCTCCTGGATTTTATCTTCAATTTTTGGAACCTTGAGGTCTCGCTCTATATCCCTGCTTCTCATGCACCAAGGGGCCCCAGTGATCTTTCTCAGTGCTTTTGCCTGTAGCACACGCAGCTTGTTCAGGTGTGTCTTGGCAGCCATAAGAAAGAGAGCGGTAAAGAAATACAGAAGTTGTGGGAGCATGCATATTGCTGCACTCTCAGCATGATCTCCTTGTATATTGCAATAAAATCACATTGAATTTGTAGCTCGGAGCTATTGTTTGCTGTCAGATCATAAAATCTCTCTCTATCCAAGTAGAGTTGCTTGAACATTAGGTAAGCCGAGGAGCCCCAACTCTTACCTTATCTTATACTTGTATAAAACTCAGTTTCACACTATATGCCAATTCAAAACTTTGTTCCTCTATCAAGTCTAAATAATAATTCATTGCAAAATGATATTTTCAATCAAACGCATTCAGTTCATGTAAAACATTTAATTTGTTACTCACTCGCTGCTATTCAGTGGTTATTAAACCTTTTGCAGCTCTATATATATATATAAAAGCCCGCATATCTATATGCAAATATATATATATATATACATACATACATACATACATCATGTACGAATGTATGTATAGACATTTGTACAATTTCCTATCTCTAAAACAATACACATTTCCAATTACTCGACAGTTGTGCGCTGTCCTAACTCCAGCTCCAGGATAACGAGTCTCGTTCCACTCGTTGTTCATGTTGTTGTTGTTTGTTGTTGTTGTTCCTGTTGTTGTCTTTTGCTGTTGTTTGGCGGTGAGGCTCAATTGCAAATTGTATTTAAAATTTATATAAAATGCGCGCCGCATTTGTTGCTTTTGTCACAATGTGTCTGTGCCAACTCCTGGCCAGCCAGTCAGCCCCCTTCGCCTGCCACTCCCCCTTTTTTATTTGAAGTGCCAGCCCCGCCCTGCAACAACAACAGCAACAACAACAACAAACAGGCAACATAC
Organism: Drosophila nigricruria; assembly: GCA_037075265.1. Classification (NCBI taxonomy): domain Eukaryota; kingdom Metazoa; phylum Arthropoda; class Insecta; order Diptera; family Drosophilidae; genus Drosophila; species Drosophila nigricruria. Next base: position 6,620,372 of record JBAMCI010000173.1, on the reverse strand, counting down.
GCGGTTATTTTTGCCATACAATCAACGCGGCCAACGTGAAAAATTCGCGCGATTTATGCATGCATGGAGTGCTATAGAGAGAGAGTGAGTGTGTGAGTGTGTGTTGGTGTATTGGTGTGTGTCTGTCGCTGTCTCTTCCTGTGCCGCCGCCACCCACACACTCTCTCATTCCAATTGGACAGCTACATGTAGTAGTATGCGCCCTGCCCTGACGAGTCACCAAAAACTCGACGCTTGTTTATTTTATTGGCACGTAAATTTAATGTCGAGTTCTATATATCCGTTCCTATATATATACATATATATTTACATATATACCTATATATATATATATATATCTGTACAGGTTTACCATTTCTGCATTTATATACAATTGCGTTTCCTCTCTACCTCTCTGTGTGTATTTATAAATAAATTTTTCCGAACACAGCAAATGGACACACCCATTGCAATATTAACGGGCTGCTCAGATATGCTGGACATACAAATTTGTAGTTGCGTTTGGGTGTTTTTTCCTACCTATATAGATATATTGCCAAATAGAGTCGCTTGCAAATGGTCAGATAAGAGCTGAGCTGAGCCCTGCCGAACTGAATTTGCCCAACTGAATTTGATGGCCACTTTATCAGAAAAATATGAAAAGAGTAACAGAAAATCCATTATTTCATTTAGCTAGGTGTATATGCTGATAGTGGAGAGACCTGATGAAGTGAGGAATGCAAAGAGAATTAAGGTGTCTAGTAGTGCAGGTATGGAGTTCAAAATGGAAAGGGAAGTTTAGTCGCCAGCCTCGCTTGACTGCTAGATTAGCAATGAGAATGATATATTTCTGTTCTGAAATAAATTTATATAAATAAATAATATATAAATTTATTAATTATTTTTTATTAAATTTTATATAACTCTAGAGCTTACTTTATTAACTAGTTTATGTTTGAAACCTGTACAAAAGTTGCTTTAATACAAGCTCAGAAATAAATTAATATAAATATATAATAAATTCATAATAAATAAATTAAATTAAATTATTAAACATTTATTTTTTTATAGCTCTAAAGCTGACTTTATTAACTAAATGAATATAAATTAATAATAAATATAAATGAATATAAATTAATAATAAATAAATTTATGAATTATTTTTTATTAAATTTTATATAGCTTAGTTTATTAACTAGCTTATATTTGAAACCATTGAAAAAGTTACTTTAACACCAGTTCAGAAATAAAATAAATTAAATAAATAATAAATTTATAATAAATAAATTAAATTAAACTATTAAACATTTATTATTTATTTTTATATAGCTCTAAAGCTGACTTTATTAACTAAATGAATATAAATTAATAATAAATAAATTTATGAATTATTTTTTATTAAATTTTATATAACTCTTGAGCTTCCTTAATTAACTAGTTTCTGTTTGAAACCTTTGGAAAAGTCACTTTAATACCAGTTCAGAACTATATTAATAATTATTAAATTGTAAATTCATAATAAATAAATTAAATTAAATTCTTAATCATTTATAATTTAGTTTTATATAGCTCTAAAACTGATTTTATTAACTAGTTTAAGTTTGAATGCTTTAAAAAAGTTAAGAAATAAATTATTATATATAAATGATAAATTTATAATAAATAAATTTATAAATTTTTGTTTATTAAATTTTATATAGCTCCAAAACTTACTTTATTAATAAGTATGAGTTTGAAACCTTTGAAAATGTTTCGCTAAGGCGACATAAGTTCTCTCCTAGATATCTAAAGACAAGTAGTTCGCATCATATGCTTTTCTCTGTATGGATCACATATCTGTCATACCTATTTACTACTTATGCAGTCTCTTTATCAGAATTTCCAAGAAAATAAATAATAGTTTCCATAGTGATTTGTGGTACAGAAGCTCGAGAAGGTCGAGAATCAAAGTTAGCTTTAATCTTCGATTTTTCCTAGAAAGATTAAACTACCTATTTTGCTAAAGTAATTTTTTTCTTAAAGAAAATCAATTTCCTGGCGTACAAAAAAAATATTTGGTAACTTTGTTTGCCAAGTAAGATATTCATAACTGAATTCGGGTGCGCTATCCTGATAACCAAGTTTTAGCAACCGTTTTTTAAAGGGTTTTCTCAAATTTTTTTTTTAAATATTTGCTGAAATGATACAAACTCCAGCTTTGTTTTATTTTAAGCAGAATAAAACAGAGTTTAATAGAACAAAAATTGTAAGCTCGAATAATATAGAAAATGTTCGACATTAAGGGTTGACAGAAAGGGTGCGCTATCTTGAAGAGCAGTGTAAATACAGGGCTGAGCGCACTCGAAGTGTAACCTGTTGAAAAGGTCATCAATTCAGTTCGGAAACTATATATAGTTACAAAGTCAGCTAAGATTCTGGATTTATAAGCACACCTAGGATACTACCAGACCAGTTGTCAGTTCAAAGCGAGGGTTGCAACCTAAGTTTTTTGTATATCATTCTAATATCTGTTTACTGTAATTATCTTTGCCCCAAACCATTTGCTAAGATATGGTCTTTGGCTATTAGAGTCTCTGTATGAAATGCACATGATGATTCATAATTTAAGCTTAGCTTCCATTGTCTGTAGCTGGTTGTGTGGCCCAGTTTCATCAGGATTCGTTTAAAGCGCCATCCACATCATTGGCATGGACATTTCGCATGTCACCTTTTGACTGAGGCCTGGGCCCGGGCTTAACAATAACTAGCGAAAGCCCCCCAAAAAAGAAAAGAAAACGAGACGGCAAGCAGGTAGAGCTAAAGCAGAGAGACAACAGCGGCAGCAGCAGCAGCAGCAGCAGCAGCGTCATCAATATGCAAAGGCCTCCACACACACACACACACGGCACACAGGCAGCAAGAAAATAAAAAAAAAATCGGAATTGTAGCTGCCATTCAATGTGACTGCCGGAGATTCTCTATCCACACACACACACACGCACTTACACAATGCGACGTACTGGGTGCTGTCCAATTATGCCCCGCACATGCAAATGCAACGTGTGCTAAAGCCCTCTCTGACTCACTCTATCTCTCTCTCTCTCTCTCTCTCAGTCTTTCTCTCTCTGGATCGCAACTCCCTGGCAACCACTCAGCGCGCTTGTTGTGCCCGCGAGGCTGGCCAGCAGCAGCAATGCGACACGACGAGGCCTAGGCCTGGTCAGCTCTCGACTCTGTTTCAATTTGCACCCACACACACACACACTCACACGCACACACACAGCCACAGCAATCACTCAGCGTGCAACGAGTCAGCCTGTCGCCCGCTCCCCCCAGCCAGCCAGCCTGCCTGCCACGCCTATAGCCCTCGCATTCACTATCCCCAATTGCTGCCGTTTCCCGCATCGTTCGCCTTTTTTCGCGTAACGCAACAACAAAATTTTGGCGAACTGTTGTCCACCTACCTCAACCTGCCCAGCTCTCTCCCTCTCTCTCTCTCTCTATCTCTCTCACTCTATTTCTCTGTCTCTCTGTACAAGCAGCAGCTGTCTCTTTCAGTCCGCATCATCAGGGCCATGTCCTCGTTATCCTTTGCCGCTGCCGTTATTTTGGCTGCAACTCTGTCGCCGTTGCTCGTGTTTTTGTGCTCTGTGCGTTTGTTGAAACAATCGATTTATTTTCGGTTTCATTTCTGATTGGCAATATTTCATAGCGCTGTGTTTTACCAACGCTCTTCTCTCTGCTCGCAGCTTCTCTCTTTTATATTTACTTTCTTTTTTTTTACAATTTTTTTATCTCAGTTTTTTTTTTCTTTTTTGGTGGGGTTTGTATCTGATTTTTTGCTGGCCATTTGTTTGTTGTTGGTTGTGTTTGCATTTTTAAATATAACCAGACCAATGCCATATGCAAGCAGAGCAGGAGCAAAAAAAAAAAAAATCATATGGCACTCGTCGTTGCCGAGATGAGTTTTTCTTTTATTGGATGAACCTGAGCTGATATTACAAAGAAAATTGATGAAAATATCCAGTCGTTATGGAATGATATACGTCTGTTATTTCTGACGAACTCCAATCAAAGAAATCATCATTAAAATGCTTGCCAAAAATTCTTTATAAAAGATAAGAGTTAAAATGGTATAAATGACACAAAAAGATGAGAAAACTTCCAACTTTTTATAAATATATATTTTTACTTATTCTTTATTAATTTTTTTTATATTATTATTGTTTTTACTATAATTCTTTCAATTAAAGTACAAAACTGAAGTTATTTCTTTTGAAGCTGTCCTTCAACTTGCTACCATAAAATTCATTTTGTAAGCCTCTTTCAGGTCAAATATAGTTCTTTTGTTTCAAGCCTCCCCAAGTTCCCAAAATGTTGCTAGGGTTACTATACTATGACTCTACTATAATTATTTACTACAATTTACTTAACAGTTACTTAAAGTCTAAACTATTTATGATTTATGCTGCGTCTTAAAACTTTAATATAGTTACTTTTATATTTGGGACAATAAAAGCAGTAAGCAGTAATAGAACAAATTTGTATCTAGGAATAATAGAAACAAAAAATATTAAACTAAAATTAAAATTTACTTCAATATTTTCTTACAAATTCAATAAATAAATAAGTAAATATTATAAATAAAATATTATAAATAAGATATAAATAAATATATTATAAATAAATATATTATAAATAAATATGTTCTAAATAAATATATTATAAATAAAATATTATAAATAAATATATTATAAATAAATGTATTATAAATAAATATCAAAATAAAATTCATTGCATATAAATTCATAGTTTTTTTTTTAAATTATTAATAAATAAATATTATAAATAAAATATTATAAATAAATATATTATAAATAAAATATTATAAATAAATATGTTATAAATAAATACATAAATAAATTATTATAAATAAATTATTATAAATAAATATATTTTAAATAAATATTAAAAATAAAATTCATTGCATATAAATTCATAAAGTTTTAATTTTAAATTATTTAATTTCACATTTTTGGTTATTTTATAAATGTAACAAAAGAAAAACTAATATCCATACTCCATACAATATTAAATTATTATTTTTTATCAAAAGATTTTTATAAAATATTTTTAAAAATTATTTATCTAATTTGAATATTCCTTTTGTTGTTGTTTAGTTTCAGTAAGTTTTAAGATACTTTCACTTATTTTAAAAAAATTTTATAAGAGATAAAAACTAATTATATATATCTCTTAATCGCCCAGATTTCATGGTAATTTATAGTATTTACATATGGATTATTTCCATATATACTTTTATCTTCTTTTTCTACAACTTTTGCATCTCACACTATCTATAAATACACCCCCAGCTGTTAACATTTAGATCAATTCAATTATGTGAAATTTCCACTTTGAGTCTAATCCAATTTGCAAAAAAAAAAAAAAAGGAAAAACAAAACAAATGTCACTTAGTTCAATTGAATTTTCTTATGAAATTAATTTCAGGTCCTTGCGCAAATCCACTTAATAACACATTTTTGATTTTCTCTGTTTTTTTTTTCTTTTACCCTTCAATTTATTGTGAATGCTCGCTTTCAGTGGCTCGCTTTTTTTCCCCATTTGTGCACGTCGCACGTCCTTAACCCGTTGACGCCCACAGCACGACCGCGCCCCTTTTGTTAATGAAAATTGCTTTCACAAAAGCAACGCCCGTCGATGCCTACAAATATGTGCGTTGCTTTGACACTTTGTTGTTGTTAAAGGCAAAAAAAAAAGAAAAAAAAGAAGAATAAAAATGAAAAAATTGTTTGCCCCGCTGGCTACGCGTCGTATGCGCAACATTTCCTCAAACACTCGCCTGTCTCTGTATGTATAAACAATTTCAAAATGTCACAATACGAGTGAGTGTGTGAGTGAGTGTGTGTGTTTGTGAGTGTGTGACTGAGTAACTGTCTGTCTGACATTGTACTTATCTGTTGGTCTGCCGGTAGCCAGCAACGAATTTGTCTTTTCATTTTTTTCCATGCATTTCTACTTGCCACTCACTCGTTCCCATATCTTCGCCTTCCATAACTGCGCTATTTCCTGTTTGCTTTTTGCTTTATTTTTTTTTTTTTATACTGCTGCGCGTGTGTTTCCTTTGTGTTTCTATTTGTTCGCACAATATTGTTTATTTGTGCAGTCATCAACGCTGCGGAAACAGCAGCAACAACAACATACAACAGCTGCTAAGTTGCAAAATACGATTAGATTTTTATGGGAAATTAAAAATTTTTAAAATATCCAAGTTCTTAAATAAAGGCATTTTTAATCAATTTATTAAAAGGAGTAACAATATATAATATTTTTCAATATTTTTATTTTCTGAAAAATTCTTCTTACTAAGAATGTAACTGAGTTACCTTAAGTTAAAGTTATATCGATAGAGGCAGATTATGAAATAAAGTTATAGTTTATATACATTTTAAATTATATATAATATTATAGTAATAATATATACTATTCATAAAAATTCTTCAAAACTCTATTCTTTCACAAAAATAAATCACATAAATTATTTTCTAAAAATTTGAATTGATTTTTTCCATTTAAAAATTTGTTTTAGTCTAATTCAAAGCAGCATTCAACGCATAGAAACCTAACCAGTGGCTATTTTATTTTATTTTATTTATTTTTGTCAGACATTTATTGTAGCGCCTCTTTGAATGGAACTGCAGCTCCAATCATCCGATTTGCCCGCATTCGTTATTCATTTATTCAGAGAGTCCTTTTGCGCCGCCCAACTTCCACCAGGCAGGCCCAACCAGCCTTTGTCTGCGCGAACATTTTTGGTATTTTATAATTATTTTTTATGGTTAGCCAATTATTTAAATAAATAATGGCTGACTGGTTCAATATGTGTGCTTTGGGGGGTCGGAGTCGAGAGAGAGAGAGAGGCTTTGCCGCGTCTAAAAACCAAATTGAAAATTGCCAAATGCCAATTGTGGCCGCCAAGTGCGATGTTTGTTTTGTGCGCCGCTGCATGAAATATGCAATTATTTTTGCAGTTTCCCATATAAGTATTATGTAAATACAAACACACACACACACACCCCTATGTACCTTTCTCTATATATTTTATATCTATATATATATCTATTTGGTATGCTATGTACATTTGCATTTTGCGCCACCACAAAAGTTGCATTTCCGTTCAGTGCGCACCTAAAACCACTAAAAACTGCCCCACCCAATCACCCGAGCCACCCAAATACGGCAAACACAACAAATAATATGACATAAACAGCGCCAAACGTCAACAATTTCTGTCAGCGACGCGGACTTGTTATAATTGTGGTGGCGGCGGGCTCTACTAGTTCGAGTGTGTTCTCAGAAACTAAATCGCTGGCAAATTAACATTTCTAATTCAATGAAAGAATGAATGAAAAACAAATAATGAAAGTCGATTTGGAAACAAACTCAACTCTAAAGGTATATATATGAGATATTAATGGAGAAGAATAATATTATATACATTAGTCATGAAAGGGATTGTTATGTTGTTTGACTTGAAAGAGTGATACTAAATAGCATTTACAAATTTATGAAAAGGTCAAAAGAGAAACATAGATCAGTCGATTGTAGATAACAATGTTTCATAAGGAAGAAAAAGTAATTAAAATCTAAAAAAATAAATAAATAAAATTAATAATATAATATAATATTATAATATATAATATAAATAAATAATATTTAAAAATAATTCAACTTGAATTTAAAATTTTAATTTAGTTATAATTAATTGTTAAAATAATATAGTATTAATTTATAAGGAGATGCCAACGATTTTTAAACTTAATTCAATTAACTAAAAAAAATTAAATTATTTAAATTTAAAAAAAAATTATTTCAACTTAAAAATTACAAAAAATTAATTAATTGAATTAAATTCCAAAAAAATTAAATTTTATATAAATTATTTTGTTAGTATTCTTAGTAAAAATTTCAATATAAAATCCTGAAATTGGCAATCCTAATAATATTTGTATAACAACAAAAATTTAAATTATTTAAATAAAAAAAAAAAAAAATTGTTTAAACTTAAAAATTTCAGTTTAAAAAAAAAAAATTATTTATAAAATAAATAAATAATAAATAAAATATTTTGTATAAATTTCAATATAAAGTCCTGAAATTGACAATCCTAATAATATTTGTATACAAAAAAAAAAAAATTATTTAAATAAAAAAAAATACAAAATTATTATAACTCAAAAATTACAGTTAAAAAAAAATAAATTATATAGTAAATAAATAAATAATAAATATAATATTTTGTTAGCAATCTTTGTATAAATTTCAATATAAAATCCTGAAATTCAAAGTCCCAATAATATTTGTATACCAAAACCACTTATTCCACACTCTCAAATTTAGTTATCAAATCTCAAATCAACAACTTTGAAATCTTAGCGAAATTTCGTTGATATAAATTGAGAGAAAGTCGTTTATTTTGCTGTGGTTGCGCGGTTCACGTTTCTGCTGTTGTGGTTTGCTGCCTATAAACTCTAATCAATATTTCGGTTATTGGCCAGTGCAACAGCGGCCAGCAGAGCAGAGCGACACGTTGCACGAGGCGCTGCATAAATATGGGCTCCACTTTGGAGCGGGCAGTGGGTGGGCGTCGTGTGGATGGATCGTGGGGCGCACGATGGCTGGATTTCAGTTGGTCTGACTGCGGTTTGCAACAGTCGCGCGTATTTCTTCATCAGGCGCTCAACGGACGCGCCCGCCAAACATTGTCGTGCTCATTGTTGGCAATCGCCATACCCACACCCACACCCACACACACACACACACATTTGGGCTGTACATACATATGTATGCATGTATGCAGTGGCCCTCTGGTTACAGCGCAGCCCTAGGCCCGGCCATATTTTTGACTCTGCTGGAACGTTGCCCCGTTATTTACAGGCTGTCGGCTGTCGGCTGTCGGTCGACGTCCCACTGCCCACGCCCTGCTTTTTAGCCCCGCCCATATTGTCGTTGGCTCGCTGGTTTTACGTTAATTTGCACAATTTTTGAGTTATGTCAATCGATTTCTAATGGCCGCCGCGTAGCTCAGCTCCAACTCGACTCGCCTCGCCTCGCCTCGACCCATTCCCTTTGCTGTGATTTCGATTTGGTGTTGGGGGTGGCGGGTTGCTGTTGGCGCAGTCTCGAATATCGCACAATTTGTAGTTTTATAATTGAAACAAGTGGTCCCTTTGAGCTGGCTGCTCCTTTTGCCAGCATTTCGACACACACACACACACACACGCACACACACATAGCCACAGACACACGGCATGGGTAAACGGTAAAACGTTTTTGGGAAGTTTGAGCTGAAATTGGGAATTGACTACGCTGATGTTGCCCCCATCTACTAGCATGTCAATCAAATCAAAGTGTTCTTTGCCTAGCAATAGATCATATTTACGCTGCCAATTAGAAAATTAACTGGATTGCCAGATATATACTAATATCATAATGGTAGAGCTGATATTTGGATATACCTGGTAGGTAATGGTAGGGTGAGCTTAAGTTAATATCAAATACTTAAGAAGTTTCACTTGATCTAGACATCTATTGACATGTGTATTAATTACATAATTATATAGGTAGAAAATGATGGGAAACCATTTAGATCAACATATTTCCACATCATATATAAAATATATATAATGAAAGAAGATTAGCTTTTCTTAAAAACAATCAACGAGAGATTGCTGTGAATTAACTCTTTCACTTTTTGCTCTTATATCAAATTACAAATAATTAACCCTAAAATGCCTGGTTTCTCAAATGTGCTTAAAAACTTATTTTCGACTAACTAATTCATAATTTATTTGGCCTTAAAATAAATTTTTTACGAATCATCATAAGCTTATAAATATAACTTAAATTTTGGGTTCTTCATTTTATTTAATTTTCTTTTCTTTTTTTTTTTTTGCTGTTTTTTGCTGGCGATCTTAGGTATTAAAGTGTTAATTAGATCTTCTGATCTAAGAGGTGTTCTTAAAGAACTTTGAATAGGTATTTTTGCAAATTTTTAAATCATTTCTATATTTTAACTATTTTTTTTTTAAGAATTAATATTGAATATGCTTAAGACGATTATAGCTAGATCAACCGCAAAGTGTAATAAAATAAAATTGGGTTTCTATTTAATAATTATAATAATCCACACTCGTTAACTATATATACTATATATATACATATACATACATATATAGAAATTTTTATAATTTATCTTAGACTTATTATAAATCTAAGATAAATTACAAATTTTTTTTTTTTAACATTTTTATATAATATTTAATATTATATAATACATAATATTATATAATATATAATGCATAAGTTTATAAAAATTACCTCATATAAAAATATTCCAAAAATATTTAAAACTGTGTTGTAAATATTTATAAAAATTTATACATAGAAAGTTAAATAATTTATAATTATTTGCATGAATATTTTAGTATAACAATGAAAAGTAATTATTTCATTGTTATACTAAATAGATACAAGCCCAAGTACTGCAACCCATTACTCTAGAATGACAATACCTTGAAAAAAACACTATATAGTCTGCCGTATAAATCAATTAAATTTTTATTAAAAAAAAAACTCCTAAAACAAGTAAGAAAGCTCTAGTCGGCGGTACCCGACTAGGAGATCCCCTGAACCCTGCGAAGAGCCGATATTCCAAACATTCTATGCTTATTTAACAAATATATATAATCAACACATGCACACACACATACACACATGCATACGCACGCACGCATAAGCGAACGCTCTGCTGACTGCGCAGTTTACGCAGCGACTGAGCGTGGGCTGCGCTCATAGGCTTTACTATGGGAAATGAAATGTTTAATAACTTCTTTTGTACATGGACTTTCTTAATCAAACTTTCACAGCGTAATTATGTCATTCATATGTATGTATTTGCCAAAGCACAAGTCTATAGTATTTGAAATACGGTTTTTACAAGTTTGGGGGGAAGGGACGGAATGGGGGGATGGTATCCAAAAGTTGACAAAAATCAAAATTGTATAAACTCCATATCATACTGAATCCAAAATTTGAGCACTTTAGCTCTAAAGATGTAAAAGATATAAATTTATAACTGCATTTCGATAAGGTTTTAAATCGATAACTTTAAAACGATCACATTTATCGATTTTTTGAAACAAACTCGATCTGCGCGTGCTATACACGGATCTACATAAAAAATTTCAAGTCTCTAGCTCTTATAGATTCTGAGATCGACGCGTTCATACATACGGACAGACGGACAGACGGACAGACGGACAGACGGACGGACGGACAGACGGACAGACGGACATGGCTATATCGACTCAGTTCGTCGAGCTGATCAAGAATATATATACTTTATGGGGTCTGCCACGCCTCCTTTTGCCTGTTACATACATTTTAACAAAACCATTATACCCTGATTTCCCATTTTCAATGGGTTCAGGGTATAAAAACAGAAATGCATAACGAACCAACTGCTGATGGATGTTAAAAAGCGCTCATTGGCCAATGGTAAGCGGGCGAACCAACAGCAGATATAGCTCCATATATGAATATATAGATATATGCATATAATACAGATATATAAAATATATATAATATATGTATATATATGCACATATACCTTGCTATATATAAAACGTACATTTTAAGCGCCTATAAATATGCAATGCATTTCGCACAATTATCGCAGACATGCACGCATTTATTTATGTTGTTAATGCCAAATAACAGCCCAAAAGTTAAAATAAAAAATTCAGCAAAATTGCGCTCGATGATAATTGCAAACGAGACCACAGCAGACACAGCGACACACACGATAGAGCAAGGGAGACAGCCAGAGTTGGAGACAGAGAGAGAGAGAGAGAGCTGATGATGTTGACTGCAAACAGACTCATTAAAATTAGTTGAATGACAGCGTGCATGGGCGTGTGGGCGTAACCCATGCAATTTCGACAATTTTCATAACCTGCGCGACACGAATTATAATTCATATTTTATTTCTCGATTAATCGTAAAATAGTATGCATACTCAAAGCGAGACAGAGATAGCAAGCGGGTCAGGCGAAATTGCGAAAATTGCGCTGCAATTGAATTGAATTCGCCGCGCTGCGACGCGTCGCGCAATGGGCAATGCCAAATAACGGTTAATGCAAATGCAGCAACAACAAAAGAAATAACGACAAGCACAACAACAACAACATTTTTAGTTGGGCTGTCATTTCCGTTAATTCAGCTGTGTTGTTGCTGCTGCCGTCGCCCGCAGCGAATTTTAAATCATTCGACCGTTAGATGGCGCTGCATAGGCCAATGCCTGTGTGTGTGTGAGTGTGGGTGTGTGGGAGTGTGAGTGTTCCTGTGTGTGTTAGTTTGCCATTTTGTTGTAAATTGCCTTTGGCAGCGCTATGTACAGCTATTATAGCTGTTGTTGTTGGTGTTGTTGTTGTTGAGGCAACGTTTATAATCGGCCCTCGTTATACGCATGCAGCCGGCTTTTGCGGTTTGTGTTTAGGGCAGTTTTTGCTGTAAAATGCATTGCCATCATATGTTGTATTCGCCTTGTTGTTGTTGTTGTTGTTGTTGTTGTTGTCTATTTGCTGTTGCCAGGCTGTTAAAGTTTTTGCATTGGCTGTCGCCTAAAATATGCGCGCATTTTATTTAACGCCTTTTTTGGTGAGCCAGCCCCCTCCTCTATTATGTCTACACACAGCGAGAGCGACAGAGAGAGAGGGGGAGAGGGGTAAAGGGGTAAAGGGAGCGACTATGCTCGACTGGTCAAGTCCGTGTCAGAGGCTTAATTGCAAACTCATATTGGCCAGCTTTATAACGCGTCAATAACATTTTGGTAACAACAATGCATTTGCATTTTGACATCTGCGTGCGCTGCATAAATTAACTGTATAATAGGATTTTTTAAAATTCGGAATTAAAAAGAGAAACAATGTATATAGCTTATAAGTATTGTATGTAGCTAGATCAGCATAGTTATTATAGAGGGATATAGAAAAATATTGAATATAAATGTATAATATTTATATGTACAAGAATAGCTACTCTGAGCAGCTCTTTATGACCATAGTAATGCCATTAAAGTAACATTTGAGTTATAAAATTTTCCAGCAAATGAAATGTTTTTGATCAATACTTAACTGTCTTTATATTTTCCTAACATGTTCTAAGTATATGTGAATTCATTTCAATCAATTGCTTGCTTAAGCATATTTTCTCTAATATTTAAACTATCAAAACAAAAATATATTAGTTCTCATTATACTAGATCTCTTCAATCAATCTCTAATATTTACACTTAAAAAAAAAAAGATACTAATTCCCGTAATACTAGATCTCTTCAACCAATCTACCCCAAATCTGTGTTGTATGTTTCTTTTATAAACTTCTGGCAAACCTTCAGTTATGAAATCCAATCAAATTTAACATTTTGTAAACATGAATTAAATATATTTTCCAAGGCTTTTTATAAGCTCAATCCGTATCTGAATCTATCTTAGATTGTCGATATTTTAAACCAAAATGCTTTTATAGATTTAATATGTAAATGAAACATTGTTTTTTTTTTCAAAATTTCAATTATTACAAATTTATGTTTTAATTCCCTTTATTAAAATTGTTGTACACAGAATTTTTTTAAAGTCATTCATCAGCGAGGTATTAATTCTTTTACTTACTAAGCAACTTCCTTTCATGATCTCTCTCTCTCTCTCTCTCACACTTTCTCTCACTCTCTCTCTCTCTCTCTCCCTCTCTCTTTTTCTTTCTTTCTCTCTCTCTCTCTCTCTCTCTCTCTCTCTCTCTCTCTCTCTCACACTCTTTCTATGCCCCTCTTTCACTCCATCTTATACCTCTCATACAAGTCAGTTTAGCTCTTATAGATTCCAAGATTAAGGAACTTATACGTGCCGTAAGACAGACAAATCGACACATCTGTATTGAATATATTGTTGCTACTGATCAAGAATATATATATTTTCTGACGTCAGCCTTGCTTTCATCTGCCTGTTACATAAATTTCAGCAAGACAATATGCCCTTGATTTACCTATGAAAATACTATATATGTAAGATTAATATTTTATTAATATTTATTTGCCAGCGAGATGAGAGATTTAGCTTACTACTTAACTAGCTTAAACAGCTGCTTTACATCCAGACTCTCATTCATATCAATAACATGTCTATCTTTTTCTCAAACTTTCTTCTTCTATGACAAAATATAAGTCTTTAGCTCTTATAGGTTCCCAGATTGACAAGCTTATTCATATAAAAGGACATAAAATGCAAATATGTTGTTGATATTTAGATACTTTATGGCATAGGTCATGTCTCCTTCTGTCTATTACAGAAATTTCAACAAGACAATATGCCTTGAAATTTGCTATGAAAATACTATAACTTCATCTATAACATTATTGTTTAAAAACAATTTTAATTAACATAATCTAATAGTATATTATAAAGTAATAAACCAGCCCAGTCAATCCTTAATTTAAAATGTATTTAAATATTTTTCCATCTCTTAATATCACTTTATACAAAAAATAAAAATAATTTCCAATTATTTCTATCAAATTAATTAAGGGATTGATTGCTTTTCCATTTATTTGTACTTAATCTGTCGAATTATGTAAAAACTTTCGACAATTTTGTAGCACGGAAATGTCATGGAGTTTAATTAGATCTCATTTCCCCCGCCATTTGTTATGGAGCCTGTATGTCCGCAAATCCAATTAAATTAATTTGCCAATAATAATATGCAAATATGCCAAAAATGCGTAAAACCAAACAAAGCACTCAAAATGAAAATGAAAAAAAAACCAAAAATAATAAATTTGTTATCAAAATAATTATTTAGTAAATTGCTGTTGTAAAGTGCAAAATGTTGCAAAACCGCAAATAGCAAACGAAAAAAAAAAAATATCCAAATTAATGCTTAAAATATATATATATATATATATTTATTTGCGAAACGGACAGTTGACAGTTACGCCCACTCTGCCTGCAATGCTTTATTAATATTAATTGAAAATAAATGCAGCATAAGCTGCGCCGCTCAAAGGACTGTCCGCAGGGGGGGCGTGGCGTGGCGTGGCGTGGTCGTTTGGCGGCCCTGCAAATTCAGTAAAATGCAAATAATTAAATGGCAACCAATAAAATATGCAAATGAGTTTCGCGGTGTCGCGCACACAACACACAACACACACACAGGACAACAACGAGGAGCAGGAGCCGGAGCAGGAGCAGGCGAAGCAGGATATGCACATAGAAATACGAGCGAGGTAGAGGCAGGGCAGGGCAGCAGTTGGTACTCCCCCTCTCTATGGCATTTCATATACTAAACAAGTTATTCGTGTATTTGCGTAGCAGATTTAATTTCCTGTATGCACCAAAAATATATTTTTGTTAAATATGGCCAATATAATGACAGCGAGTGCGAGCGAGATAGCTGCCGACGCGTTCATGTTAGCGATTGGCTAACGGATTTTATTTTGGTTGCAAGCCTAATTAGTTGATTATATGCACTATATATAGATAAATATATGTACATATATATATATGCATATGACAAGTGCGGCTGATTCAGACATATATATATATATTCAATATATATATATATATATTTATATCTATGTTTATTTATGTATATAGCCCATGTGCGTGAGTTTCGCTGCAAATTTGTATTTTGTTTTAGCCAAAAATATCATTTCGTTATATTTCCATATGTTAAGTAAGCATTCAGCTGCGCTTTATAATGGATCTGGTAAGGCAACAGTTAATTATTAGAGAATTAAAGTTAGTTTCGAGTTATAGAGCTCATCAAAGTTGAGTTGTAAGCCAAGGCTAGAGGCAAAGTTGTAGCCAAGTTAGTAAGAGGTAAACATAGATCTCAAATGTTTAGGATGTTAGTATTATGGAATTTTATTTAGATAATAGAATAATAAAATAAATTTAAAATAAATAATAGATAATAGTTTAGATAATACATAGATAATAGATTAGATTGTTTAGTTCAGCAAGGTTTGTTTGGAAGCCAAAGCTGAAGCCGAGTTTTATGATGTTATATTGAAGAGAGTTAAGTCTGTGTGAATCATATAGGCCAAAAGTGTAGGCAGTTAGAGTAATTGAAAAGTTATTATAGAAGTTTATATGTGCATAGGAACTATATAGTTCAGCCAAGATTAAGGTTTAGGATAACCCGGGTTAGACCTTTTTTTATAGACAAAAATCCAACCCTAAGCTAAGTCTAAACTTGATTTGGTTTTTGACTTTTGTCAATGTTAGCAATTAGAACTAGTTTTTTCTTTGAATAGGATAATATATATAGCTTTTAGGAATTATATACAGCTCCTACTTATACAAATATTTCTTATACTGCTTCAAGTTTGATATGCTAGATTAATCAGCAACAAATAAGTTTGAAGTATGTTGAGCAACAGTTTAAGCAAGCTGATCAAGCAACTTTGCTAGAATACGAAAGCAACTTGCAGCTTTCTTTCCCTGATATAGGAATTCACTAGTACCAGAGCAACGTCCGACTGCCTTGAGTTTTAATTTAACAGTGCCTTTATTCTTCATTTGCTCAACTGCAGTAAACATGCATACGGAGAGCGAGGACAGGGAGAGCGATCTTCTCGTTCTCACACAACTCACTCCTTCAACCTTCCAACTCAGAAAGTAAGCGCATCGTTGGCGCAATGAGCGAGCATAGGGAGCACAACATTCCCGCTCTTTGATCTTTAACTTCAAATGCTGCTCTCACAAAGCCAATTCAAGTGCCGCTCTTATTATTTGTAATTGCTTATCCTATATAGCACTCAAATGATTTCTCTGTTAAATTTTACAGAGAAATCATTTGAGTGCAATATAGGAATAAGCAATAAGCTTAGACTCCAAGTTCTCATATATAGATAATTTACATTTATAAAGTTAGAATCTTATGCTAGTGTATGGATATTGGCAGCTTGTCTTAGTAGAAAGCCCAAGTTGTCAATGGTACTTGAACAGAATAAAAACTAAATAGTTTTCAACTAAATATATATATTTTATTTCCTAATAAACAAAATAATATATTTTTTAGTAAAATTTTAAAATAAAACAAATAAATATTTTTATTTAATCAAAAATTAAAATAAAACAAATTAATATTTTTCTTTAATAAAATATTTAAATAAAAATATTTATTTGTTTATTATTAAAAAGAAAATTTTCCATATAACAGAATATGAGCTAAATAGTTTTCAGTTACATATAAATTATATTCCTAATAAATAAATATTTATTAAATATTTAGAGCTATCAAAAAAAGTTTTCTTTTAATTTGTAACTTTTAACTATTCTAATTAATTGAATTATAACAACTCTAACCAATATCAACTTAAACGACATTTCAAAGAGGCATTAAAACATAACAATTTATAATAAATATTTTATAAAATCTCACTTAATACTAAAAATTTTAATACTAAAAATTCCTTTTGCTCTCCTCTCACTCCAGGCACTGGATTACGATTGCGAGGTGCAGGGTCAGCAGGACATACCGCAGGCCATACAGCTGCTGGGCGAGATGAACAGCAATGTGAAGCAGGTGACGGATCTGGTCGAGGGCATGTTGCAGCGCGTCAAGCGTGGCGAGCTGAGCACAGAGTATGGCCTGAGCTTTCTGGAGGTCAAATACCATATGCTGCTCGACTATTTGATCAACTTGACGTATGTGGTGCTGCGCAAGTGCTCCGGCGAGACCATTGAGGGTGATCCCTCCATTGAGCGTCTGATTGAGATACGCACGGTGCTCGAGAAGATACGACCCATTGACTACAAGTTGCGCTATCAGATCGACAAGCTGGTCAAGACAGCGACCACAGGCGTTTCGAGCAGCACAGATCCCATACTCTATAAGCCCAATCCGGAGGATATGCTGAGCGCTGCAGGCGCTGACGGCGAGGCGAATGATGGCGCTGAGGCAGCCAGCAACAGTGACGACGAGGAGGATGAGGACGATGAGGATGAGGATGAGGAGGGCGGTGCTGCGAAAAAGCCGCGCAAGGCGGCCACAGCTGGCAAATCGGGCATCTATGTGCCGCCGCGCATCAAGCCCGTCTACTACGATGGCGATGAGCGCGATGCAGACAAAGAGAAGAAGGCTCTGGATCGTGCCAAGAAGCGTGCCATCACGTAAGACATACACACACGCTCACATACATAACAAACTCTCACTAATTGAGTTCATTTCCAGTTCGTCAATGCTGCAAGACTTAAAGGAGGAGTATTTGGATGCGCCCACTGAGCTGTCGTCGGGCTCGCGTGCCCAGCAGCTGCTCTCGCAGACACAGAAGGAGAAGCAGGAGTATGAGGAGACCTACTTGATGCGTCTGCCAGTGACCAAAGCTGAGAAGCATCGTCAGCGCAAGCTAACCACATTGGGTAAGTGACAGCTATAGCTCTATACATAAGTCATATATATATTTACAGTTATTATATACTTAAAGGTACTCTGGGTGATGAGATATTGGGCGAGATCAATCGCGAGTCGGCGCTGCGTGGCGATGGCTCTAGCAAAAAACGCAAATTGGCCAAGACACGCGGCAAGGGCAAGAAACGTGGCGGCAAAAAGCGAAAGTTCCATTAATACAGCGATGCCCAAACAAGAAGTTTATACGATATATAACAGAGAATATTATATATCCTTAGTGACAGTTTTCCATTAACGATATTTGTCTATGATTCATATACTTTTCTTTACGTTTTCATTTAGCATAATTAATGAAAAGTTTTTTATTTGTTGAATTCTTTATTGCTTTTATCAAATTCATATTATTATACATTTTTGATTACAGTTAAGTTTTTGTCTTATATTAAATTGAAATTTACTCATTATGCAAAAACTCCATTAAAGTTTTTTTACAATTTTAAAATCTTTGTTTCATTTTGTTTTCTTATTAAAATAGATTGTTACAAATTTACAGCATCATTTTAATAATTATTTTTAAATATAAGCAGGCAGCAACAACATGCCAAAAAATATTAAAAAAATGCGTTAAAAAAAAGGAAATAAAATATAAAAAAAATCTTGCGCATTGTAAACTGCATTAAATTTAGGCCACAAAATTAAGCACTTAATATTTTCTTTTCGACTTACGATAAAAAAAAAAGTATTTTAATCTAAATTAAGAAATTACCAAAATTTGATGGCTAATACAAAAACCAAAAACCAAAAAAAAAAAAATTCAAATATATATGAAAAACTGTAGCATATTGATAAACAAAATTTCCACTTTACGAAAAAAAATCTAAAATTTAAGGCACAACAAAATTTTTGCGTATGGCAAAAGCTAAAACAAAAATAAAAAACGTTTCGTTGTTTTTAGGAGTCCAACTAAAATGAAAACACATTTTGGCAGCTTATGATATGCTTTCAAAAGAACTAAATCTATAAATTCATTTCTTTCAAATAGCAAACGTTGAGCAACAAAATTCAAATTCCAAATGCAGTTTCACATGTAAAAAACAAAACAAAACCAAAACGAAAAAAAAAACAAAACGAAAACAAAAATTACAAATACAAATTACAAATTCTGTAACAAAAAAGCAGTTGCCTTAACAAAAAAATACAAGAGACCGGTTATACTTAACAGTAAGAAAAGCTAAAAAGATAAACAAAAAAAAATACAAAAAAAATCAATTTGACAACAAGTTTTTATGTTGAAAGAATCAAGAAAATATACCTATATAGCATATGATAAACGTAAGCCCCACCCAAAAAGTTACAAATACAAAAGAAAAGAAAAAAAATCAAAAAATTATCTAAAAAGCCGAAAGCTAGATTCAGAATATTTGTGATTTCATTGCAATTGCGATCTGAGGCTCTGAAGAATTATTTAAGTTTCAGGTTTAAAAATGCAAAAATGAAAAACTCCTAAAAACAACTGAATTTGGACACAAAATTTTATATATTTACTATACGTACGATACGAGTATATAATAATGAAAATTACATTTAAGCAAAAACATTTTTGAATAACCCCCAAAAAAGAAACGATTTCATGGAAATGGAAATTGAAATGGAAATTGAAATTGAAGCCAGCGAACGTCCACTTGAAAAGTTTTTAAATTTAGCAGAAATTGCGAAAGACTAAGCAGTTTATGAGACAGCGCAGCGCATAAAAGAATTAGCAGAAGACGAAGCAGCAGACGATGGATGGAGATGAGATATGAATGAAATATTACCAACATATATATATATATACATATATAAATAAATATATATGTATAATTATTACAATAATATGTAAATGATAAAAACAAAAAACCAAAAAAAAAAAACTAGACTTAAGTTAAGTACTTTTAAACAAGCGAGCAAAACTTTTGGCTTTTACAACCAACTTCGACTAAGGATAGAAATTTTTTCCAAATTTTCTTCAAATTGCGAGAGAGGTCGCAACTTTTTGGCTATAAACTTTAAAATGAGCGCAACGTAAGGCAGACAACGGAAATTACCACATAAATGCAATAGAACACGAAATTATTTACAGGCAGCAGCACTTGAAAACATTTTGTAATGCAGTTAAATAAATTAATTTAATTAATTTATTTATGTTGAAAGCTGAAAGACTGAATATGTTAAATGAAAACAAAAAAAACAAAACAAACAAAAAAAAAACAAAAACAAAAAAACGATACGAAATACGATAACAAAAACGAAACGAAACGAAACAATGTGTAAATCTTTTCTCAAGAAAACTAAAAGTGTATTTGGAGGCGTGGTATGAGCATAAATAATTTTAATAGCCGAATTTCTAGCACAAATTATAACGACTTAACGAAACGAAAGATATTTCATTTTAATTAATTTTTTTTTTATAATTTTTGCAATCATTTTGTTGGTTAAACATTTTGCCAGAGTTTTTCTGTTCGAATTTTTTCGGTTCTCCTTCGATATTCAAATGCAAATTCAACGTTTTTTGTATCAAAATGAGGAATGGGACAATTAGGAAACAAAAAAAAAAAACAGAGACAACCGGACAACGGACAACAGAAACACAGACAACAGAGAAAGATGAATGAAACTAATGTTGATTGAAGAATATATTGCAAAATGTAAAACACACAAAACGTAAACAAATGAAAACACACAAAAACAAAGTGAAACAACCAAACAAAAGTCGCCTTAGCCTAGCACCACAAACAAAACGAAACAAAAACAAAAACTAACAAAAAATTGCAACGGTAAGAAAAAATTTGTAAAACCAAAAAAAAAAACAAAGAAAATATTGAAAAAAAAAAACATACTCTAAAGCAAAAATACTTAAACTTAAATATCAATTATTTGTTGTAATTTAAACAAACACACACACTCACTCACTCACACACACATGCAGAAAAAAAAATAGTGCAAAAAGTTCAAACAAAAAAAATGTAACTTAATTTTTATAGCCAAAAAAAAAAAGAAAAAGTGAAGCGAAAGCAGAAGACGGAAGAGAGTAGAGATGGAATAATAGCCGGATCTTCGGATCGTTTAGTTTAAGCAACTCCAATAAATTTTACAAAAATCAATTGGTTAATTAGTGATAACAGAGACATGTTTTTAAATAACAAATTCGAGCTTAGATTTATTTCAAAAACTAAAATGAAAACCAAAAATAAGAAATTGAATGTAAAACAAATTCATTTAACATTAGTTCTCTCTAAACTGGAATTGTTTAAACAAACAAACAAATTAAAGAAAAATACAAAAGAAAATGATGTTGTATAGCAGCGGCAGGTGAGTCAAGTTTAAAAGTAATCTCTAATATATATATATAAATATATATATATATATGCACATAGCCACATATGTATGTGTGTAAATGGTTGGCAGTCGGAACTATGTAAAATTCAAATAAAATAATTCGAACTAATCTACCAATTAATTATAATAATAATACAAAATAAGCAACCAGTAAAAACTAACTAATAAACCAAAAACAACAAACAATGATAAAAATAAAATTTAAATCTTACAAACCTAAAAGAAACATGTGTAATTATTTCATAAGGTGGCTTTGATTTACTCTAGTAACTGAATCGAAAGATCTGACTTCTACGAGTTCGAAAAGCTAAAGAATGAATTACTCGAAATATTCAAATCATCGGTCAGATTTCAAATGTTAGAATGCCAGTCGATTCATCTGTTGACGTCAAGTTTGAAGTTTTATATACTTTCAAGATTGAATCTAAAGAGTCTGAATTATCCATATGTGGAGCAAACGAATACTGAATTCATATGAGTCTACAGACTACAGCATGAATACTCGTTAATATCTATAAATTAATATAAAAACTCTAAATTTTATAATACATTTCTTATTATTCCAACATTATTTAAAGTACGCGAGTTATTCAAGTTCGAAATTCTTTGAACGCTAATATTTTGCTTGGAATATTTCCATGTGCAATGCTGATGGCTTACAGTTGACTCATATAACCTTGCTTACATCATATCAAAGATTTAGTTCTGCTAAACCTTAATGCCCAAATTGCCGATAAATGCTCAAGAATTGAGTTGAAAAATATGCAGCAGCAACCACTCCTCTTCTCAATGGTTTCCAGTTGACACATATATTCTTGGTTATAGCATACCGTGCATAAAGTCCTGGAGTGCCTAAAGGTCGTAAATCTTTTTCAGCCGTCGTTTTCTTATTTCTCTATTTTGCCTAAATTTCAAAATCTGAACTTTTAACTTGAATCAATTAGACCATGACGTATTCAAAAAGCTAGCCAACATCGGACGATTTGCCAAATACAATTTTATTAAGGTAACATTCAGCAGTCAGTAATCGATTAACATTTGAGCTGCAGCTAAAAATAAAATAGTTACGAAGTATCTGTTGCGGCCGCTGAATCCAAAATTTTAACGTAAATTTTGGTGAAGTACCAGCCAAACAGAAATGATCAGTAGAGTGAAAAATGTTAGTTAGAATTACGTTACCACTAACTACACTGTAAAAACGCTGTTAGTTTACAGTGAGTTAACATAGTAATGTTAGTTAACAGTATACTTACATAATTATGTTAGATAACTTTGAGTTAACAGTATTATGTTAACCTACTCTTAACTAACATTTTTCACCCTACTCATCATTTCTGTTCGCTGTTTGCAACATCATTTTTTACAGTGCATTTCTTTGACCGTTGAGTTTTGAATATTAATTGCCAGCAAAGAAGGTCTTTAAAATAAAAAAAACAGTAGTTTGTTTATTTAATGAGAAAAATTATTTATTGCTTTTCAAATTTACATAGTTTTTGCTTATTTCAATGTACATCATTTCTATAAATATATATATTTCTTAAATTAAAGCATATACCGGAAAAACTTATCACTATAATAGAAAATATTTGCTATGCATGTCCATATCTGCCCTAAATTATCTGTGATCGTGGATAACGATGTTGTTAGGCACTCTTAGCTGAAAAGGCATTGTAATCTGAAAGAATAAATAATATTTTTGAATACAATGAGCTGTAAGAGAGACGAATATGTTGATTTGGGTTAATAGAGTCGGACTTGGGATTGGCGTAGGCTCACCTCTGATTACTTATGATGAATACTAATGCTCAGACTATTTCTGCTTTGCAGCTCAAAGTAAAAGATTGCCCTCTCAGAAGAGAAAACAGTTCTGAGGTGGCATTAGTCACAACTCTATGTTCTTGATATGTAAACATAACATTGACCTTTCGGAATATATATTTATTTTATATAACAAATCCCAGATTTCAAGTCACCTATCGCCAGACCTCGTTTGTATAGAATAATGTTGTGTTATAAGCAGTTGGCTACATACAAAAGTGGAATTTTTTAGGCATGTACATATGTAAATTCCTTGAATGTGAACAGCAAGTTCATGCCTGATTCGACCTCAGAAAGGAAGAAACATAAAAGTTCAAAATACCCTTTTTGAAAAGATAGCTTCAGCTTAGTCAAATCCTTGTCGATGCTCGAAAGATACAGATTCCGAGTTCAATGTTTTTTGCGTATTCTGAATGGAGTAATTGACTGCTTTAAATGAGTCAGAGTACGTTCAGTGTGTCTTTTAGTAGTCCCAAGCCATAGCTCAGTTAAAATCTATAATTTGCTTAATCTATACTGAACATCAACTTTCTATTAACACTTACTAATAATTTTATTAATAATAATAAAATAAAATCAAAATTCTTTTATACAAAGCAAGTTAGTGTGTAGGTTTATTAATTTATTCAATAGACAAGTTAGCTGTGCTAGTGGGTAAGGTAAGGTATCTAAGAAACAAAGCCACACAGCTGTGTTCACTTACAAAGGAGCCTCTTTGAGAGTCAGCCTCTACGTTAACTCTTTACTCCCAATATATAGAGCTTATAGCAAAGCCTTCTCCAAGCCAGGAGCCTTGCGTTCGGCCTTCAGCTTCTGTTTCTCCTTGAGCAGAGCATAGCACTCGGGCACCTTGCTGTAGAAGTCGCAGAGCTTCGTCTGGGCATTGAAGGCCAGGTATTTGCCACAGTTGTAGAGACGCGGATGTCCATTGACGCAGACGAAGTACTTCTTGCACGTCTGTGGGTGGCGATAGTAGCGCAGCTCACCCTCGGGACTGACATCGACTTCGGGAGCAATGCCATCGACCAGCTCAGGGGCGGGGCAGTTGAAGCCGAGATAGGCCTCAGCGTTGCAGTTGCCCACTAGATCGGGCCAGTCGCACTGGTAGGTCTCCTCGTTGAAGGCAAGGCCCTCGGGGCACTTGGTCAGGCTGGCCACACCGTGGGCGCAGTTACGATAAACACCACACTTAGTCTCATCTCCATTGGGATAGAAGCCGAACTGACGGGGGCACTCCTCTGTGCCGTTGGCTGGCTGCAGGCGAGAGCGCTCCTTGCAGGTGGAGTAGGGCGCATAGGTGCATTCGCCCGTCGTTTTGGTGCGCTGATGGAAGAGCAGGCCATCTGGGCAGAGCTTAGCCACGGGCACATCATCCTGGCATTCTGTGTAGGCATCGCACTGGTCACCAGCTGCGAAGCGTCCATTGGGCGTGGGACACTCGGGAGAGCCAAGGACTGCAAATAGAAGAGAGTTGGAGAGTTAATAGACTATCAAAAATTTCCAAGACTTCAACTAAGCAAAACGAAAGACTTCGATTACAAACTCATTACAAAATTACAACTGTTTATTGTGAATGGCAAAAGGTATACAATAAATGGGCATGGGCAGCCCTTTAACTACAGACTAGAAAACTCGAGCAGCGCCTTGTGCATGCTTTGCATATCCAAAGTCTGATTTAACTTTTCGATTCTACACCAGTTCCTCCATCCTATCGCTTAGTTCTGCTTGCGACGACCGGCAGCGGCTGAGGCGCGTGCTGCCTTGATCTCAGCGCCCTTGGCACGAATGTCGCCGCTGCAGTTGGGAACATTGTCGATGTCGTCGCACTGGTTCAGCTCCTGGTTGAAGGCCTGATCCTCGCCACAGCCAATGCGACGTGGGCGACCCTCAATGCAGATGAAGTACACTTGGCAGTTGTCCGGCGACGGATGGAAGGTATAGTCCTGCTCCTGTTCGCCCAACAGTTCCGACTTGGCTCCCAAAGCTGGGCAACGGAAGCCGAGGAAAGCCTCAGCATCGCAGTCCTCAACCTGATCGGGCCAGTCGCACTTGTATGTGGCCGGGTTCCAGGCCAAGCCCTCGGGGCAGTCAAAGACAAAGCCACGACCCGCCGCACAGTTCATGAACTGTCCGCAATGGCTCGCATCACCCATGCGATAGTAGCCAAACTGATGGGGGCACTCGTCCGTGGGCTGAGCTGACTGCAGGCGGGACTGTGCCTGAGTGCACTCCACATCGATGGGATAGCCACAGGGGTAGCCAGTGGACTTCTCGTTGTAGAGCAGGCCATCGGGGCACAGCTTCTCCTCGGCCACGCCATTCTTGCACTCGATGTAGGCGTCGCAGGAGCCAGAGACTGGGGCAGTACCGTTCGCCTCACGGCAAGCGCCAGCTGCTGCTTGGGCTGCAAGAGAGTCGGATAGGTTGATTGGGTTAATAGGGTCGGGCTTGGGATAGGTGCGCGCTTACCTCTAATGATTTATGATGAAAACTGATGCTTGCTAATGCTTTGCTTTGCAGCTCTAAGCAAATGAGCACTTTAAACAAAATACAATTTAACTCTAGGAAATATAGTAACGAGTTCCATTATATCACTTTATCTTACAATTAATTTGTAAAATATTATTATTTACTTGTAGTTAATGAAAAATATCATGAAATGTTTCTTATCTACACTAAACTATGAAGCGATTAAGCCGACGATGCCTAAACAAATAATTGCTTATTCAATTTGGACAAAGAACTTTGCACTATTATAATTATCTTAAATATTATATTATTAATTAATTACAATATTATATATTTTAATTATTTAAACTACTATAAATATTATTGTTTTCATTATCATTATCATTAATATTAATTACAATAATATTATTTTATTTATGTCTCTTAAGGCAGTTGAAAATGTTAACTTTTTTATGAGTTATCCTATGCCTATGCCTTCCTATGCAATTCTCACACATTAGAGTAAGACTGGGAAGCTTTCTTCCTTTGATTCTAAGACCAACAAGTTGTTTTATGTGGCTTAATACATTTTGTAGCGCCTTGTATATAAATATTTATTGCTATCAATCCCTATTTGCTCCGCCTCCCAAATATTTCTTCTAGTTCAAACAATATGAGGTGTCAATCAGTCAGTCAGTCAATAATGTATAAAACTTATAAATTTTTTTTATTTTATGAAGTTAGATATAATTAAAATTAAAGTCTAACTTAGGGCCTTCGGCTTTAACTTTTAAATATATTATAGCATTTTATTAGTAGATCAATAGATAGAATCTTCACACTGCCAAAACCTCTAAAATTGATTTGAAAATCAACTGTTGCCCAATAAGCGTGCCAAAAGTTAAGAGATTCAAACAAACAAACACTATTAAATTGCCAAATACGTGTACATATTTGACTGTCCCAGTCTGTCCAGCTGTCTGTCTGTCCGTTCAATTATCTCTTGGCGGCACTTTTGTGACGCATGAAATTTTAATGAGCTTGCGGTTATTAAATGTGAATACACACCCCGTTTGTTGAACCCATGTCTTGGAATTTCAATTATATTTTACAGAGCGCACATTTTTTTTAAGCTATTTACATTGCTTTCTGCACCCATTTCAACTGGGGAAGCCCCTGTTGCTGGGAGTCTGTGCAGTCAAACCATAATATGATATAATAAATCACAGCATTATGTTTAGATCGAATTGATAAACAATTGTTGGCGAACATTGTTGGAAGCTGCCGACTGAAGTTGTTTACAAAGGCTAAATAAAGGCTTTGTCTATTCAGTATGATTAGCTTATTAGATATTTATTTAATGCCTTTTGCGTAGCATTATTGTAGGGGAAACAATGAATTTGTCTTAAATTTGGCTTGAAAACAATTAAGACAGTAAACTTAAAAGAGCTTATACGAGTAAATTTGAGCTACTGCGCCAAACATCAAAAATGTCAAGCTTGAAATAAATTTAGTAGAAAATTTTAAATATTCAAAAATTCAAAAAAGCTTGGGAAATTACTGAATAGAAATCGATACCTTGAATCAATATAAAGTATACCATCCAAAAATCAAATTAAATTCAATGCAATCTATATCAATCAAAAAACCAATGCCGACAGCGGTATTGAAACAGTGTCTTTAAAAAAGAAAACATAATTAGAAAATTATTTTAACAAAAAGTAACTAAAGCACTCTCGACTTTACAGTACAGTATTCTAATTTAATTTACAGTATTCTAATTTAATTTAATTTAATTTGAATTTGAGACCCATTATTAAATTCTAAAATTCCATTCTATAAACACTTTCAGTTTGACTACAACTACTTAAATTACTTAGCTTCTGCAGCTTCTGTAAAAAAAAGTTCCCACACAAAAAAGTCAATTGCTGGCTCACTTGATTCCGCTTATGCTATCCCATAGCTTCGTTTTATGAACATCGCATCAACAACATCATCATCGTTTTAAATCACATTTAATAAGCTGACCAAAATACAAAGCACAAAAAGCTGCTGAATGCAAACGCGCTCAAAGGTCACGTCAACCGGCTGGGCACGCAACGAGATCGGGCCACAGCGGATTCATATATATACGAGTAGTACTAGAGCGCTGCTGCTCGAAAACAAGTTTCTGCTCATATCAATAAACATTCAATAAAGAAACAACAACAAGCCACAAGTAGCTGAGCGAGCGATTGTTATGTAATATTGATTTTTTTTTTGGTACTAATTTATTTATGCGCTGCTGCGGCTGCGGCTGCTGCTGCTGCTGGCGTGTGAATTAATTTTGAAAGAGCGGTTATTCGGCCTTGAAATCAACTTTTAATTAACATTTACAAAAATAAAGAAGATAAATTTAATAAAATTATGCGGAAACTTTGTATTTTGCACTCTTTTTTTGACAATTTTCTTCTACTGCCATTTCCTGGCATTGTTCGGAAAACTCATTCATCATGGCTCATGATGCTCAATGCCTGTTGCCTAATGGAGTGATGACGCTGCTCGATCCAATGCATTTACAACAGACATAATTAAAGCAAATGTATTGTGTCTCCCACACTTTGAGACTTGCAGGCGTGGCGCACTTAGACAAAAGGCATTTATTCAGCCATTTTAATTGTGGCGCCTCCAAATAGAGGCAATTACAATTGTTTTGCGTTGGAGAAAACGTGGGACTTAAATCTAGTTAAGATGGTTTTTTTTTTAAGTGTAAAATATATTTTATATTCGATTTAATGCGGGAACTGAAGCAATCTAAGTAGAGCATAGTTAATATCTAATTAGGTAAGAACTGCAAAAGTTTCATCAATTTTTATCAGGCTTGAGATTTGGCTTAGAATATTTGTATTTTTAATATTATTTTAAGTAAAGATGTACTTTTTTTATGTTTATACCTTGAGAACTTAAGTTTATTACTGTCAATTCAAAATTGATCTCATAATTATGTAAAGTAGCATTTAGTTTTAATAATTTAGAATTTGTACAATAGTAAAAAGTTTTAATAATTTAAAATTTTTCTAATATTAAAAAAATTAATAAATATTAATTTTCTTAATAAAATAAAAATATTAAAAAAAGAATTTCAAATTTAAAATTTAAAAGAAATACCATAATTAATTTCTTTTACTTCTGATTACTGCCCAATATTTTGACAACAAAACAATATTTTTTAAAAATAAATAAATTAAAATATTAGGCCTTAGATTTATCTAATTCTAAAATAAAATTACTGTATTTTTTAATCAAAATAATATTTAAAATTTAATTTATTTTTTAGCTAGTAAATAAATAAAAAAAACTATCTAAATCTCTTTATCTAAGCACTGCCACATCGAATTTATTTCAATTATGCATATCAAATAAATTTGTATTCAATTTCAATGCTCAGCACTAAAGACAATATGAACTGGGTCTATTAAAATATTTAATAAACCCAGTTCAGTTAAAATTGTCTTGAATATTAACAATTTTATGATAATCTGGTTTAGTGATATTTATATACATATTATTATATTATTTTTTAAAATGTATATATATATCACTAACCCGGTTATGTTAAAATTGTTAATATTCAAGACAATTTTAAGTGGCAAATATATAAATATTTTTTTTATTTATATTCAAGTTTTTACTCATAATTAATCTTTGTATAAATAATTTGATTTATATTCATATTTATTTATTTATTCCTTTTTTTTTTGATATGCATATAATTATTAATTATATTTTGATAAGGTCAATTTGTACGCCAAAATATATTTTTAAAAAATTCTAATTTAATTAATTAATAATTTAGAGAAAACGAAGAATTTGTGTTTATTTAAGTAAAATATTTGTAATTATATAATAATTTATTTTAAGCCAAACAGAACTTAAATTACGTTTTCTGTTTTAACATGGATTTTCATGGATTGCACAAGATTTTTTATGATTTTTCTATATATACGCTTAAATTATTGGGGTTTGCGAGCCAAACGCATTCTGTGAGCAGCGAAACACGCTTTAAGTGGGTCCACAAACAATTTGTGTGTTTCGATATATGTGCACAAGTTTGTTGCCTAAGTCTTTCGTTTCGGTATGAAATGTTTTTGTTTTTTTTTTTTGTATGGAATTTGATTTTCACTTACCCAGCGAGCCAAACATGGCCAGACACAACAAAGCACTGATAATTATTTTAGCCATGTTGAACGTGATGTGTGTGTGTGTGTAGGTGGTTATCCTTCAAGTGTAGTGTCCTTAGGCACTACGTGACGTTTAGAGAGGCTAGCAGCGAGCGCGATGTGCAGCCAACGAGCAGACAATTTCGACTGTTTTGCGATAGATACAAAACGCAGATCTTAACTGGTAAAATGGCAAGCGACGTCAACGGCAACGCTGATGAGCATGAGTTGAGCTGAGCTGCGATCCGGGCTGACGCAGTTGCTGATCTTCTTCTCTACTTTGGGTTACGTATGCGACGGCGGCAGCGGCAACGGCAGCGACAACGACAACTTTTGTCGCCTCGCTGCCGTCCGTTTGCTGGTGCTGTTGCAATAAAAAGCAAACATGTTAATAAATAACCAAAGCGCATAACAACAACAGCGAAATGCCGCCAGCGATGCCGACGAACAAGCTTCTAGCAAATCACCGAACAAAAAGCTCGAGATGAGTCAGTAAAACAGTGTCAGATGCCACCAACAGGTTGTTTTTTACTTGAGCAGCTAGCAACTGTCTTAGTATTAATCAAAAACATTTTTGCTTAATTTATGTTAAGTAAATTCGATTGAATTTGCATTTTTGGCACTTTTATTTTCGTTTTAAAGCCACAAAAAAAAAAAACAAAAACAAAAGCTGTCAGAAAACCAGAAAAAAAAAGATTCAAGACAACTCTTAAAGTCAAGGACGCGGACGAGCTGCGCCCATGCGAACATCCAAGCATTCAAGCCTACGTGCCAAGTGCGGGGCTACACCATTGTGTCAGAGTCGACATGGCTAATCTGGTCTTGAGCTAACCACCAGCTCACAACGTGAGCAGCTCTGGGGGGTTTTTTTTTTTTTGCTTCTTTTCATGAATTTTAGACAACTTGTCTGCATATAATTCACACAGAAAACAAATCCAATGAGGTGTTTGCCAATCAGATTAGCAGCCAGATAAAGATGAGCTGCTCATTGGAAATATAACTATTTTAAGTTGAATATAATACTAACAAACCTGTTTGTAGAAGCTATTGTTATACTTACTTATTTCGAGTTTTCTATTAGATTAAATTTAATTTATATTAGAATATTTAACAGCTTTAATTTTATGACAAATTTGAGAGAGAGCGAAATAGAAATATTTGTTTCAGAGAATTTGCAGAGTATAATAATATAAATAAATATATAAATAAATAAATAAGTAAGTAATAAATAAATAAAAAAGTTAATAAATAAAATATTAAATAATAAATAAAATAAATAAATAAATGAATAAATTTATAAAATACAAAAATAAACATACAAAGAAAATATTAAATAAATACGTATTAACCTAAAAAATAAAAATAAATAAATAAATATAAATAAAAATAAAATCAAAGAAAGAAATAAAAAAATAGGGAATTAAATAAAATTAAATATAGAATTTAACAAATAAATAAGTATTTAAAAAAAATAAAAATAAAAATAAAATCAAAGAAAAAAAGAAATAAACAGAGAATTAAATAAAATCAAATATATATTAATATTATATTAACTAAAATAAAATCAAAGAAAGAAAGAAATAAATAGAGAATTAAATAAAAAAATAAAAATAAATATGTAAATGAATAAATAAAAACATATAAAAATAAATAAATAAATAATCATATAAATAAATAAAAATAACTAATTAAATATATAAATAAATACAAAATTAAATATTACCACAATTAATTACCATTAATTAATTCCTATAAATATCAAATATAATAATAATTCACAGAGTATTTTTTCTTTTTCATTTTTAAATTGTTTTCTTTATTCTTTTTTTTACAATACTTATGCATAGATATATTTCAAATCAGTTTTTGTGAATTTTTCTTACATTTCAGCTAATAGTCCTTGCTCAGCGAAAAGAGAAAATCATATATATATATAGAAACGAATTAGAAACGATCAAATGCTAAGCTCAAAAGAACATAAAAGAGGCCTTAGTCTAAGATTAGATTGTAATTGAATTATGGCCTAAATAATTGATATACTGCCAAGTGCTAATACGTTGTATGCAATAATAATAATCATAATAATCATAATAGGAGTAATAATAATAATAATAAAAGTCGTAATAATAGCTTGTTAAACATAAAAATTGGCAGGCTAGCTATAAGAAGACTCATTCAATATTGGGCATGACTTCGACTAACTGCAACTTGAATTTCAATTCAATCAACAAACTTCATTTTCTTCATTTCTTTTTTAAGTAATTAATTTGTTGAAATACTCATAGCTTATATATATATATATATGTATATACTATTAATTATTTACATACAAAAATAATTGTCTCTGTGTTTTGATACGAAAATCGTTCTCTTTTTCTACCACTTATGTAATTTGGCCTGAACAAAATGCCGCTAAGCCAACACAACAAAAGGTGTTTTGTGAACTATTTATAAAAAATACAACTCAAATACAATTCACTGCCGCAATAACTATTATTTATAATATATTAATAATTATTTTTTGTTTTATTTTTATTTCATTTCGTTCTCTAAGGCACTTTAATACTTTATCAATAATTTTTTAATTTTCTTCTTATTTTTTTTGTAACAGTTTTTATTCTTTTGTTTTTGTTTTTTGGGTCTATTTTTTTGTAAGCTACTTTCTCAATAATTCTCTTTACTTTTATGATATTTATTTGGGCATTAGTTTAGTCTGGCTAATTGAAATTGAAGTTGGTTTCGTAACAGTTGAGCGCTTTAAATTGTTTTTAGCGAATTGAAAATTGTTATTGCTAACTGCTTTAGGTGTAGACTTATATTTATATATATATGTATACCTAGAGACATACAATAGATACAAACACCAATTGTTTTACCTCTTTAGTTTTTGTTTTTGTTTTTGTATGTTGTTCCCAAGACACTCGCAAAAAATGTTTTTCCCACACACGACAATTGCTCTACAGCAAATTATGAAATCTGCCAACTGTCAAAAAAAAAAAAATAAAAGCGCCCGTAATTCCTATATAGTAGTTCTTTTAAGGCCTGAACAACAAAACCTCCTTCTTTTTTTTTCTTTTTTGTCTATACTTCTCGTTATGTTTTTAACATTTATATGTGCACAAGTTTGACTTTAAGTTCAACACTAAAAAAAAAGCATATACAAAACTAGTTTAATGCATATGATTTTTCAGAATTTGTTGGTTTTTTTTTGTTTTCTTCTTCTCTAACTTTTTCTGCTTCGTTTCTTACTGCTTATATATAATTATATATTATATATATTTATTTAATTAATGCTCAAACTAATCTTCGCCTTTACTAGTACAAATATCACGGTTTGCATTTACGCATTACGCTTGAAAACGTATTTCTAATTAATTGTTTTTGTTAATTGTTTAATTTTAGCCATTCAACTTGAACATCATTCTCATCAAGGTTTTTTGTATAATTGTAATTTGTTTTCTTCTCCATTTAGTTCTCTCTATATATATATTCGTAAGTCTGTATGCATTATATGTATTCTTCAATTGTTCAGCATTCTAATTTTAAACGTTTCCCAAGTCTATTTAATTCATTTAATTATTAAACGTTTTAAACCTTTATTTTTTGTAGCGGCTTTTGTTTTTTGTTTTTCAATTATTTTCCTTTAAATTGCTGCTGTCTAGTTCTAAGATTAGTTTCAACTAGTTGCCTAAGCCTATTTGTTGCCCACACTTTATTCGTTTATTCGCTTCGAAACTTAAACTCTGAGAAGTTCGGTCTAGTAGACGGCCCCAAATGCTGGCCTACATAGCGTTATATATATATATATATATATGTATAAATGGTTAGACTATTGTGGCTAGGAATTTCTATATGTCTTGAAGAGCAAATCCATCCAACAACAACCATTCAATGGCTGCTGGTATATCTTTCAGTAAACTAAAATTCTGAGTATTCCACAAACAGTTTCTTAAGGGGAAGTACACGAAATCGAAACTAATTATAATGAAATTCCATTCATGATGCTTAAATGATAATTGGAAGTAGAACTAAATCATAATGACTGCCTAGGCGTAGGCAATGCAGCGATTGGATTTGCTTGTGGATTGGATTGCTTTAGCTGCATTGCATGGAAATGATGTGAGCCCTTCAGCTGTATGGCAGCTCCTGCAGCTAACTAACTCTAACTATGTTCAGCATTTAATAAAGAAACAACAACAACTAACTACGTTTAACGTACTTAAGCCGTGCTCCTAAGGCTTCGCTTATGCATATAGAGTAGAAAAAAACACCCGCTCCGAACTCGGCTCGTCTATAAACCCTAAGTAATTCTCTAAGCCTAAGCTAACTAACTAATACTAATACTAACTGTAGAACACACACACACACACAAACATATACACACACTCACACACACACACACATACACATGTACACGTAGACGAGCGCGCCATAAGGAAGGGCCTCTAGGATATAGTATAATATATATATATATAGGATAGAAGGACACATCAGCTTGGCATGGCCATCCGCATCGGTCTCTCTCTCTCTCTATAGCATTGCAAATATAAATAGTGTGTTTCGCTCCTCTTGCTTCTGCTTGTGCAGCCGCTGCACTTGCTGCTGTAGTCTTGACAAAGTCGGTGCTCAACTGTGCTTCATGATTAGTTACTATATCGCACAGCCCTTGCGCATGCCGTACATGATCTTCAACTCGGGATAGATGATCTTGCGTATCAGCTGATTCGTCTTGCCCGCCAGCATTGCGCGCCGATTGTCCTTCTTCAGCACCTTGATGCCCGGCTTGTGCACCAGAAAGGCATTGTCCAGTATGTGGAACTCGTAGTCCAGCACGCACAGCGAGTAACCCTGCATAAATCACATTTTGAATACGATTACGAACTACTATAGCTAGTCTTTGCTTTGCTCACCTGCGTCATCTTGTCGCTCTTGCCCTCCCAGCTGAGCCGCTCGTCATAGTGGGGATCCGCATGGGTGCCAATGTAGATGGGCTCCCAGTGCACATAGTAGCCGGTGCGTTTGCCTATGTGAAACACACTCAGCTCGTCCGTCTCATTAGCCGCCATCCACTCCTTGGACTTGGGCACGCCGTGACAACTGGCGCACACCCGCTTATGGAAGGGTATGGCCTTGCCATTGCGCAGAAACTCTTGCAGCTCCGTTTTGTCGTGCGGCACCGGTGAGTTCTCATCCACCTCGAATATGCTCAATGGAAAGACTCTGGGGAAGAATATGATTGGCATTTCATTAGAGTTTGTTTTGTGAATTGAAATTTTGGACTACATGATCAAACTAGAATAGAAGTTACAAGTAGATAGATGTGTGGCTTATGCTTATGTGCATGAGTGCATTTAGAGAAAATGAGAATGACATAGAAAAGAAGAAGATAGACTTAAGAGAACTTATTCTAAAAGCACGTATTAGCTGCTGCGCCGAACAGAAGTTCTTTGAAGAAGTCAGGGAATACATTCACTTAAGCTTATCTAATTTCTGATATGGTCAAAGTCTCTGAGCACTTAATTTATTGTTTATATTACTAAATCACACATCAAAGCAGAATCATAAAATAATAAATTCAATTTGAGATCAAGGTAGAACCAAGGTAGAAACATTTGTCCACAGCACTTTCAGCATCAATCGAAATTTCCCTGCTTTCAGGTTTTTGTTTTACTTGTTTTTATAGAGCAACTGCTTAAACTAATGCGCGTTTTATTCTCTAGCATTAAGTAAAAGAGCGGCACTTGAATTGGATTTGGAAGAACTGCATATGAAGTTGGGTTCTATGCTAAGAGCTAGTATGTCGCTCTCGCTGTGTTCGCTCTCCCTGTACCCGCTCACCCCACGTTCGCTCTCTTTATGCTCGCTCGCCCTAAGCTCAATCCTCCCTGTGTTCGCTTACTCCGTTTGCGGAGCGCTCACTCACTGAATAAAGGCATTGCTAAATTGAAACTCAAGGTGATCGGACGTTATTGTGGAAAGTCGAAAGTTGCTGTCGTTTTCAAGCATAGTTGCTTGAACAAAATGGTTCCATTATAATATTATATATATATATTAAATTATATACTTAATCACAAAGGACCACACAGCTCATTAGAAAAAATCTAATTGATTTACACATTTTATAATATATAATTAAAATAATAAAAGTATTGGTAGGCCAAAAAAAAAAAAACAAAGGTAAAATAAATAAAATAAAAATAATAAAAATGTTTTTCTTAGAATACTTACAATTGAAATAGAATATTTAAAGTTAAATATATATTTTAGAATATTATAAAATTTTGAAAAAATGAAAAAAAAAGTAATTAAAAGTTTTTTAAATTTAGAAAACAAAAAAACTAATTAAAATTTTTTTTTTTAATTTTGAATTGCTAAAAATTAATAAAAACACAAAAACAAGAAGCAAAACTAATTCCTTTTTTAAACTATTTTTTTTTAAATGCCTAAAATTTATTAAACAACAAAAATTTAATGTTTTCTTATTTAGAAAACGAAAATAAATTGACTAAAAATTTTTTTTTGTTTTCATTTCGAATTGGTCAAATTTTTTTTTTAACACAACAAAATATTAAACAAAATACTATTTAAAACTTTAATTATTTGGAGAAATAAAACCAATTAGTTTTTAAAATTTTCATTTAAGTCTTTAGAATTGCAAAAAAAAAAAAAAATTAATACGCACAAAAATTATTCAAAAAATTTTTCCAAATAATTAAAAAAAAAATTAATTTCGACTAATTTTGACTTTCTTAAATACTTGCACATTTGCTTCACCTGCTTAACTAAGGCCCAAATAAGTTAAATTCAATATGAAGACAAAAAAAATCAAGTTAAGAACTCACCTGGGCGCCTTGCGCCGCAAATACTGTTCGTTGCGAGCTATCATCTCGAGGAATTTCTTTACCAGTCCGGGATTCGGATAGAGTTCGATATCCGAGGCGAGTATGAAGTGGGTGAGGGCAGCATCGCGCGCTATATTGCGACCCACATTGACCGGATAGAGCAGCTTCTTCTGCGCCTTATACAAATGTCCGGAGCTGACATTGAAGTAGGGCGCAGGCAGCGAGCAGTTGTAGCCAGTCTTGAGAGCATCCTGTGCCTTGGGCACGCTCTTGGGTATGTGCTTGGTGCCGAAGTAAACATGGAAGGTGGCATAGGCGCGCACCAGCTGATTATCGGGCGCACAATCCCGCAAATACTTGATGGCGTCCAGCGTGGGCTGGAAGTCCGTGCCGGGCGCATGCATAGCTATGCTAATGGGTGCGTTCCAGCTGATGAGAGAGAGGGAGAGGGAGAGAGAGGGAGAGAATGACCAAAATATGAGCATAAACCAAAGAGAAAACTTCAGCTGAGATCACTTACCGTTGCAGCAGCGGCACCAGATTGTCCAGAAAGGTGTAGTCCGCATGCGTTGTATAGGTAATGGACTCGTGGCACTTGAGCTCGCCATGATCGGCTCTCACATAGTTCTGGAGCACCCAGAAGTCGCCGCGTTGCAGCGTCTGCTGGTTGTAATCGTGCTCGAAGCAGTTGAGCAACGTGCGCACGCGCTCATCCAGCTCCTTCTCATCGCCGGTGACTATATAGCTATCCGGCTGTGTGTTGTTCAGCTCGGACATTGAGCTGCTGCTCCCAATGTTGCCCACCACCTGGACAGGATCAACTGAGTTGGAGGGCAAGCCGCTGCCACCGCCGCCGCCCCCACTATCGTTGACTACTGCAGGTGGAGCTGCTGCAGCTGCTGCAGACTCTGAATTGGCATTGCCTGTGCCGGCGGCCAAGAGTTTCTCCTCCGCAAAGACCACCTCAGCCTGTGGAAGGAAGTCAAGATTTCATTAATTTCTACTCTTAGCTGCTCTACTATATAAAAACTCACATTTTTGGACGTTGGCTGCTGTTGTGGCAGCTGTGGAGCAGCCTGTAGCGAGGCTGCCGCCGGCGGCTGCTGCTCCTGGAGCAAAAAGCTGCCGCCGCTGGTGAAATTGTTGCCGCCGCCATTCATCACAATGCAGCCGATGTAGAGCAGAACGGCCACATTTATGAGTATGCTGCATCGCAGCAGCCAGTTGCGGCGTGTGAACATTTTCTGACCCAGCGGCTCAAAGCGCATGTTGTAGCTGCAACAAGAATATTGTTTAATTAGTTAATTGCATTGAATGGCGGTTTAATTTAAAATAAAAATCAGTTACAAATTAACAGCACTGTTAGCTTGAGCGCCATCTATGTTGTTATTTACGAAGAAGAGCTGCCATTCAGTGGCGTTGCCACCAGTGCTGCCAATTTAGCTATTTTCCAGTCAGTTTTAACGATTCACAAACACAGAATGCGGGAGAAAATTGTGATTTAGGTGTAATTCGATGCAACTTGAATACGGATTAAGGAAAAAAAAGGCCAAAAAAAGCCAACTTTACGCAATATTATCTGATTTCGGTATATTTTATGCCTTTGTGCCGATATTAAAATGCTTAAAATTCCATTAAAACCATAAAAATCTTTTTTTTAGACTTTCCAATTCTTTTCTAGCTTTTTCTGGCTTTTCTGTAGTAGTGGACCTGGCGTGTCAAAGCCCTGAAGAGTTGACAGCACTGGTTGCCACTCATGATCCACTGTTAAAAACACTTTTACTCAATTCTGGCTGGAGATCAACTGTTAGCACTGTTGCCTGCTATCAGTTCACGATTGAGTGTTTTAACAGTGCTAACAGTTAAAGCACAGCAATTTTAACACTCAGTGGCTTTACACATAAAAGCGCTAGGCATTAACATTGCTGTTAGCTGCAGCGCCCTCTATGTTAATAATGTGGCACAATAACTACAACTACTCAGCGTTGCCAGCTCTGCACAACTGCTCACGAAGGCTGCCCGCAATTCCAGCTCAACTGTTGCGCCTAACATGCTGTTACAGCTAACATTCTGTTAAGCTATACGAGTACTTTTGCAAGTATCGCACATCTCGAAGACGTGCCATTTTGAGTATATTTCAACAGCTGTTCACATCGGCGCCTTTTTTTGCTGCGGATGCCGCATTAATTTCGTGCTGATTTAATTATACGTAATTTTGCATATTATTATATACGAAATGTCTTTGCAACAAGCTTTGGAGGATTGCCTAATCGACTTCGACAGACGTGTGCTGGTCACCGATTTGCTGGAAGAGTACAAATTGACGTACAAAGAGGCGCACGAAAAGCTCGAGGCGCACATTAAAGAGCAGGAAAAATCGAGTGCCATCAAATACGAGAAACGCTTTGTGGTGCATGGCACACTGGCGAATGATGAGGGTGAGCTGTATACGATTGTGCAAGGCGACGACAAACTAAAGGAATGGCTAAACAAATTGCAAAACTCGCAATATCACCTGTATTCCGTGGAGGTGGCTGGCGGCTCCAAGAGCGCTGCGCCCATTTTCAAACCCATGCAGCATGTGGAGGTGAAGCTGGCTAAGATAGAGCAGCGCACAGGCGTCAAACCGCTAACTAATGGTGTGCACAAGCCGGCAGAGCTAACAAAGCCCGTCAGCATCAAGGAGGAACCCTCAAAGTCTACTGAGGAGCAGAAGAAAACGCCACCTAGCGAGCAGAAGAGCCAGGCGAAAACAGGAGTTGCTACAGCGAAAAAGGGCAGCATTGGCAGCTTCTTTGCCGCAGCGCCAGCTGCCAAATCACAGCCAGCAAAGGAGACTAAAGCCAAGCCAGCGGCTAGCAGCATGGACAACTTCTTTAAGAAGCAACCAAAGTCGAGCAGCAGCCAGTCCAGCAGCGCACCCAAGGCAGCTTCGCCCGAGCAGCAGAACAACTCGATTCAGCTGTTCGCTGAGGAAGACGAAGCCTCTTCAGATGAAGAGGAGAAACTGGACAAGCTGCGACGCAATGTGATTGGTTCGGGTGACGAGTCAGACGAGACGGATGCCAAGCAGAAGGCAAGCAGCAGCAAGCGTCGTCGCATTGTTGACTCCGATGATGAGGAGCAGCCACAAAAGAAATCAGCAGAGAAGCAAAAGCAGGAAGAGGAGAAGGAGAAGGAGGAAGAGCCAGAGCCAATGGATGTGGAGGCGGCAACAAATGAAACATTTCTGGATGATGATGGCTTTGTCATAACGGTAAAGGCCAAGAAACCAAAGCAACCAGTTAAGAAAAAGGCTTCGCCGACAACAACTGCTGCATCAACTGCGCCAGCAACAAAGAAGAAATCACCGCCGGCAGCTAGCAAAAGCGCAAAGGAGACGCCCAAAGTTAAACAGGGCAGCATCACGAGCTTCTTTGCCAAAAAGTGAATGAGCCTGGCTAACAAAGTAGTTGTAGCTGTGGCTTGATTAAATGTTTAGTTTAAGAAAAGTTAAAATCTTGCGAGATTATGTTGAAATTAAATATTTGTCACTGCACAGTTTGTTAATGTTAATTTGAAATAATTAAATTAGAATTTATTTAGAATGAGTTCTAAATAATTTATTAAGAATTTTTTCGTTTTTAAAATTCAAATAAATTTAATTAGAATTAATTCGAATATTATATTGTGAAGCAAACCTTTTAAATTAGAATTCAATTGGATTTAATTCTAAATAATTGATTTAGAATTATTGTCAAATGAATTCTATTAAATTTAATTAGATTTAATTCTGTATAATATATTGTAAGCTGAATTCTAATAAATTTAATTAATATTTAATTCAATATTATATTGTGAAGCGATGTAATTATTTAAATTAGAATTCATATGGATTTAGTTCTAAGTAATTGATTTAGAATTATTGTGAAATGAACTCTAATAAATTTAATTAGAATTAATTCGATAATTGATTTTTAAGCTCATCAGCTCAATCACAATCATTATAAGCTGAATTCTAATAAATTTAATAAGAATTAATTTAATATTATATTGTGAAGGGAACCTTTTAAATTAGAATTCATATAGATTTAGTTCTAAATAATTTATTTAGAATTATTGTAAGCTGAATTCTAATAAATTTAATTAAAAATTAATTCAATACTATATTGTGAAGCGATGTAATTATTAAAATTAGAATTCATGTGGATTTAATTCTAAATACTTGATTTACAATTATTGTAAATTGAAGTCTAATTTAATTTTAATAATATATTATATTGTGAAGCGCATCAGACACAATTATTGTTAAATGAATTCTAATAAATTTAATTAGAATTAATTCGAATAAATTCGAATATTATATTATGAAGCAAATCGGCCACAATTTGTTAATTGACACTTGAAATTTGTATGTTAAAATATTGCTTGCCTTTTGCTCGGCTCCATGGTGAGAGTTTCTGCAGCGAACTGTTGGCTATCTGGACAGCAAGAGCTCTTATAAATATATGAAAAGCCAAAGAGCTGCTGCTGCTGCTGCTGCTCATTGCGCTATTTGCATTGACGCTTGTTGTTTGTTTGTTTGTTTGTTTGTCTTATCGTAGCAACTGGACGTCATGAATGTTGCGCCAGTTTGTGAGCTGTGAGTGGCATCTGTTTGCCTTTGCAGCAGCAGCAGCAGCCGCTTATCAATTTTAGCAATTACTAATTAGTGCCGTCTAATAAGTAGACTCTGCTTCAACTTTATTGCTCTTAATGCTACTTTGAGCGCATTTTAAACGTCATTTGCGGTCGAAAAAATAACGAGTTTTGCATTTACTTTTTTTCTTTCTTTGTTTTTGTTGCCTCTCAAAATGCGAGTGCAACGACTTTCCGGAGCAAACCAAACGGACGAAATGTCGTCAGCATTAGTCAGAGTGGGAAAAAAATATAAAAATAAAAAATAAAATAAAATGCCGCAGAACAGGAAGCGTGAAATTAGCTGCTTTTTTTCTCTTTCTCTTTTACTTTTATTTGTTTTGCGTTTTATTTTTTTTTTTTGCTCTTTTTTTAGGGTACTTTGCTTAAAGTGCCGCCAGAAATTTAATTAGCAACAACAATTAGTTGCGATTCCCACATTAATTACGCTACGTTCGCGCTGCCTCAGGTAAATGATGTCCACGAAAAAAAAAAAATAATTATGAGAGATAATATTTTTATTAAATTTGTCTGACAAGGGAAATGAAAAGTGCTTGAAATGTGTTGTTGCCAAATGGTTTTTCGCTGATGTGGAAAATTCTAATTTAATGAAATTTAATGTATTTTCAGTTTTTTTTTATTAATAGTGAATTAATGGAAAATCGGCGTTATATAATTTTTATATATACTTATATAATAACTTTAATATGATGTAAGTTAATAGGGTTCATGGAACTTACGCTTTACGCGATCGACATGTTCACACAAACGGACGAACAGGGCTTTAGCTAACTGCCATCGCTAGAATTTTGAATTAGACTAAGCTGTTGCTCATGATAAAATATGTTTAAATATGCTTTATAGAGTCAGAAGGAAGCAAATTCTGTCTGTTGCATATATTTGAGAAAATTAAATACGTATTTTTATACCCTGAACCCATTGAAAATGGGAAAACAGGGTATAATGGTTTTGTTAAAATGTATGTAACAGGCAGAAGGAGGCGTGGCAGACCCCATAAAGTATATATATTCTTGATCAGCTCGACGAACTGAGTCGATATAGCCATGTCCGTCTGTCCGTCCGTCCGTCCGTCCGTCTGTCCGTCTGTCCGTCTGTCCGTCTGTCCGTATGTTTGAACGCGTCGATCTCAGAATCTATAAGAGCTAGAGACTTGAAATTTTTTATGTAGGTCCGTGTATAGCACGCGCAGATCGAGTTTGTTTCAAAAATTCGATAACTTTTATCGTTTTAATGTTATCGATTTAAAACGTTATTGAAACGCAGTTATAAATTTATATCTCCCGCATCTTTAGAGCTAGATTCTCCAAATTTTGTATTCAGTATAATGTAGAGTTTATACAATTTTGGTTTTTGTCAAATTTTTGATACCACCCCCCTTTCCTTCCCTTTCCCCCCAAACTTGTAAAATCCGTATTTCAAATACTAGAGACTTGTGCTTTGGCAAATATACACATATAAATGACAGAATCACGCTCTGAAAGTTTGATTAAGAACGTCTAACTACAAAAGAAGTTATTAAACATTTAATTTCCCATAGTAAAGCCTATGAGCGCAGCGCACACTCAGTCGCTGCGTTAACTGCGCAGTCAGCAGAGCGCTCGCTTATGCGTGCGTGCGTATGTGTATGTGTGTATGTATGTGCATGTATTGCTTGTATATATATATGTTAAATAAGCATAGAATGTTTGGAGTATCGGCTCTCGCAGGGTTCAGGGGATCTCCTAGTCGGGTACCGCCGACTAGAGCTTTCTTACTTGTTCATTTTAATTTTCATTGGATTTTTTGTAATTAGATTGATATAAAAATTGTCAAATACTCTACTCATTGTGGACTCCTCATAATTATGCCAACTATTGTAAGTGGATTTTAATACAAATTGTAAAATTCTCTACTCGTTCTGGACTTCTCATAATTATGTCTGCTATAAAATGAACAGAACCATCATATGATATGAATTTCAACAATTTGCAAGCGTTGCTCTGGTGTCAGCCTTTTCATAATTAAATGTCAATTCAAACTTAACAAAAAGCAATTAATAATTAATTATTATTATTAATTAACTATTGTATTACAAATTAATTATTATTGTTAATTTACTATTAAATGGGTTGTTAAATAAATCTGTTTTGCCAACTCAAAGTTGTGAAGCTAAAAAAAACGTACTTTAGATTTCATAAATAAAATATTTCTAATTTTGGTTTAAATTTGCATTTATAATTACTTTGAGAAATGCATTTTATAGATTAAATTTATATTTGAAGTTTTATTGCGTTATAATATAAATAGAAAAAATTTCATTATAAAACTCTTTATAAAATTGTTAATTTTTATAGATATTATCACAAAAATACTTCTAATAGAAGCTCAGTTACTACTTCCTGAACTTCCTCTTAGCAATTGCAATATATATATTTATCATATATTGTTAAATATTTACTATATATTGTATAACAACATATAATTTATTATTAAATATATATATTAAATATATAATTTATTATATATTGGTGATATTACTCAAAATTCAAGTTCAGCTTCTCTGTTGCCTAAGACTGCAACAAAAGAAAGTCACTTAAATATATAGACATAAATCGCAAACTAAAACATATTTGAAATCAAGATGATAACATAGAAAGACAATATTTTAGCTGTCAGAGTAAAAAAATAGATGATTAAATATATAGATAAAGGAATCAACAGAGAGAAAGAGAGAGAGAGATATATATAATTTATAGAGCAATAATTTATAAGCAAGTGATTTATTGAGATAAAGATAGAGGGAGGAAGAAGAGAGAGAGAGAGAGAAAGGTAACTTTTATCCCATCTTCTAGCAATCTCTAAAA
This sequence comes from Drosophila nigricruria, assembly GCA_037075265.1. Taxonomy (NCBI): domain Eukaryota; kingdom Metazoa; phylum Arthropoda; class Insecta; order Diptera; family Drosophilidae; genus Drosophila; species Drosophila nigricruria. Next base: position 6,575,720 of record JBAMCI010000173.1, on the reverse strand, counting down.
CTAACCAAATTTGAAATTGTACACGGCCAAAAGAAAAGGCTTAAATCTATGTCAAATGATTGAATTACAATTAGAAAAACAAAAACAAAAAAATAATAAACAAATTTCTGTCTATAGCACGCACTGATCGTTAAATAAACAAAAGTGAATATCCATAAATTTGGCATAATCTCTTGACACTTTCGAAGAAAATGTACGAGAAACGATTAAGGGCCATAACCGCCTGCATTGGCCAACTGCGCGTATTAAATTCGCATTTCATTCTTGGCTTAACATAATATTTTTTTTATATATATTTTCTTTTCGTTATTTTGTGGCTGTTGCGTGTGCTCATTAGGGCAGTAAAAACGTATCATTCGTATACAAATTGTACGGTTGCTTTTGAGATGTAGCTGGAGCTGGTCCATTCATTAGAGGCTCCCCCGGGGGCACACGCGCCCCGGCATTTTACACGCGTCATTGGCAACGGCCGACGTCGCGTCGCTGATGGATTGAAGTGAAAACTGCGAGATGTTTCAAGTTCAATGCACCGTCTTGACTGATGGCCCTCTCCATCTCCTCGCAGTTGCCCTGCCCTGTGTGGGGGCTGCTATGTTAGGCGATTTTATCAGCAAGTTCTATAGAAATATATATATATATAAAAAGTGCCACTGGTTTTTTGTGTTTCTGGGACACGACGCCAGCATATGGGACTGGATTGCTTGATAAATTTGCATAGCTCGGGGGCCAAGTGTTCAAGTCGAACGCCTCAAGGCATCTGCAATGCCACACGCACAGGAAGCCAACACTGAGAGCTAAGAGAAATCAGCATCTCGAATCAGAATAAGAATCTCGTCAAGCTTTCGCACTGCCCGCGGGCCAATTTGATAAAAATCTTTAGAGCTCGCGCTCGCGCTCGCGCGCGCGCTTCGCAACAAGTCTTCTGGTTTTGGTTTTGGTTTCGGAACCAGAGAGTTCTCTTCTCTTTTATGGTCACATTTGCCATCGTAATAATCGTGTGTGTACAGAGAGTTCAATGGCTGGCACTTGTGAGTGGGTTGCTTGGCGGGTTCTTCGGCTGGCGTCGCTTTTATGGCCCCGTTAAGCCCCCACTCACTCTATGCAAAGCACAAGAGCGGGCGAGCGGCCGAACGAACGGCCGAGTGCTGCCATCAAAATTTGGAGCAAAACGTGAGAATTTTTATGAGTATTCAATTTGCCAATTGGCACAGAAGTGCGACACACGTTTAAACCATTTTCAATTGTTTATAAATGTTTCTTTTCCTCTCCTTCTTCTCTTGCCCATGTCAAATTTTGTTTGCCTGGCAACAGCGTTTCGATGATGACGAATGGGGGGCTTGGGACAATCGATTGCTCATTGAAATATGAATATCTAATAAGGCTGCTTATCGAAACAGGTTAAGCTTAGCTTCAGGGCTAACAATTGATAACAACAATAACAACAAGAACAGCATCCACACATTAGGCTTAAAGGCGATTCTATATTTAAATACGCAATTAATATTCCAACATTTTTGTGCGTTGTCTTCAAATTAGAATTCTTAATAAATGTCTACATAATAGACAGAAAAAGTTAGAGAACAGCATAAGCTGCTAATTAAATTATGTTAGCTTAGTTTAAGCTTAGCTCTAAAATTAAATTTCCAAGAATAATAAAGGCTTCATGAGGAATTGTAATTTCTAGAATTATGAAAAGATTATGTACCTAATTATAAACAAATTATTTTAATAACCTTCACATGAATATTTGTTAAAGAAGGTATTAGCAAAAGGAAAAGAGGTTTTTTATAAATATATATAAAATTATGGAAGCAAATTTAAGTGCCTATTAGATTAGTTTTAAAAGTAAAATAAATGCAAAATAAATTCAAATTAATAAATAAAAAATTTTTGTCCCAAAGAATCTTAGATTTGCATTTCAAATTGCAATAAAACTCAAATGAATTGATATAAAATTTATAATAATTGTTGAGAAAATGAAAAATAATATTTTGGGATCTTAAAACTTTAATTATGATTGCAAGAAATTAAATAAGCTAATAAATAATTAATTATTTTATAAAAAATATGAACTTTTTTATTAAAAAAAATATATTTTAAATTCTAAAAAACTATTTAGTTATTTTGGGAATTTTAAATAAAATATTTTATATTTTAAAAAACTATTTTATTATTTTGGGAGTTAAAATATTTAAAATAAATATTATGAGCTTATTTATTTTTAGTAAATTAAACTCTAAAAAAAAACACTTTATTTTTTTTTAAATTTTAATTTAAAATAAACATCATAAATATTTAAGCAAAAAAAAAACGAAACTTCAAGGCACAAATAAAATTGTATTTAAATTTGCTTAAAAGTTTACTAAAATATACAAAAAATAAAAAATATGATTAATTTTTATTATTTTTAAAAATCCAGAATATATAAGCAAATAGAAAAAGTCCGCTTATGTATATATATATTTGTATATTTATATATTAAAATACTTTTTATAAAGCATCCACATAAATCAATTCTCATTTTAAATACATCAAAGATAAAATACTTGAGCTCTCACTAAATATTGACTAAGCCAACCTAAACTTATTTGAAATTTCAAAAGCTCTTATCGTTCGTTACGAATACATCAGTATAGCATTAGATCTGAAGCTGGGATTAACTCATTGTGCCACCTTAGATTAACCCCACTTTCAGCATCGATTTTCGCTCTTTTTTTTTAGGAAATGCCAACGAAAACTAACAATAAAACATTCCAGCTACAGCAACAGCAACAACAACAACGGCTGCTGGCAGCACAATCTAATTAGACATAATAAGGCACCGAGCGAAATTTGCTGGCCAAAAGGTCTGGTCAACTGTGTTTTGTTTGCTAGCAACTTCGCCCTGGCTCGCCCTGCTGCCTGCTGCTTGCTGCTGACCAACAAAGCAACAGAGCAACTCCGTCTGCGACTGCGACTGCGAGTTCGAGTTTCGAGTTCGAGTTCGTACCGAGTTTTTCCGGCCGCTGCGCTATTAAAATATATTACAGCAGCAATTTCACTCGACTTTATTTTTGCGCTTTAGCGGGAGCAGAGGCAAAGGCACTCGCGAGCACCGAGCAGTAGATGGGAGCAGGCAAACAACAGAGCTGGGAGACTCTGCACTCGGCAGCCTGCTTTGGTGTATATAACTTAATTTTTATGGTCATGCAAGTCAATTGCAGTTTGGCATTTCTTCGATGAATTTTTTTTTTCCTTTTTTCTTCTTCTTCTTCTTCTTGGGCCAACCTGAACGTCATCGCGCCGGCTCGTTGCGGCCATCATCTGCTTTCTGTTTCGGTCTCGGACTCGGACGACTGGTTGTTATGCTGCCAAAGTCGTAACATGAAACGCAGCAAATTGTTTGCACAATGCTACAACAACAACAACAACAACAAAGAGAAGACTCTAAGCCAAGCTGAGCTTTAGGCGCACCGGGACCAGGGCATCTTCACTTGGCCATTGCCAACAACGGTCTGGCCGTCCAGCTGCTGGCCAATTTCTGCATAGAAATAAATCTATGGGCGTCTCGACATACACTCAAGCTTTCAATGTAGAATTAAAATGTAACTTACTTGCAACTGGTTATGTTGCGGTATCTATAAAGATTCTTGCTATAAATAGATTAAATATCAATTTCTTTTTATTATTATATATATACATATTTATTTGATTAATATATGTATGTATGATTAGTTGACTGTGGAGGTCTTTAAAGTAAATAGATTCTTAAAGTAGTGAAGGTTGTGTAACAGAGTTTTGGCTCAAGTCGGCATAGTTCAAGATTGTTGCTTTAAGTTAAGTTTAAAGGTCAATTCCTTTCATATTATATACACATATTTATTTGATTAATATATACATGCATGCACCTGTAGAGGTTTTTAAAGTAAAGAGATTCTTAAAGTTGTGAAAGCTGTGTAACAGAGTTTTGGCTTAAATAGGCATATATCCAGATTGTTGGTTTAAGTTAATTTTAAAGATCAATTTCTTTTGTATTATATATACATATTTATTTGATTAATATATGCATGCATGATTAGTTGCCTGTAGAGGTCTTTAAAGTAAATAGATTCTTAAAGTAGTGAAGGCTGTGTAACAGAGTTTTGGCTCAAGTCGGCATAGTTCAAGATTGTTGCTTTAAGTAGATTAAAGATCAATATCTTTCATATTATATATACATATATAGTCATATATTATAGTCAAGTCATTTGATATCTAATTTTATAAGTATAGCCATAAGGAATATACAATTCTGTATATTATCATATATATATATTATAAGTAATTGCTATTAAGAGCAGCATTTGCAGCTGGAGTTGTGAGATCGGAAGTGTCGCTCTCCCTATGATCATTCTCTCTATGCTCGCTCTTTGTATGCATTCACAGTGCTTACTGTGGGCAGCTACTAAACAAAATGAGTGTAAAATTGAAGCTAATCATGTGCAGAAGCACTTGGAACTTGGAGCCAGCAAGTTGCATTTCATAGTGGAGCCTTTTAAAGAAAGAGCCCTTTTCATAGGATATTTATCAATATCTTTTATCAGCAGGCCCATACAAATTACCCATAATAAAGATGTAATAAATTTTAAAAAATCTGTGAAAAGTATAACAATTTTCTCTTTTTAAAACAGCAATAAATGTGAAACAAATATAGCTAAAAAATTGGCGTGAAAAATGAATTAACACCTAAATAAAGATTTCAAACCATTTACACAATTCACAACTATCATTTAATTAATCAGCCTCCGTAGGCGCATGTCTTTATGGCGTATCTAAACAAGCTCTTATTTCTGTTTGCAATGCCAGCAAAATATCGATTAGAGTCCAAATGGCTACGTCAATCTAATTATGTTGCCTGCATTTCAATCAGCCTAACAAAGCAAAGAAATACATTAACGAAAATATTTATACGTTTCTTACATACAGACACGTATAGCTATGCACATAGTTGGTCTTGGCAAACAAGAGGTATTGTAATGGCCGCAGAGACAATATTATATATATATATATATAGATAAATAGATAATTATCGATAATTGAACATTAATAAATATCAACATGGACACAAATCGAACGAACGGCCAGTCCATGTGTGCCATTAATGATGATACTGTGTGGCTTGTTGGTCAGCTAATGGCCTCTATAAATAGACCGGGTGTTGGCCGTCGTGTGATACTCTACACACCTCGCAGACACATTAGCGACACATTTCCAAACTGCTGCCGATGGCTTAAAGCACACAAACAAAAGGGCAGCCGCGTAATTGATGAATGTCTATTATTTATTTGTTTGCCAGCCAAAAAGAGAGAGAGACAGAGAGAGAGAGAGAGAGAGCTAAACGGAAAACATACTCATAAAATATTGAATTTATATTGGTTCATTTGGTTAGACAACGGAAATGGCAGCGACATGAATTACAACTGTTTAATGGTCTGCCACGTCAATGGGCGTGGCCGCGGGGCGTCGCCTCGGAGGTGGCCTGACATGTCTGCCCCGCAAGATTTATGCCGCATCATAAAAGTTTTATTTATACGATACCATCCTTTGTAGGCCCGGCTTTAGCTTCAGCATCAGCTAACGGCACTTGGCCAAAGTCAGTCGAGCCATAGGTATATATATATGTATTTACCTGCCTAGCAACTGTTGCTAAATTCAGCAGCAGCAGCAAAAAGAATGGGAAAAAGAACAAACATTAACAACCACAAAAGCTAAAATAATTTTTGATTTTCAACTGATTACAGCTCCAGCATTTCAGGCCATTAAATGTGCTGCCATAAAGCTGGCCAACAGGCAGCCACACAGTGGCCTGCAAATAAAAATCGAAATAAACATTCGATTTGCTCGCCCATGGACAACAACAAAGGACATAAATCGTACATAATTATGAACATATCAAGCATATGAAGACTTAAGTGGAAATTTCTTATAATTAAAATCATTTTCATTAATCATTAAACATTTATGTTTTTCGCTGGATCTCTTTAATTGAAAACGGGTTTTAAAGTTTAAAATTCTGGTGAATTTAATTTTGTTGGTTATTGTTATACAAAAAAAAATATATATATAATTATAAAATTATTTTTATAAAAATTTTAAAAAATTACAATTAGAGGAATAATATGGAATACAAATAAAATAAAATTTTTATGAAAAGATAAAAAGGATAAAAAAAAAAAATTAATAAGTAACTTCATTTATTGATAAGAATTTTTGGTTTTAAGTAAAAGTTTTCTTTCCGAAAAAAACTCAAAAAAATATTAAAATAAAAAAAATATTAAAATAAAAAAAATATTAAAATAAAAAAAATATTGTCACTTCAAAAAAATATTTTCAAAATATCAAAATATTTTAAACATTGTAAAAAAAAATATTTTAAAAAAAATGTATAAAAATTGTAAATAAATTATTTATAGATCTAAAGTTCAATTATATATATGTCTGACATTTTCTTTAATTTATCATAATTTCAACACTAATTTATATTATTTTACTTTTTGTAGAAATATGTTCAAATTAGTATAAAGAATCAATAATATAATTTCCCTACTCATACTATAAAATATAATTTATGCATAAATTTATTTTGAAATGCATGTTACAAGATCTAAAGTTAAATTATATATAAGTCTGATATATTTGTTAATTTATTATAACTTATATAATTTAACGTTTTGTATAAATATGTTCAAAATAGTATTAAGAATTAATAATATAATTTCCCTACTCCTACTATGCATCTAAGCTAATCGTATAATTGAAATATTCAAATTTTAATCACACTATGATAATCGTATTGTCAAGCAACCTTGGCCAACACACAACATATTGATAGCAAAGGCCATCCACGAAATTGTTAACAACAAAAATGTTAATCAAATATTTGATAAGATTACAATATTTGTTAACAAAAAACAAAAGTTTGCATGGAAATTTTTGGAGATAAGCAATGTTGTGGCTATTGTATGTTTGGTTTTAAGAAATTCTTTACTCTTATACCTATCTAGAAATCTGGTATAGGAAAAAACCATAAATAAATAACATCCGACAATTTTAGCTGCAATTTCTAAATACCCAATTAGACAAATGTCAGGGGAAATAGCTTTCATTAATTAATGTCCAAGAGCTCAGATACAAATACATTGTTGGTATGTCACCTTATATAGCTGGCAGACATACGTATCGTATATGTAAATTGGCTTGTTCCGGGCTTAGTTCGGTATAAATAATACAAATGTTCGACTGACAAAGAAGGAATTAACTAACTCACTGGGGTAATTGAGAGCCAAAGTAAGAACGTGACCATTGAATATGACTCACTGACGCAGGCATCGACAAACACAATTCAATTGTTCGCTGACATACATAAATAATGCTGCAGAGAGCGCTGACCAACAAAACTATTTTCTGGCAAGTACTACGTGTAATTCGAGTTAGAAACGTTTCATGTGCAACGAACACGCTATATTAAGGCACCTCAATAAGCAAACCCATAAAGAATACAAACATCCTTTACTACTTAAGCTTGTATATACAAAAAATATACAAATCAATCAATATTTTTGTTGAATATATTTAAGCAGCAGTAAAAATAAATACATCATAACTGAAGTATTTTGACTCAGTTTATACAGTTGGTTTACTCCATATATTTATGAGTTAATACTTTTATTTTATAAATATTTTAGTTTTTTTTTTTTTAGAAATTAAAATTAATTTTTTTAATTGTCAAATATTTTTATTATTTTAATTTAAATTCTTTTAAATATTTTACTCGCTTTTAAGACTTTTATATACAATAACTTTTATATAAATCAATCAATATTGTAAGTATTGTAAGTAAATACATCATAACTGAAGTATTTTGACTCAGTTTATAAAGTCGGTTTACTCCATATATTTGATGAGTTAAGACTTAATCCAATACTTTAGTTTTTAATATATTTAGTTTTCGTTTAGAATAAAATTAATCATTTGTATCTATACAAAAATGTATCTCAATTCAATTTAATTTTTGAATATTTTTAAAGTAAGAAGAGATTTAACGAAAATATATTTTAATAAATGTATATTATTTTAATTTTAAGCCATATATATCTCTGACTTCAGATTTAGTGTACGAATATCGGTTTTCCTATCTATAAATTAAAATTAAAATTTTGATTTATCAAATATTCGTACTATTTTAATTTTAATAAAAATATAAATTAAAATTAAAATTTTGATTTTTCAAATATTTTTATTATTTTAATTTTTAATTTTTAAAAGATTTTACTTGCTTTTATGACTTTTATATACAAAAACGTAACTCAATTAGTATTTAATTATTTTTCTTTTAAACTGTAAGCCTGTAAAAATAGTTAATTTCCTGTGCTTCCGTTCAATGGAAGATTTTCAAAATTTTATTAAGAAGTACAGAAAATACTTTCAAATAAAAATACTTTCAATAATGTTAATAGTTATATGTAAATTGACATTTCAGACTCAAATAACTTTGCCCAAAAATAGATCAATTGTCAACAAGCTCTGTTTATCTAAGGGCTATAAGGCCCTAGGCGTAATCTCATATAAAGGTCACAAAAAAAGAGCCCATATATATATGGTTTATCTAGCTAATTATATGTAGTCCCAGGCGTCGTAAAATTATTCTCATAAATTTATATGCATACATACATATCTATACATATGTATGTACATGTATGTATATCCATTTATAATATAAACAATAATATTTATTTACATACGGACAACTACAGACACATGTTTGTGGGTTAAAAAGCAACGCCAACACAGTCTAGCAATTATTGTGGTCACAAATATAATTACATTGGTCACGGAAATATCAAATTAAGTTGCCTGCCCACATATACATATATCTATGTATATATATATATATATATATATATATAGACTATGTTTGTATAATATAGATTATTTCTATTTGTTTGGCTATTGTGAAATTGCGTTGCCTTAAGACTAAAAGTTTCATAATTTTGTTTTCTTTTTTGTTGGGTTTAATCTTTAAAAAACTGACAAACTTTGTTATTATAAACAAATTTTTCGCTGCTGCCGGTTAAGTCCCTACGAAGTTGAGACACGCACGTGTGCGGATTGTTTGAGAGTTTCCTTTGCATAAATTTAAAATAGGTTTTGCGGAAAGTTTTTGCTTTAACGAAGGTAGCTAAAGCAACTGCTGGGAGTATTTGATATTTTAAATGGATTAAGTTTTACAATAGTTTTAAATAATAAACTAAAATTGATAGCCAAGCCTTATCAAAAAGAAATATCTAACTAAGAATAATGTATAGAAATGGAATGAACATAGCTCCCAAAAAAACCCTTTCAGTTTACAGACTTTTCACGCCTATACCTATACTAATTTGATATCCAAACTTAAGGCCCAAAGGCTTAGCACCTGAAACATAAAAATAAATTAGCTAATTACAACAGCATGAATAGAAAATCCCATAGAGACAGCTCAAAGCTGGGGCATTACTCATACGCAGCGTGTGACAAGCATATCTTATATATACATACATATATAGAATATATATATTTTTTAAAGCATTCACATTGGATGTCATAAATATTTTTTTAGTAGCAGCACGTGAGCCAAAAACGAAGCGGGCCAAAGAAAAGAAAAAGTCTGAAAAAGAAAATGAAATGAAAATCGATTGTTTTTGACCTCATAGAGGCATAGCACAGCGCACATTTGGAGCATTGAGGCATTAGGCGACAGTCGGCCAGCAATTCTACACAGTCGCGATTCTCATTTCGCATTTCTCATTTCTCATTTCCCATTTCTCGCTTGCTAGCCGGGTGCAATGGCACTAATGAAGAAAAGAGGCAGCTGAAATAAAAACGAAAACTGAAAAAGCAAACAAACACGCCATGTCTCGGCGTGTAGGTGTCTGGCTTATTCCCAGTCCCAAGATTCAAACCGAAAAAAAGACCAGGCAGACAGCTTTAATCCTATTCTATTATATATATGCTGCTATTATTTTTTTTTTCCTTTTCAAGCGTTTGCCTATTTACAGGCAAATGAATGTAACACGCGAACTAAGCCCAGTAGCACAAAGAACAAAATAAAGTAATGCCCGCGAAAGCCAATAAATTTGCACAACACCCATGAAAACCGTGGACAACAACAAAAAAAAAAGTGAAAGCGAAATGATGAAAGCGCATAGATATATAAATAATATATATGTATGTCTATATATATATATATATTTACATAAATATGTATATTCATAATGGAATCTCGTCCCAAATTATGCCCAGGAGAAGCGCCAGAGACGACCGAAACTTTATTTAATTAGTTAAAAATAAATATTTCGTTGTCTCATGTGGGCGAAGTGCAAAAGTACTTGAGAAATATAATTGTTCTGCTCACTTAAAAATGTTATTAAAATGCCTGTGCCTTCGTTTGTTATTTTTAGTCCAGCCAATTTGGGACAAAAAATACTTAAGATATTTGTAAGCTTTTTTTATTATTATTTTTTAAACTTTCTTGAGCCACGACAAACATTTGTTGTATTAAATGTAATTTTTGTATATTTGTAAGAAAAACTTTGATAGGCAAATCGTGATCGATATGCTAACAGACAAACTGAGTGTCCAATGTGTGGGATAAGGAGTTCTTCAGATAGATGTTGAACAGTTTGCAAGCTAAACGAAAATCGATTTTCTTAGGCCCAAAATCTATCTCAAGCATAAAATATGATTTTGTAATTTTTACAGCCAATTTAGAGTAAGGAATTATAGAAGTTAAGTTTAACTTTGAAGACTTCTTTTAAAACTTTGTCTCTTGTCTTACTTAAAATATCATTTTATAATTTAGGCAGTCCTCTTGAGGCATGGAATACTCAAGAACTCTTTAAGATATGCTAATTATATCAATTTCTTAAAATTTGTTTGTTATTTTAAGACCATAACAAATATGTTTTGTATAACTAAAATATAATTAGTATAATTTTGCAACTTAAGTAAAAGAATATTTAATATATATAAAAGTAAATATTTTAAATTTTTAAATTTTTGTTAAACCATTCAAAAGTCTTAAGCACTATCTAAAATAGTAAATTAATTATAATTAATTTTGGATATAAATTTATATTAATTATTTAACTATATATACTTATATTATTATTATTATATTATATATATTATTATATTATATTATTATATTTATCCATATAGATATATATATATCCATTAGTTTAAAAACTGTCCCTAATAATTCACGGTTTTGTTCTCTATTTGCTTAAACCCTATAAATATCTCTTGCCATGCCAAATTCATATAATTTTGGCGCCCAATCTGGGGCGCTTGAAAGCGACGCAATCTATCGTTGGGGCCATGTCAAAGGCTACAACAACAACAACAACAACAACAAAAGAGTACGACATTAATGCGGATAATGAGCGTCAGTCGTCGAACGGCACGGAACTGACACGGCCAACATGTCAGAATAGTAACTAAGCGTCACGCCCACTGCGCCCACAGCACACTAAAAGGTGTTCTGTTCAGTTTGGTTCAGTTTAGGTGGAGCGGGGGCAGCAGGTGCGATTATAATCGATTGTCTTTTGGCATAAGCATGCACGGCACGGTCGAAATGGAATGCACGGGCTTATGGGCAATAACTATTCGAAACGTAGTTACCCTAGAGCAAAGATATAGACAGACATATATATATACAGCCATATATATCTATGTATGTCTGTTTATATAGTTATACAATCAACGCACACTTAAACACTCACACACACACACACACACAAGCTCTTTTGCACGCTTAATTTCATTAATTAAGTTTTTTTTTCTGTATGCTTTCCCTTGTGGCTCGACGGAATGTATTTGCATCCATTGTTGTTGTTGTTCTTATTGTTATTGCTCTCATTGTTGTTGCTGTTCTTGTTGTTCTTGTTAGTTGGCGTGTTGCTCTGGCAAATGTCATTTTCATTATCGTTTACATGCATTATGTGATTTGGCCATTAATTGATTGGTTAGCTCTTTGGAGCGCGCATTACAAGTGACGCAATTGGAAAAGTCGCTTGCATTTTGCATTTGCATTTGCATTTGCCCACCTGATATGCCCAGCACAAAATCAACATTTGCCACATAGGACCAACTGAACACTTCAGCCTAATTAAATTTGTTGCACGTGTCGGCTGACTTACATGTTAAGTAACCCAATTACAATGTCGTCGTTGCTTTTGCTCAAGGTCTCGGTCACATACCTGCAAATGAAGAAGAGCAAACATTGAAGAGTTAACAAACAAGATTTAGACAATAGCAATTACTGATAATAATTAACTTGAATAGTTAATTATAGATATTTCAATATTTATATTTTAAATTAATTTTAAATATAGATATATTTGTGGTTAAATATTTATTTAATATAATATAATATATTCACAGTTATATATTTTTATTATATATTTAACTAAATATATAAATATATTTTATTAAATCTATATTATTTAATATATTTATATTATATATTTAACTAAATATATAAATATATTAAATTATATCTATATAATTTAATATATCTTATTCAGAGCAAATCAGCTATAAATTAATATTTATTTAAATTTAATAAAATTTAATTACTATTACTATTATAATAATTTTAAAAACATTTTTCGCATCAAAACTTTGAGCTTTTTAACCGAAAACAAAACAAAAAGTCAGAACTTAATTTTTCAAAATACTGAATATCCAGATTTATATATTTTTGGTATTTAAATATATATAATTAATATTAATAAAAAATAAATATATTTATTAAGTAAATATATATAATTAATACAATAATATATAAATATATTTATAATTAATACAAAAATATATATATTATAATTACAATAAAATATAAATATATATATTTCATAAATATATTTTTAATTTTATTTATATTTTTTCCAAAAACTAATTTACATTTTATGCATCTAAAGACTATCTCAGCTATATATATATATTTTTTTTTTTTTTAATTCTCCACAGCTTCCCTCCTCACAGTTTAATCTCCTACCCACGTAAATCTCAAATTTGATAAGCATTCAAAGATAATAACTGAAAGCTAGTCTTCAGCCACTGTGAAATGTAAGCAAAATGAAAAAACCCAATTTTTTTCAATTGCTGAAACAATCGACATTAAATAAGACTTACGGAACATGTGTGTGTGTGTGTGTGTAGAGGCAAAACCGTTGCTTAAAGTGCTGGCAGCAATTTCAGGTACGACGCAACGCACACGCAATGTGAATATAATATGAGAGATAAATTGAGTGCGTCGGAGAATCCAGAGACAAGGACGAAGCCGCAGCACAGCTGAGACAGAAGGGCGAGAGAGAGAAGCTGAGGTGAGGTGAGCCAGAGCTAAAAACGGAGTTGAGCACTGGCTGGAGATGCTGGAGAGACGCCTTTAAGTAGGCAACAAAAGACAAGCGCTAAAAGTTAACAGCAGCAAGCACTCAAACGCAGGTATACAACGACGTGCCCAGGCACCCACCTGCACTACAGTTATATATTTATTTATTTATGCAAAAGCCAAATGGCAACACGTGCGAAATGCGCGCAAAATTTCGCTGCCGTCAGTTGCCTTCAAATTTGAAGCATTCGACTGACTGCACTTTGCCTGGGGAGAGTCAAAGGAGAGAGACAGAGAGTGAGAGAGAGAGAGAGAGAGAATTTTGAAACACATTTCGCTTAACGAGCATATTCAATAGCACTTGTTGGTCAGGCCAAAAGCTTTTTGGCTGAAATGACTTTAAGGATGTTTGAATAAATGAAGAACTTATGAATATTCCGTTGCTGAAGTACATGTTCAGCATTCACAATTGGCCATGGTTAACTAACAAGCGATAAAGTTCTTATAAACAGAGTCTGCCTCTCCCTCTCTCTCTCTCTCTATTTACTTCCAATTTGAAGTTTGAAACTCATCAAGTGCAGCTTGTAAAACAGTAAAAATGTTTTTTTTTTTTTCTTCACTCTTAACTTATAGACAAACTTATGAAAGCTATGCAAAGCGAAGACGTCATCTTAAAGCAATTTAAAGTTTGCGCTCAAAAGAATTTAAAGCAGCGAAGTGAATTTAATAAGTTGTGCAGCGGAATATATAATAGTTGCTGTAATAATCTACAAGCTAAGCTCAATTTGTGAAAAGAATCAGCGAAATAATTATCATCATCTTAATATAATCCTTGCTAATTGGATATCTAATACTCAAGCATAGCACTTATATTTCCTTGATTAAAAAGCATAACATTTCCACTTTAATGGCAAATAATACACAACATAAGCGAATCCATTGAGCGAATTCATTAAGCAGTTCAGAGTTTATGTTTCTGCTGCCAAATACCCATTTAATCCTTCCCGTCAGTTGCTCTCGCATCCAAAAATAACCAAATGTGAATGTGAATGCGAAAATGTATCAATAGACAACAAAACTAAATACCAAAACATACAACATACTAAAGCAAAACACACTCGTGTACAAGCATTGTACAATATTTGTATAACATTTTGTGCACATTGTTCATCCTTATGGTCTTACGGGGTTCCTCGGTTCGGTGGCTTCTGCCCACAAAAAAAAAAAATACAGGGAGGCATCATGCAAAAAGCAATGCGGCGAGTTTTGTGTATTTTGTATTTTGACATTGGTTTTTTTTTCTTTTTTTTTTAAATATTTTTATTGTACTCCGCATTGTGATAGGGTATGACAGACGGAAGTAAACACAGAGATTCTCATTGCTAACCCAAATCAATCATTAAATTTATCTATATTTCAGATATTCCCAGCTGGCATATATATTTCTAAAATACACTGGGTATCTGTTAGTCAGTCAGCTGCAACTCTATCACTCTTGTTATTGTTTCCACGTATTATCATGGTTTGCATTGCCATTGTGCTCTCCCTCTACGTGTGTATTTGTGTGCGCTGTTAATCCTATCAGCTAGAATGGCAATGCTCCATACAGAACTCTCACTCCTTGGCCAACCCAGCGAAAAGATAAAATTGGCGAGCTTGTAGCATTTGAAATAGTATAACAAACCAATGAAGTGGAAGGCAGATCTAGAGCCAGAGCCAGAGCCAGAGCCGTACAAATATGTCTATAAATATTTGTCTGAATGTGCCAGCTCTTGTATTATATTCACTTGAGCGTAATCAAATGTAAACGAATCACATTATAGGCTTTTGCTATATTAGGCAAATGCAAAGTGTTTTAAGTGATTGACAAGACTTTTCTTCTATTTGCTTGAAATTAATTACTCAAAAGGCTTAGAAATTGAGATTAAAATTGAAAATGATAATTTAATAATCAAATATTTATTTAGAATAGCTCAAATGCAATTAAAACAAAATATATTTTGGTAATTTTTGTGCATATGAAACAGATTAAAGTTTGAAAACAAAACACTACATAAATATGAATAAATATGATTATGTAATAAATATTGCTAGCTGCGAAAAGACAAATCAATAAAAGTATATATTAAATAAATATTGTAAAACACTGAAATTTTTTTTTTCTGTCAGCTCTTGTGGGACTTTGTTTATTGTGATACTAAATAAATCATGTTGATGAAATGACAAAAAAGTGTGTGAATATGCAGATAAATCAGTGTTAACAAATCATGAAACAATTTTTAAAAAATGTTATTTAAGTATTTCAATATTTTAATAAATATTATAATCACAAATTCAATCAAGAACAAGGCGAAGAAAATGTTTTGGTTACTCTAGCCCAATAAGAAACTTTCTATTATAAAAGAAATATGTATTTACTATTCAAAATATATATTTACTATATAAAAGTATACTTTCCCCAATTTGGAGATATGGAAAACAAGTATTGGGAATTACATTAAAATGAGGTAATATAATTTCAACCTTGCCTTGGTCGAAAGCATAATAATCAAGCAATCAATAAACAATTATTGCACGATATAACTTCATTATAATATTTCTCAATAATATTAATAATTTTCATTCATTTACTTGATACTTATATAAAATTCAATATTCCAAGAAAATAATGCATATCATTTCTCTTTTATACACCTCAATTTAAGCAATGTAAAATCTGAAGTCTTTGAAGATAGTCAACCAAGAATCGAATTACAGAGAGGCAGGCGGACAGAATTCACTAGCTGAACCAGTTGGCCAGTTTCAATTATCATTTACAGCAATCAGCGAACTCATAAACCAGGTACACTGATAGGAGGCAGCTACTACTATGTCCAAACTCTCATTTACATATGTTTGTTCTCTTTGCCAGAGCTGCATAGCAGCGGCGAGGCCATGCGTGAGACTCATCAAGAGGCATGAAGAGTTCAAAGATTCTGTTGCATCCATTCAGTTGCAATTTCTATTTGTAGCAACGGAAAATTGGCACTTCGATCAGTTTCTATGAGAACTGCCGTTGCCAGCTTGCAGCTTCCCATGAGAGTGCGAAAAACTCAATTTACAGCGACGTTCCATCCAGTTCGCCATGCGGAAGAGAACTTTTCCTGTAAGAAAATAACACTCCAGCTCGATTCGATTAACGACTGTGCCGCCAGGAGGTGTGGGTGTACGGTGAGGTTCGGTGGATTGGCGTGTGTTGACCAATAATGGGTGTGCCATTATAATAAATACTGCTAGGCCATTAGGAAATTGTACAGGGGTATAAGAGGTAGGAGTAGTGGGAGCCCAGGCAATACGTAATTCGACTATCAACAACTGTTCTTGAACAACCACAAATTGTTGTTGCCCAGCATCGAAGAATTTGCATTAATAGAATAAACTTGAACTTGAAATCTAATTTCATTCACTTCATATATATATATAATTGCAGAACTTTGCAAATTTGTGGTTGGAAAACATTTGCGAATTACATTCAAATGAAAACTAAAGAGACTTTTCATTAAAGTTCATTTAAGTGTTGAGTGGACCAAACAAACTCCAGAGATTAAGCTTCAGCTTCAAAGTAATTCATTGAAGAGAGAGGGAGTTTGGGTTTGGTATACCCTGCACAAATTGGAAATGGGATTTCAGGGTATAATGATTTTGTGACAATGTATGTGACAGGCAGCAGAAGGCGTGGCAGACTTCCATAAAGTATATAAACTATTGATTAGGGCGATGAGCTATCGATCTAGCCATATTGAAAGCCATATGATAACTTATCTCATTTATAATCGATAAAAATCGATATTTTGATTTCCCTTTTAAAGCGTAACATGAATACCGTAAAAGCTAGATATTTTCGTGATTCAGGGTATCTGCTAGTCAGGCAGTGCCGACAAGAGTACTCAGACTTTTTTTCCTCCCAGGCGCTTTAGTATAAATGTTCTGGTTCTGGTTCGTCGCCTGTCGCCATTATGTGCCTATGACAGCGCGCCGAATTAATGGCCATAAAGTGAATTGACTAAAATTAACTCATTAACGAGAGTGCCATCATCATAAAGTTGGCAAAACGTACGTAAACGAGCGAGCTCATTTCAAGACTATTTAAATAGCTCTACATACATATACATACATACTGTATATCAAGTCCAACTATAGTTGGAATAGAATTCTCATAGCCAGTTCACGCGAAATAATTTCAAAGAGTCTTTAACGACTTCAACGCAATTCTTGGAGGTGCTTTTATTGGCTACTTTGGACTTGAACTTTGAACCGGGCAGCAGCTAATCATGCCTGCTGCATGCAACTGACAATTACAACGCCTATTAATGAAAGCAATTTGCGCGTGTTTAAAAACGTATTTGAGACGTCAGCTCGCTTAAGGCAGAGTAATTGCTACACCAGATTATTAAATGAAGACATTTGGCAACGCCTTAGCAGCGGCTCTGGCTACGGCTCTGGCTATATATGGCCACAATAGCCAGGCAACGGCCAGGCCAGGCCGGGCTAAGCCAAGCCAAGCCAAGTGGGCAGCATGGCCAAGACAGGCTGCTCATTTCATGCGCATTTAACTAATCTGTCATCTAATCCGAATGTGCATCAGACTGTGGTCAAGGAGAGCGTCGGCTCGACGCGTCTTTTGTGACTGCCTTACCGCCACCTTGAAACCTGTATCAGAAGTCGGCCTCAGCTCTGTTGGCCATTCGGCAATTACATAAGTATACAAGAACAATAAACAATTAGCTTGTTGCAAATAAATTGTGGAACTGGACGTGTAACAGGAAATGTGTTAGAGTTTAGTGTAGAACATTTTCTAAATTGAAATTTGTTGCCAGAGCAGCTCGTCACGTCGCGTCGACATGAAACCCAATGATGAACCGCAAACCGGAGAATTCTTGACTTTTCGGGCTTTCATGGCAACTACTTCTACTCACTCGCATTGTTGTTCATCTCTGTCTGTCAGTCCGTCCGTCCGTCCGTCCGTACGTCCGTCTATCCGACTGTCTAGCTACTTTCATTTCACAGCCCGCTGCACTAGTGCAACATAGTTGCCCTCTCAATCTGCCTCGCGCTCTGTTTCTCAGCATTTATCAGTTGCCATTGTGCTTGGGCTACTATTTCCCCCTTTTGTTGCAGCTGTTTGATAAGCGCCCGAATATTTCGCGTCCCATTCAGCTATTCACTTGCGGCGGTGCCTTTTGTTGAAAGTCGTTGGGTCAATTCCACTGATAAAGCGAACCTCATAACTTTCATGTCCACAATTTTAGTTTGAAACCAGCTTTAATCTGCTGAACTGTTACAAAGTATGTGGACTAAAATATATTGTATTGTAATAAGTACTCTATCAGAGGAAGCCAACAATCTATGATAAGACAGAAAAAAACTCAACAGGAAGTAACTGAAAGCCTTAATTAATTAATAATACAATTTCACAGGAAAAAAAACTCATGAACTCAAAGAACGGAGAAAAACAAGCAAAAGTAAGAACAAAGAAAAAGTCTGAAGCAAATTGGCAACATTCCAGACAGAAAGTTATGAAAGCAAAACGAAAACGCAGCTGCAATGTTATATTAAAATTTAATATACCTGAACCAGGCCAAACTAAATAAAAACAATATCAGAAAAATATATATGTATATATTCATATAAGAGCAGCAAAAGATGAAAAACGAATAACGAAAAACTTTATGAACGCAAAAGTCATCAAATTTAATAAATAACTTTGTTTGATTATTCATAGAAATTGAGTCTTGACTTCATTTAATTGATTCGCAGAGTTATTTATTTATTTTTTAATTAAAAGTATATTGAAGAGAGTATATTGGTTTTGTGCAAAGTCCATGTTGCTGTCCGTCCGTTCCTCCGTTTGTCTGTAGGAACGGAAACTATTCAAGCTAGAGACTTGAAATGTGGAACATAGATTCGATGGTGCCTTCATCTTGTAAAGTATTAAGATACGCCCACTAGGGACGTGGCAAATGGGGGAAATACTCAATTTATCTATAAGGAAGCGCCATTAGCCAAATATATATATTGGATATATATACACTTACTATGGAGCTAAATCTAAATCTTCTAAAGCTTAGGAGCTTAAAATTTTACAACTTGATAATTTGATTTTGTGTTGAACTCCTTTATTGATAACCCAAAAATAAATTTTAAGTCTTTTTGGGGGTGTGGCATAGGGAAAATAGCTTGTAATTTCCATAGTTTTGGAGCTTTAGAACCAAAATTTGACTTACTGTACTGCTTCTGGCCAAAAATTACATATTCAAGCCTATTGTGTCTATTCAAGCCTGTATGTTCTACAGTTTTCCAAGTAGAAACTCAATTTAACGACTTACTTACTGTTAAACTCCTTTCTCATTTACAAAAAATTCAAAATATATGTTTCTTAGGGGCGTGGTAAATCGGAATAAACTTACTCTCCAAAGTGTAGGAACTGCAACTCCAACTTTTGACCGTTTAGTTACTGCAGACTGCCGCTTGAGATTTATCAAAACAGATTAAACTCTTTTTGGGCCGTGAACGAGTATTATGCAGTCATTAGCTCCCACATGTAACATTCCTACTTGTCTTATAATAGTTTTTGAAAATCGTCACGCACTTTAGAGTCTAAGACAAATAAAAACTGTGACTAATAGCGCCAGGCACCTCCTAATGAGCAATAAATATAACTTAATTATCGCATATTTAGCTTTTCTGGCTACAGAATTTATGGCAGTAAAAACTGTGTAAAAAATTAAAACAATTTATCAATTTTTAATAATGATTAAGTCTTCTGTACAGCAGTTTCTTATTTTTATTATTTATTTTTTTTTTTTTTTGTATTTTGTATATTTACAAACGCCAAGGCTTTTTAATTAGTTTTATGCTGTAGCCACATAAAGGCAGCACAGCATAAATTAACAGGGGGCCAAGATCGGGGAGGGAAGACAGAGGCAGGCTGAGCTCGCAACTGGTTAAAAGGCAGAAGAGTAGATGAAGCATAAGCAAAAAGATAAGCAAGCATTGCAATTAAGCATTGAGCTCAGCTCTTAATTGAGTAGCGAGCTAATAGAACTCTTTTCAATTTATTATTTGACTGATTATTATCATTGTTATTACTGTTATTATTATAATTTATATATTAGTATAATAGGAATAAATATGATTATTATAATTATCAACACAATTATTATTATTTTTTTGAATATGATTTTCAGATGTTCTTCTTATTGTCTACTTCAAACAAATTTACTGGATAAGTTCATAGCTTGAACTGAAGGCTTTTGACTAAAGACCATATCTTTTTATCAGTTTATTTTATATATTGTTCTATTCTTAACATATTCAGTAATTGAAAACTTTACTTTTCTGTTCCAAGTATATATATTATAAAAAAAATAAATTTATTTTACATTTTCCATATCAAAAACCTATTAGTATTTTAACCAACTTCTGCTAAATCCACTACATCCCCAAGAGCATCTCAGCTTCGACATGCTTAACTCTAAAGTTCTCTCATCTATTCATTTTCATAAATCACTTGAGTTAAATGATGTCTCCAATTGCATCATGCGGCATTCCGCTGGGCCGGTTTGCCTTATGCAAAATTTAAACAAATTGTCATCCGATGTCTTCAACGAGCGAAGACAATTAACAAACCGTTCAACAGCTTATCGGCACAAGGTCATTGAGGAGGCTTCCTCATTAAATATAGTCATTAACCGAAATAATCAGAAAGAAAAAAAACAAATTCCCCGCTAAAAGACCTTCAACGTTCACTAAATAAATTAACCATTTGGCTGAGGAAGAAGCAACAACTTAAGCCACATAAGACGTAAATTATACCCGAAAAAAGAACAAAATATTTATTTATATATGTTTAATATGCTTAAAAATATGAAGTAATAAAATAAATTAAGTTAACCTTGAAATCTATTTGTTTAACATGTTTATTTTTCAATCAAGAATCAATCATAATTTATGTTCAATTTTTTTTTTAAAGTTTTTAAATAGTTTTGGCAGAGCCCTTGAAGAAGATTTTATGAGAAAAAATGAGAAATATTCTTGATTTTGTGTTAATAAAAAACTAAGCAAAATCGTAATTATAATTATTTTATAATGTTTTTATGCATATAATATTTGTACATATAAATTTTTAATTATTATTGTATTATATTATATTATATTATATTTTATTATATTTTTAATATATAAATATAATTTATGTATTTTCTTTAATTTTGAATTTGCTAAGTTGAGTCCTTGAAAAACTTTTTGGGCAAAAATAATGATTTTTTTTTGCTAGTAAAAAACTTTTTATCGAAACTATAATCAAAATAGTTTTAAATTGCTTTTATGTATATAATATTTGTACATACATATTTTTAATACATAATATAT
Organism: Drosophila nigricruria; assembly: GCA_037075265.1. Taxonomy (NCBI): domain Eukaryota; kingdom Metazoa; phylum Arthropoda; class Insecta; order Diptera; family Drosophilidae; genus Drosophila; species Drosophila nigricruria. Next base: position 6,553,921 of record JBAMCI010000173.1, on the reverse strand, counting down.
AAGTATATATATAGTATATGTCTCGAGAGAAATCTATATATTTAACTAATGCGAGAACTCATTTAACAGTATTGAATGCGTCTAGTCAATTACATCATTCCTAAACATATATAAATATAATTGTAATTACATATGTATATTAAAAACTTCAAATGGATCAATAGAAGACATCTAAAATTCATAAAAAAAAGACCTTAACATAAACCTTACTAAGCCAACTATAAATAATAATATGAATGAACAAACATAAGCGCAGCTGCCTGGTTCAAAGGGGCAAGCAAGTGTTCAAGTTAGTCACTCAGTCACTCAGTCAGTCAGTCAGTAATTTCGTCATTATTTTCAATAAATGTACACGCAAAAGGCAAAATAAATATGGCAAATTGAAGTGGGCAACATTAGCAGCCGGAGGCTACGAAAAAAATAAGCAAAAAACATAAAACAACCTCAACGCAATGCGCATGCGCAGCACGCAATGTCAAAAGAGAGTCCAAAAGTTGTTGCTAAAGCCAGAGCCAAAAGCAAAGCCAAGGTTGTTGTAATGATTGTAGCTGTTGTTGTTCACATACGTTGTAGCTTCAAGTACAACAACGTCCAGCAGAGTTATGTTAGCGCCATAAATAGTTGGACTCCAGCATAGAACGTGGAAGCTGCTGATGTTTAATTGCAAGTTGTAAAAAACTGCTTGGGGTGGGTCTAATCAAAAAACAAAAAAAAAAAGCAGAGAGAACAAAAACAACTAAAAAGCTAGTCAATTGAATGCAACAAGGCAAGGGTTAAAGGCAATAATTCTTAATGAATACAGAATGCAGAATGCGAATTGATAGATCGTGTGAATAACTCACATACTTCTCTCTTGAGTTAAAGTGTTATATAGCTTAATTGCACTCAGATGCTGTTATTACTCTGCAAATTATGGCTCATCACAAACTCAAATTAATAATAGAAAATCTCAAAGAATTTTTATACTCAACATAATGCATTGCTGTGCGTACGATTAGTCATAATCAACTCGTTGAGGCAAATATGCCCATTAATTCTAAGACCACAATAAGTGCTCAGTTTCAAAGCTCCATCACGAGCACACAATCTCTTTGCTTGGAACACCTGCAAGCTAGAGTTTTTAATGCCGAAAGCATTTCTCAGAAGTACTTAAGCATAAGTAGAAGAGCGCCACCATTGAGCACCGCCGAACCACAGCAGAACACCACCACCATAGCACTAACATTATTTTCCTCATATCTCAGCAATTTGATTTATTGAGGCGCAAATGTTAAGACCTTGCCCTGCTGTCATCCAGACGGACCTCAGACATCAAAACCATGTTAAACACATGGCGCACTTAAAGATAGGCAGACGGACGTAGTCTGCACCATCATCTGGCTAACATGTGACTGCAGCCGAAGACCGCTGTAGATAAGCACACCAAAACGGGCTCAAACTGACACGAGTATAAACTTTAATGAGAAATAAACGAACACTGAAATTGTCACATTTCAGTCGCAAGTCGCATACCGCCAATGCACTCTTGGACAATGACTCTTTTTTTTATGAACTACAGAGATGGTATGTTACTTGATGGCCTATGAAATACCCTGGGAAGGTAACAGCTTGTGATCACGGCTAGATTATTTATGATATCAGTTATTGAATGCAACTAGTGATAAGTTGCATTATCATTACTATTTTCTATACTATTTTCTATATAATTTTTAATTTCATTAACATTATCATTATACTTATTATTTTCGTTGTCATTATCATTATCATTATTATTATCATTATCATTATCAATATTATTTTCAACACTATTTTCTATATAATTTTTAATTTCAATAAAATTATCATTATCATTATCATTATCATTGTCATTATCATTATCATTATCATTATCATTATACTTATTAATTTCATTGTCATTATTATTATATTTTCATTTTTATATTAATTTTCATTTTCATTATCAATTTCATTGTCATTGCCATTGTCATTGTCATTGTCATTGTTATTGTTATTGTCAGTGTCATTATTATTGTTATTGTTATTGTCATTATGCTGAGAATGCTTGTATTTGCAACCCTAGCCCACCATAATAATAATTTTCATTGTACCTATTATTATCATTATAATCATCTCTGTATTCCATTATACTAATGACTGTTATTACCAATATTGTCATTATTATTAGATGTTCCCTATTAGCCCATCCCGACACTCTTTGTCACATATACCCTATACTAATCGGTCATGCGAATGCATAAAAGAGTTAAGGCTGGCGATAGGATGAGATGGAGAGCACAAGCGACAAAGGGAAGCAACCAGAGAGATATGAAAGATCGTTTAGATAGGCGTTCGCTTCGACACGCAAAAGGCCACTTAGGCCAAAAATGTAGCATCGCTTGGTATACGACATTTCAGATGCTATGATAGATTAAGCGCAAACTCTATGTTGCATTATCGGATGAAATTCTCGCGCGTGACAGGCGTTGCAATGCTATCGATTACGACAAAGATAGCACGGCTGCAAGCAAAGGTATTTATAAAATGCACGCCCTAAATGGACACTCATTAAGCGGTCCACTAAGCTGTCCCGTCCCTATGCGCCCTGCCATGTATATATATATATATAGCATATACTATATACTTATAAATAGCCCGGCTGAGTGAGCCAAATGAATGCCATGGACGTGGGTCAGTCCATGGGGCTGTCATTAATGGCGCCGCTCGTTGGCCCACAAAAGAGGTTTCCATAAGTATATACAGCTAGGCCAAACGAGTTTTCGGCGGCCACTCGGCTCAGTTCATGATTCTTGTTTCTCAATTCTTGGCCAGTCAGCAAAGCAATTGCCTGTATGGTAGCTAAAAATGCACTACAATTAGCAATAGCAAAACAAGGAGTAAAGGAAAGAATTAATAACTTGGCTAACTAATCTTTATAAGCCAGCTAGATTAAAATGTTAAATGTTTTCGTAAAAATCAAATATAAATAAATTAAGTTTCTTAAGGCTCAATAAATTTCTTTATTCTACTTTTCACTTGGCTTATGTTGCAATCGTATTTATTCATCTCAAAAAGTAATGCAACGAATTTTACAAACAATTTAATTTATTTTAAAACACTTTTGCCAACTATTTAACATTTTATTTTATTTTATTTGTTATTTATTTACGCTTGTGATTTTCTACTCACACGTTTGGCCATTGTTTGATATTTATGTATGTACCATATGGCCATAAGAAATTCCATTTCATTTTGATATTGCTGGCTATTTTTAGACAGATTTTTGGCTTAGTTTTGTTTTGTTTTGCTGTTTTATATTGTGAAAAGTGTAACATCACATATGTGGTTGATGAGATTTAACAGCAAATAACTGCACGTCATCCGGATCATGAAAGCATTCAGACCGAAGCGGAATGGGCTATACGAGCATTCAAGTATACGGCATATAGATTTGCAAGCAGACTGAAACACACACACACACACACAGACTGACAGAGAGACAGACAGACATGGGCTCTTGATATGCAGGCAAGCGGCAAACCAAATAACAAAACGGCGGCAAATTGAATTTTGTGCAAAAGAAATTGAATGCTTAAAGCGAATCAAAGCAAAAGAATCTAAACATTATAATACTTTTAGTGAAGGGTTAGCTATTATTTACAGAAACAAATAGAATAACATGGCGTAGTTTATAGCAGTTCCTGATAAGTATTAGGAATTCTGAAGTGATATACTGTAATAGGAAATTTAATATTAGAACAAACTAAAGACTTTTGTTAATCTACCTAAATAATGACTCCTCTATATTCATTTTAATTACTTAACTTTCTTTAACAAAATATGAATATAAAATTAAGAATTAATATAAATTACAATTATAAAATATTTTTAATTCAATTAAAAATAAAATAAAAATTGTGTTTCTAATTTTGGTACCCAAATTGAAATCAAACCATTTATTTAATCTTAAGTTCATAAAATAAGTAAATAAAAATGAAAATAATTTTATTTATTAATTAAATAAAAATGAAAATAATTTTAATTATTAATTAATTAAAATTATTTTTATTTTTATTTTTATTAATTAATTAAAATTATTTTTATTTTTATTTACTTAAATATTTTATTTAAAATATTTTTTATGAATTTATTTAATTTATTTAAAATTATTTTAATTTAATAGTAATATTATGCATTAAGTTTTAATTTAGAAATCTAGTTTTTTTATGTGCCTAAAAATAATTTTTAATTTACATAATATTATAAAGTAAATTTTTAGGCTCTCTATTTAATTTTCTCACTTTTCAGTTCTATTAAAAATATGTTTCCAGCAATATATAATTTTATAAAAAAAAACTTCAAGTCAAAATTCGAAACGTCAAAATTTGGTTCATAGAATACTTCACGCTGGCGCCCAAATTTATGTAATTGGGTCTGGCTCAAGTGGATTTGCACGGAACCAAAATAGTTTTCAAGATGTTCGTGGCTCAGATCACTTCAAAGTTCTGTTCATGTTGGTTAAATTGAAAGCTTATAGCAACAAAAAATGGATAACTTGGCTTAGATTAAGCCAGTTTGCTGTCTATATATTGAAAAAATATTCTGAATATTGCCTTATATTGAAATTAAAGTTTAATCAAGACTTCTAAACTGGATATGCTAAAAAAATATCTCCTCATAATTATATTTAATTATATTATTTATAAATGTTTCTACACATCCTTTTACTTATATTTTAACCAATTTAATTTTAATTTACATTTTATTTGTTAATTATGAACTTCATTAGGGCATTTGAGCAGCACAGTTTAATTTCTCCATTTGTCACTAATGCGAACTTTCCTCAACAAAGAGAGCAAGCTTGAGTGAAAGAGTTATAAAAATATACGTTTATGCACTGCAAACAAAGGCCACAAAAATTATTTAATGTTCGTAATTGTTATATAAGTTGCAATCGTGTTTACGGACAAAACAAAAGGCATGCAAGACAACAATTGTGAAAATCATTGCCGTCAATTTGTTGCAACTAATTGCAAATGCCTAGGCAAACAAAAGATAGCTACGACAACGACAACGACGACCTTTAGAGCAAATATTTTTATATTTATTTTTATTTCAGTTTTGTTTTCCTTCATCCATACACTATACAGAAATTTAATTGTGCAAACAAAAGTTGGCCAGTGCCATCTCCAGTGCTCCAACGTTCCTACGCGCCAACCTGCCCATTTATTCAACTCTTCATTTTTTTTTTGTTGTTTGCTTTTTGTATTCGTCGGATTCTCTAGTTATATACGGTTAATTGCTTTTGGCTGTGCTTTTTTGTTTTCTGTATTATTGGTAGTTGGCTTGGTTTGTTGGCTTTTTGGTCGCTTCCTACTCGGGGCTGCTTGAACTCTTGATCTTTCAAGGTTATGACAGCACCTTGGCGTCTCTTAGGCCCATTATCTTTATAATAATAACTCATACAACATTTATATATATATATATATATATATATATATATACATATATATTGTTGAGTGAGTAATATTGTAAAAAAAAAAAAAGAAAATAACAACATCACGAAACGTAATTATCACGCACCTCAATAATAATTTTCTTCTTCATCTTTTATTTTTTGGGGCGTAGATCTTAAAGATTTCTGCTGCTACTTGAAATGAATGGACATTATGCAAAAATGTGGGCGTCTACCGGGTACACGCCCACCGTCAGCTCTTAATTTCGGTCACTGCCAGCGTGACGTATACTTAACATAAAAAGAGGCAGTAAAAATTAAAGCAAAGTTAAAACGAATTTGTAATGCTCTGACAATGTTAGTTGAGGTTTTCTTATAAGCAAAAAAAATTCATAAAAATAGTTGAAATTGTTAAATATTTTTTTTATATTTATATACAAATTTAAATAAATTTCTTAAATTTAATTGCATTAAAATAAATTATTTGTAATATATATAAACATAAAATAAATTAACTATGTTTGAGTCTAATCATTCTCACACCTCCAGGCAAGAGCATATAGACTTGAGCAACAAATTTTTCAACACAAAAAGAATATAGAATAAATACCCCGCAGAGAATTGCTTTAGAACTTCATCGTACTAAAACAAAAACCTTATTTCCTTTACTTTGTTTCCGCGACAGCTTTATAGTTATAAAGAATAATTTTAGTTTTTTGTCAGCCAGCGATGCGTAACACGATTCATGCGAGTATTGTAATAGCCGCCGCAAGGGTATCACCAAGAAAAGGTACATGCTAAAGAAATTTGCATAGTGTTTGTTAAGTGAAATAAAAAGGAAAACCCTCGAACAGAAAGCAATGCTAAAGTCATGTCGAGAGAAATCTGAGCAAATGAAGTAAAGGTGTCAAGAACTTTATTGACAGGCCTCAAGCTGGCGGCTGGCTGAATGACTGACTGACTGGCAAACAAAACGTAATGCTCGCAAAAAAACACAAGGAAAAAGTTAAGTTAACACAAAGACCAAAAAAACGGAACCCAGAACTCTCCCTCGTGTAGGAAGCCGATGAAAGCAAATAAAACAAAACAAACTGAAAACGTGACAGGCCTGCTGCCTGTCCCAAAAACAACAACAACAACTGCAAGATGACAACAAACAGAAAAAAAAGCAGAAAAAAAACAAGCAACAAGAAAATATATTTTGCATTGACAAATGAGCTACGTGAAAGTTTTGCACAACCAACTCTTCAGGCCATTGGCTCGGGCGCTGCCATCGGCTGAGTGAAGCACGCAGCTGGCAAAATCGAAACCCGAGTAATTAGCACTTATTGAGATCAAAGTCAAGTGAATCCGCAGCAAGCATTGCGAACTAGTTTGGCGAACTCATGTGGGCAGCAGCAGCAGCAGCACCAGCAGCAGCACCAGCGAGAGGTCGACACACTTTTCGCAGTCACTGTCATTGGCAAGTAAATAGAGCACAGCAAATAATAACAAAAATAGTCATAAAGCTGACGCTCAGCTCACATCTAGCATAATTAATGTGCAGAGAGAGAGAAAGAGAGAGAGGGAGAGAGAGTGTGTGCGAGACAGACAGACTAACTGGGCAGCCTATAGAGAAGGTGCATTCAATACTTGCACTAAACTGCAATTGGTTTTGCATGCCAAAGTGTTTCAGCTCGAGCAACTGTTTGCTCAGCAAACACTACGCACAAGTGAGGCAAAGTCGACAAGGTAAGCCTCTACACAAGTTGCTATTGAATATTATCATTAAGTGTTTACAATCAATTTAATACAAAAATATTTCACTGCATTTCAATGCATTAAACTAATAGAACGATTATGTGTGTTGACATATTATATGATACATATTTCTATAAAAACATTTAAATTGTTTTCCAATAAATTTAAAAAATTTTAAAAATATTTTTAAAATGTATATAATTATTATAAAATATATATAATTTAAAAAATATTAAAAATGCATTTTTAAAATATGTTTTGAATATATACAAAAAAATTTAAAACGTAAGAAAAATATTTGTAAAATGATAAACAATATTAAATTAGAAATTAATTAATAAAAAACATTTTCTGAAAACAATAAATTAAAAATCTATAAAAAATATATAATTAAAAAAATTTTAACTATAAATTTTTAAATATAAATAAAATTTTTTAATTATTTTTGTTTTTACATATTTAATAAATTTAAATGAAAATAAAAATGTAAAATAATAAAATAAAACATAAAATATTTAAAATAAAAATTGTTAACAAAAATTTTTTAGAAATTTTTTAATATATAAATAAATTTTTAAATATCAAATAAACAATTTTCAAATATGTTAACTTATACATGTATAATAAATTGAAATGAACCAAAATTAATAAATATTTTATCCAGAAAAAACTATAAAAATATTACAAAAATATAAAACCTTCTACTAATATTAATTTTTTGAAAAAATTTAAATATATAATATAAATCCATTTCTTAAAAATAAATTATATTTATGTGCATTTCCTTTTATTTTAAAATTTAAAAAAATCAATTGCAATTGCAACAGCTTTGCAGTGCATCAGAAAGTTGTCTGAAGCCAACAAAAATATCTCAAAGCACTTGCCATTCGCACATACTGTACAGAAACTCATTTGCAATCGACACCAACAGCAGTCGGTTGCAGTTGCAGTTGCAGTTGCAATTCAGAGAGAGAGAGAGAGAGAGAGAGAGCGAGCGATAGGGAGAGAGTGAAAGAGAGGTGTGAAATAATGCTGGTTGCTGTTGGCAATAAACATCGGAGGCATAGCCAGCGCTGCCTGCTGTCGAAGAAAACGTGTGCCACAAAATGTCACTCTCATTTAAGCGACATGCAAGTGAGTGTGTGTGGGGCAAGGTTGGAACAGAAACCAGGCTGTTGGCCAGTTGCTGGTTGCAGGTTTGCTGGTTGCTGGTTTGTTGGTTGCTGCTACATGTGGCACTCATTTGCGGACGAATGTCAACGTGCCGCTAATTAAGGTTAATCAAAATGACAATTTGAGCGGAGCTCTAAACAAAATGAATGGTCATAAAGTGCAAGCGATCCAACGCCCGGGAGACATTGATTAACGAGGTCGTCAACCAAATGCGGCACCAGATGAGATTTGGCCAAATAGCACGCTATGCTAGCCTAACTACTACAAACACATAAACTAATTATGTGCCCAAATACATAGCATATACTATATACTATATATATATATACATGAGTATGTGTGCGTGCTGTTAGTTATGAACAACTTGACTTGCCTTTTGCGGCGTTGTTTTATTTGCATAGTGTGTGTGTGCAGGCTGGCTAGCTGACTAGCAGTGTAGCGGGAGGACTTTACCACATGCTGCCTGTCAAACTGTCGGCGCTTGAAGTCTTGCATGCAGAGTTACGCAGTTTTCCCCCGACAGCCGCCGGGCCCTCCTCTCGCTACCAACCTGCGCCTTTCACATAAATCAAAGCGGCTCGCAATGTCAGCACTAAATGAGTCATTTACTTTTTTTTCTTATACCCTGTATTCTGTGCAAATGGGGTGGTTATGTGGGAGAGTATTGAAATGTGTTATAGAGAACAGAAAGCATTTTGAATTTTTTATAGTGTTAGACAACTATATATTCTAGATCAGTTTATTCAATCAGATTCATTTGACTATGTGGGTGCATGGATTTATGTATGTATACTAAAAGATATTAAAATCTTTCTGCTGTTGATCATCTAAATTTTGTTTTTGATTTTTTTTAGCATACATACATTATAGCTTAGTCTCTATCAAATAACAACTTCTTTATGATTTAAGATGTCTAATTCAATAAAATTAGAACATTTTTAAGTTATTTAATAGAAAGTCTAAATATTTATTATTAATATATATTTATTTATTTATTTATATGGGACACTTTATTTGATGAATTCACGTATAACACAAGTGTTAGTGTTTAATTTGTATAATTAAGAGTACAGGTCCTTGACCTTTCCTTCTTAGACTGTGTATAAATTACAGTAAATGTAAGATTATAATTAACCTAAATAAGAGGGGAAAAAATTTATATAAAAAGCCCCATATATATTCCATTCAAATAAAAATGTTCTAAAGATTTTGTGTGCATATCACATATAATATTAAATATAATTCTCTCTTTCTACCTCTCTAATTGAATATAAATTCTTTTCGAAATTTCAAATTTAATTAATTCTAATTTCTACATAAATACAAGAACATTTCCTAGTCGCCTAAGCCCTCACCCAGCTACGTCCTGTTTTATGTGTGTGCTTGGGTGTGTGCGGGCTTTGTCTTTGAAGTTTCAAACGAAAATCAAATAATGCGCTGCCTAATTAGTGCCTAGTCGCTTAGCTACGGGCCTTTTGAGTTTGATGCTAAATTTGAGACAATTAAATAAGCGACTCTGAACCGATTTTGCGATTTCCACGAACACAGGCTCTTAGTACAATCAGAATTCAAATATTCTATCAACTCACCTGAATTGGTTTGCAAGTAGCTAAAAAAAAAAAAGAGAAAAAAAAATTAGATTTAATTGTTTTCAAGAAGTAAATACGTATTTTTGGCTATAAGCTGACAGAGGTCATACAAATTTGCTCATAAAATATTTAATACTTTGCCGGGCAAAGTCTTAAAAGTCAAGTTAATTAAAATTTCTGTCGCTTTGTTACTATGCCAATTGGCTTTTACTTTAAAACCTTTTGTTGTGTAGTCTTGCAGAGATTTTTTGTTTTTGTGCGTCAGAGTAACGAGTTGAATGTTTTGAATTGGTTGACTATATTATATAGTTGACAATCGAACCATTGTTATAGACAGACAAACAATTGGCTGAATAAACATTGCTTTTTAGGAATCCCTACAGACTCATTGGAGTTTTCTATCGACCTCAGATTTCCCAATTAAGTATGCCTAAGACTTTATTTTATCTTTCAAATAAAAGTAACTTTAATATTAGACTTGGCATTTAGTCTTTAAAGCATACTAGTCTATCAAGAAATCTCACAACACAGCACTATAAACTTAAACAGACTAGAAAGCTATCAACTTGGCTGGCAACCTAACAGACAGCGATTACACCTTCAAGACCTAATGGTAAGGTCTTCTAGAGGGTGATCTAGAATTTAATCACAAATTGTATATTACCTAAAATTTATCACTTATCCACCACCTACATCCATCCACACTTAGTATACAACTAAATTTAAATATAAACAAAAAAATACTTTAAAAAAAAAATAATGCTTTTGAGTTGCTAATACAAAATAACTCAAATCAAAATTAATTTTTAATCTTCTGAAATCTTCAGGAAAACTTCTCTCATAATTTTGAAAATATCTTCAGCAAACTTAGCTTATAATTTTAACTCTGCTTCTTTTAGAGTAAGAGTTTTCATGAGATTATCTTTATGGAATTGGTAAACAAAAAGTTGTTCAAGTAGAATAACACGACCATTAGGGTATCTCCCAACTTATTCTCTGTTAAACTATTTTAAATCTGTTGCTTACTTAAGCAAATTACTTAATCTCAAATTTTTCTATAAAAACATATCCATGCCATTTTCTACAAATTAATACATTTCTTTAGAAATAATAAACTATATATATACATAAATATATATTTTTTTAATCATAAATAAATTATTTTGTTCAATTTAAAAATAAAATACATAAAATCACTTTAACCTTTAACACTTTTAACACACCCATAAACAACATTTCAATAAGTCTTTCCTATCGCCTCTCCTCTCTTGCCCCAGCCAGCAGAGCATTTAGATAATGTCTAAAATACTTAGTGTCTTGTCATTATCATTAATCTATTACCGTAAACATTATTTCTATGCTATGTAATCCTTGATAAATGATTCCACAGGGTAAACGCAACACTTGCATATTTTTTTTTGTGCTCTTCTTTCACTTTTACGTCTTTCGTTTCACGCTTCGCTCATTTGTTCGCCTTGGGCTACCTTTAACTACTTTTGTTATTTTTCTGCTTTTCTTTTTGCACATGCTGCACATTTTCTTCTCCACTTCTTGGGGTAACTAAGGCGCAAGAGTGTCCTTTGGGCATCATTTATGCAGGCACTCATCTCGTTCTTTTCTCTATCTCTCTCTCTCTCTCTCTCTCTCTCTGTCTCTCTTTCAGCACATTAATTTTTGAACAGTGCAAATGCGACTAAAAAACGCACACACTTTGAAGTTTGCCTTCGTGCACTTTGTTCAAAGTGCAGAATGCGTGGATTGCAGAACTTCATGGCGCATTACAGGACTCAGTGTGCGACAACTAACGCAGATGCAAGCGGCAAGCTGTTGTAGGAGAAAATTGTCAGCGCAAGCTATTTGAATAGCGAACAAACTATTTGGCTTTGCATAAAATTTTTAATGTGATTTTTTTATCAGCTAATATTATACAATATAATTGCAAAAGTGTAGAAAATATGATTTTAATGATAATTATAATATTATATATATAATTAATAATAAAATTATATACATTAGAAATTTAAATGTGTAAAAAATATAATTATAAATGAGAAGAAATTATAATTAAATTAATTATGAAATTATATAAGCAACAGAATTAGAATTTTAATAAAAGAAGCAAGTATATAGGTATGAACTGCTCTGATAAGTGCGAAGGAAAGCAATATTCAGACTTTTTTTTGGGGCTCCATATTTTTTAATAATCCTACTATAAATTTATCAAAAGGTTTTGATATTGTTAATATACGTTGTCAAAGCATGAACATGTGGTCGGCTTTAGGGTTCTATTTAAGAAGTGGGAGTTTTTGAAGAGAACAGATTCTTACAGTGACGCTTTCGTCCTTCTGGGCTTAACCATACATTATTTACTGCATTTTCACTTTAAATACAGAAATAGCTAGTTAAGGCTTGAACTCCAACATAATAAATATTCAACACAAGCTATACACTGAACCGAACAACTAACCAAAAAAATTATCTTAACTTCAGTAAACAATATTAATACTTGTTTTATGGTAAATTATAGTACAAGCTCAAATATTATGTATAATAACATACTCATGAATGTCATTATCACTCACTGAAAATGTGATTAAGAAACTCCACCTAGAAGATAAGTTATTCGACAATTAAGTTCTCATGGTATGGTCCATACTGCAGCTCAAGCGCAGTCACTGTGTAAACAGCGCAGCAAGCAGTGTGTGTATGTGTGTGTGGTTATGAGTGGGTATGTGAATCTGCATGTATGTGAATGTGTGTATGTGAATCTGTGTGTATGTGAATGTGTGTATGTGTTTGTATATGTGCACATATGTTCTTTGCTATGAATGTATAAAAGAAGCGTAGAATGCTATAAATAGCAGCTCTGAACAGGGTTGAGGGTATCTCCTAGTCGGGCAGTCCCGATTAAAGCTCTCTTACATGACATATTATATTAAATTTACTCAATGTATTGCTATTGTTATACAAAATATACTTTAAGCTTTACTTCTTTCAACAAATAGACCTAACCCATATTCAATTCGATAAAGGGAAAGAAAGATATAAATATAATATCAATATATAAATATGTAAACTGATTTGATTTAGATTAAGATAGACATCAGTCTGATGCTATTACCCGAAAAGAATTTTATATTAAAATAAATTCTTTATTAAGATTGATTTTTCTTGATTATCTGTTGTTATTTTATTTTAGCAACTGTCTAGATTCATAATAAATAATTTATTACAACTGCGACTTAAAGCTTGCAGCACACACATATATATATATATATTTATTCCTAAGAGTACAAAAGTCTCAAAGCTGTTGCAATATCTTACAGACTTCCATGACAGCTTAAAATAATTTCAACTTTTTTTTTTTGGTTTTGTTTATCCAAGCATCGACTGTCTAGCGAAATACCAAAAATTTCCGTGCCTGTCAATATAAATAAAGCTTATACTAAATACATCCGCAAAGCATTTTGCTTCGATTCAACAGAAAACTACGCCAAAATGCAGCAGCAAAAGAAAAAGAAAAGAAAAAAAAAAGTAGAAAAAAATATATGAGAAAATACGAAAAAACAAAAAGTATATATAAAAAAAAAATATATATATATATATATATATTTATAAAATAAATGGAAAGACAACCTGCGCATCGCAGCTCTCCTCTGACGACAGATGGGGGCGCATTATTTTCGATGTCACTGTAGACGTTGTTGTTGCCATGGTTGTTGCTGTGGTTATTGTTGTTGCCGCTTGATGCGGAAGTTTTTAAATTGTGCAGCAATTTCATTCATTCATGAGCATTTTCTTATACAAGCAAAAGTCGAGCACTCTGTGACCGACATAGTCACAATCTCAGTTTTCAGCCTCACAGTCTCAGTCTCAGTCCTTAGCCAGCTGCCAGCCAGCCTCAAAGTCCCCAATGCGTTGGCAGCAACATTTGCTCCTCACTGTTACGGCTACCACTTGACTTCTCAAGTGGCGGAGTGTGCGCCGTACAGTAGGTGCTGGGGGCACGGCTCAGCGAGTGCCGGGCAAAGCAAACAAAGTCATTTGTTTTGGATATATGGTAGATGGCTGCGACTACGGGTCGGTTGGGTCAAGAGCAATAATGTTGAATAATACGATTTTCTTTGCTATGACAGCCAGTGAACTATAAGTGAGTGTATGTGAGTGTGAGTGTGCTCAAATGGGCGTGGCAGCATTGTGTGTGTGCTTGAGCATGGCAAATGCAGCGAGCGACCTCACCATTAGAGAAGCACCTTAAACACCAGCTAAACACTTTAGCAAATTGTATTAAATAGAAAGTGCATATTTACTTATAAAGACTATTTGCATAGGTAACTCGAGATTGTTTAAGTTGTTTATAAATCAAAATTTGTGGAATCAATTAAAATTAAGTCAAAGATGTTTAAGGCAACCAAACTCGTTAGGTACTACAGCTATATAAATTCAGAATCAGAAACAAAATCAGCTAAGGAATATGTAAAGCATTCCAGTCGAACTGAGAGCTATACTAATTAATATTGATTATAGATTAGGATTAAGATTATATATATATATAGATTAAGATTAAGCTATAACTAGGGAAGACATATATATTTAATATAATAAATGCAAGTTTTTAAATTATTATAATTTTTTTTTTTGAATATAGATTGCGATTTGGTCACTAAAATATTGTTTTTTTGAAAAAAAAAAATTATATATAATATATATATTAATTACATTAAATGATTTATATAATACAAAAAGTATAATTTTTTTTATATATTAAAAAAAGTATAATTTTTTTTATATATTAAAAAAAATTAAAATAAATTATAAAAATTTTTAAATAATTATTTATTTATATTTATTTTATTTATTTACTTTTATATTATTTATTTATTTATTTATTTTCATTCTATTTATTTATTTATTTTCATTCTATTTATTTATTTATTTTTACTTTATTTATTTTTATTTTATTTATTTACTTTTATTTTATTTATTTGTTTATCTTTTTATATTTATTTATTTATCTATTTTTATTTTATTTATTTACATTTATTTGTTTATTTTTATTTTATTTATTTATTTATTTTTATTTTATTTATTAATTTATTTTTATTGTATTTCTTTAAATTTTTGTTTTTTACTTGTTTTTTTTTTATTATTTTATTTTTTTATTATTTGTTTTTTATATACTTTTTAAAATATCATTTTTAAAATTCCATTTTATGTATTATATATCATTTAATATATTAATATATATATTAAGCACTGCTTGTGCAATTCATACAAATATATTTTTAAGGTTCCGAATTAATTTATTTAATTTAAATACTTGAAGATTTGCTATGCCAATAAACAATTTTGCAGTGCAATATTTTTTTATATTTATTTATAATCTTAACACTTTAGCGAACATATACTTAAGTATATATATATACTTTAACAGCTGTGAAATAGCTCAACGAACATGTCAAAATAATCTCGGCTCGCATAGGGAATAAGTATATGCATACCTACACAGCATGCTAAGAATTCTTTTGAAGTTGAAAGCTAGAAAACAGCTTTGAAAGTAATTTATCAAAGTGATTAACAAGAAATTGCCAAGGAAATCAACTATAACATTGGTTTATATACATATATATTACATAGTATATATAGATTTATATTCCATATATATATGTATTATAAAGTTTTTATATAAAATTCCTATTTGACAAATGTCAGCTGGTGTTAAAAAGTTTTCTTTTAAAAGCTGCACAATCCACAAACACTCTGGCAATGCAAAGGCACAAGTTGTTTATGCAATTCACACGAACTGAGCTACGGCTCACCCAGAGGATGGCAGCTAAAGCGGCAACTGCCTGA
This sequence comes from Drosophila nigricruria, assembly GCA_037075265.1. Lineage (NCBI taxonomy): Eukaryota > Metazoa > Arthropoda > Insecta > Diptera > Drosophilidae > Drosophila > Drosophila nigricruria. The sequence goes on along the minus strand of JBAMCI010000173.1, from coordinate 6,538,114 downwards.
GAATAAATGCCAAATGCGACAGCCAAATAAAAAGTAAAACTGCAATAGCCTTCAACGCACGCATAAACAACTCTCTAATAAACAGAGACAGAGAGAGAGTAGTAGAGAGACAGAGACAGAGATGCGCTCATTAAATATTTAAAACTCTTGTAGCGTTAAAAACAAACGGCACAAAACAACAAAAAAATATATATAAATAAGCCAACACACACACACACACACACACATAAAAGACAGCGCACACAAAAAAAAAGTTTTGCATTTGGCCAAAAAGAAAGTTTCTGTGTGCATGCCATGGAATTTGAGGCAAGCAGAAAAAGAACGAGCCTCAAGGACCTGCACAAAGGGGCGTGGCTGTGCTGTCAGCTGCTTATAAATAAGCTCATGTGTGTGTGTGTGTATGCCTGTATGTGTGGGTGTTTATGGTAACGTATGCAATTTAATTAGGACTAAACTAAATTAATGGCCACGGTATTTGTTTCCCCCCAAAAAAAAACAACTGCAAAAGGGTTTTTTTTGTTGTTGTTGTTGGCTCCTTTGCGACCACAGCTCGGCACAGTTGAGGTCCTTTGACAGCGAACAAATGTGTGCGGCGGCATGTTGTTAAAAATTTTGGCAAAGCTCTCGACGTCTATTAGCGACAACCAAACACACACACACGCACACACTGAGAGAGAGAGAGAGAGAGAGAGAGGAAGATACTCCCACACACACACACACACACACACATGTAAGGAGCTACGCAAGGAAGTGTGCTACATGGGGCGTTTATCTCTCCGCCTACTGCTAGGCGGCGTGTGTGTGTGGGCAGGAAGTGCTCATTGAAAGTATTTTACTTTGCCGGTTATGTCATGTGTAGCAAACTGTGTGCGAAATTCTGTCACAGTAGCCCAAAAAAGTATGCTACCGCTTGTGCGGCAAGGCAAGGCAAGTGGGCTCAGCGTGTGGAGACAACTTGTTATGGGTAGTTACTTCTTGTTCACAGGATTTGCGCACAGCGTGTCAAAGGCAAGAAAATTAGAAGAAGAAAAAAATATGAACTCAAATGAGATGAAAATTCACAATTTGGGCATGTTTTCATTACAATTACGAACAGATAATCAAATTGTAACTTGTATTCAAGAAATATATTATTCTTTGTAATTAAATTAAATCAATAAACAGTTGAAAAAGGTTTCAAATTGTTTTGATTCTAAAACTGAAACCACAAAAGGACAATATATTATTGGAGTTTTAAGATATTAAGATTTATTTAAAGACATGCTTGGTTACTACAATTTTTTTGTGTTCTGTAATTATAGATATGAAAATTTAAAAAAATATATATATCTATATGAATATTAGAGCAAAATCTTTAAAGACTATATCATATAACATACTATAAATATCTCATCATTACCCCCACACAATAAATAAGATATCAAAATTTTATAATAGTATAAATACCAATAAAAATGACTACCAATAGGCTATGGGAAACTTAAAAAGCAAAAACCAAACAAAGACTCAATAGTCCCTGGCCATTTGAAAACTATTTACCAAACAGAAAGCTAAATCATGCTGCAACATTCTTATTTACTGTTATTCCCATTGCACATTTTATTTGCAGTTGTTGAGCAGAAAAAGTAAAATCAAATCAAGAAGTGGCAAAAAATACAAACTTGAAGAGCATCGTGCAGACTAATAAAATGTGATTTATCTATTTGATGTAAAAGGTGAAATAATATTTTTCAATGGAAATTTATGAGAAAACAAGACGGCACTAGGTTGGGAGTGCAGGACTAAAAAATACCCTGAAAGCCATGATGAGTTGGAGTTGTTGAAGATAAAAGTCAAAAGCTGAGATGTTAACATAAACAGTAACAACTACACACACATATGCACTATCAGAAGATCTAAATTATGAATTTCTAGTCTAGTCTAGAAAGGAATCGAAACAGATAGCTCGACTTGGCTGTTGCCCTTGCTTAAACAAGCATATGTATCCCTTAAAGTGCTAACCACGCCTACGTCTACTTTACACACACAATTTATTTCTGTCAATATACCCTTCAATGCACACTATCAATTGGTATAGGGTATTACAAATATTTTATTGAAGTTATTCTTGGTAAAGAAAAAAATAGTTTTGTGTGATGAATATTTTCGCATTCAAACTAAATCAAATATATGAAAAATAATATTTCAAAATGAAATATTTATAGGGGAAATATTTCAAAATGAAATATTTATAGGGGAATGAAATTGAAATGAAATATTTATATGAATAAACAATATTCAAAATTTTATACAAAATTTAATTTACTTTTTTTAGTGAAATATGAAATATTTATTTCCACTTGTTAAGTAAGGAAAACATTTTATTTTATTTTGTTTGAGTTTTGTTACTTAATTTAAGACAGAAAATATTTCTGTTTGTAGAATTTATAAAAATATTGAAATATGTTGGAATTTTTAAAGATTTTTTTTATACAAATTTAATTGTTTTGCTGTTAAAGGTAAAAATTAAATATATTTTATTAAAAAAAAATGTTTACGCTATTGGCTAGTAAAAATAAATATGAATATATTTTTGCAAAAGAATTTTGATGAAATTTAATATATATTATACTACAATTTTCCACATATTGTCACCCATATTACAGCTAATTTAGTTATATATAAAAGCATTATTAACGCAATAAAAAACATATTCCACGTCGTTTCTATAGCAATTGAAACACAATTTGACACAATACGCGTGCGTTGAACTGGATAATTATTAATAAACTTTATTGATATTTTAATGCTGTCAATGAGGCGTAATTAAATGTTCATTTTTAAAATGCGCTCATTGTGGCAGCTCGATAATGGAAATTGAGCTGGGTTTGAGCTAGATGGGTTTGGTTGGGTGTTGTATGTATGTATGTATATAAAGCAGATTGCTTATTGTTTGTTGTGCACATGCACACACACACATACACTCAGACACACACACACACATAACATGTTGAAAGGCCACATCCAAAGCAACGACGCAACGTTTGAAGTAAATGTTATTAAATGTTATTCATACGATGTGTGAGGGCACAACCTTGTTGGGCTTACAAAGTCATTTCCTGTTCCTGCGGTGCTTAAATTTTATCAACATATGCGAGTTAGCGAACTTAATGAAATTGTTGGCACACACACAAAAACTGACAGCTGCGCAGCTAAGCTAATGCGGCAATTAAGAATGAACGAAAGTTGAAAAGGATAAAAAGGCCGCAGAATACATGCCTGACTCTGGAAAGTATATGGATATAGAGTATATATGAATTTCTAAAGTCTTTAAATATTTTTGTTTAAAACCAAGAACTCTATTATCCTCATATATCATCATTCATATCTTAGCCAATTCTTTATCAAATTTGACTAGCTCTCCATTTACATTATTAAATTATTCAATTATCATTATTAAATTGAAATTTAACACCAAATTAATTGAAGTGCTGTTGGCTTAGCGCGCTTAAATATATTAATTAGCAAACAAAAATAGAAAACAAAAAATTATTTCCATTTGTATTTAATTTCAATTAGCAATGGAATTAGCTAATGTAAATATTTGAATTTTAATTGATATAATCTAAAAAACCATTTTATTTAGAGAGAAAAAAAATAAACAAAAAGTAAAATATATAAAACTAATTATTAAATTGGCCAAAAAAAACTATATACAAATAAGCCAAACGGAAAAGTAAATATTTGCATTTGCTTTAAATGTTTGATATAATAAGCTTCAAATAAATTAATAGGATTTCAATTATTTTGTTGTAAAAAAAGGAAAAATTGGCTTGTTTAAACAAAAATTGTAGTATAAATAGTCAGATTAAATATATTTTTACATTTAAAATGAAAAAAAAATTAATAATATATTTTTTCATTTAAATATGATTTTTATAATAACTATTGTAGTTAATCAGCTCATATTTATATTTTAAATTAAGAAAAAAATAGTATTAAATGTATATTAATTTATTATTTTTTATTTACATTAGCTTTTACTTAAATTTTGCTACTTGAAAATAATAAAAAAAAAATAAAAATATATATACAAATATCTCTTCACATATCTTAAGGGCTTTGAAAATACTAATTTAGAGCTTAATATTTTTGTGAAAATATATTTAACATTTAACTTCATAAAGTGTTCATAGCAACAGCCAAGTCACTCTAGCCCTCTTCCTCAATGTATGACTGTTCGCCCCTCACTCTCCGTCTCTCCGTCTATCCATATGCATGAAATCATCGAACTCGAAACCAACAAGTGCTAGAGAAACTTGTTATTAAGACTTTGCTCCAGCCTTTCTCATACCCAACAAGTTGGCTCCATACATTTTAGGGCTTTGCGTGAACTCGATTATAAATGAACTCAAACTTTAGTTGATTAGGCAATGCTGAAGTCATACAATTTGCTATACATATGCTTCTAAGCACATACAAACTTCGATTACTTTAGTTTTAATGAATTTCTAATATGCTCGAAGTACGAGCAACGACTTGGCATATATATAAATATAAATTCCTCCAAGTATGCCCAAAGCCAACTCACTAGAGTACCTCTTAGTCCATCACTTCCGCCTAAAGCACTCTTAAGCAAAATTAAATCCACAATATATTAATTGCGAAGTAAAAATCAATTAAAATCGAGTGCACATTATAAATCATTGAATTTCAAACCAATTGAATTATGCAGCCAAACAAAGTGAACACGAAAAATTCGCATTCGCTTGAACATTTTAAATTTAATGCCCAGCCGCTGCTGGGAGTGTGAAAACTGAACGTTTATAATTTATGCACGATAATTAAACTTAACATAATAAATGAATACAGGCGAGCTAAATGGATGTTTTGTTGCCCAAGGGTCAAACAATCAACGGGCTTGTCGCAAGATAAATTGAAGGACGAAGGACACTCGCTGTCAGAGGGCAGGGCCCGGGACCGGGCCCGGGCCGGGACATATGTAATGGAATGTTCTAACAGTTTCGGTTGGTTTGTCATTTCAGCCTGCATTTCATTTCGTTTATATTGCGCAAATATTTAACATGGAATTACATGAATATTTCAAGTCACTCCCATGGGTTAAATTTTTTGGGAAATGGGTAATGCTCGCTCTCTCTCTCTCTCTGTGTGTGTGTGAAAGAGTGTTGGACATAAATTTGTAGCTTAATATGCGTAAACATATGTGTGTGTGTGGCCCCTAACAAATCAACAGTAAAACACAAAATATTGCAAAATATATATGCGAAAAACTTCATCAAGAATTCTCATAAAAACACATTTTACACTTCATATTTTTGAAGTCCAAGTTTGAGAATATGAAAAAAGACTATAAATTTCTAAAAAGGTAAAAAAATGTGTAAAAATGTTGATTGAGCTACGGAATGAAAATTTAATGACTTTTATTTTTACGCTGTGTTGCGCAACATGACTTGGGCAACTTTTTTCACTTTATGTTTATTGTTTAATATTAGTTTTGAGTCCAGCCAGCAGCGCCATGTTTAACACTTTAATTTGAGCGAGTTAATGCATATGTAGCTGTGTGCTATGAATATCAAATACCTCTTAATATCCACTAAGCACATTTGTTAGCAAAAAGGATTACAAATTGAAATGCCTTTAAGCTTGATCTTTACTTGATACTTGCTACTAAACTTAATTATTATTATATTTCAATTGAAAAATCATTTGAAAGCTAATCAGCGAATTTGTAAAACTTTCCAGCTGCCATTCTCATATGCAGTAATCTATGTGACTTATGAGACAAACAGATTTCGACTTGAAAGAGTTTTATATTTGTAAAGAGATTGCAATCTTTCGTGACGTTTTTCTTTCTTTTCTTCATATCCTTGTTTCGCTTTCATAGCGCATCGGTTTGGTCAGACTAAGTCAGCGCTTCTAGCTCAAACATGTTAGAAATTCTTTATCGTTTGAGCATAGTATATCAGCAGCTCTACAAATTGTGTAAATATTGTCTACATGCATACATTAAGGTAATAGTGGACAGCACGACGGCCAGAGTCGCTTGCTCGCAGCGAACATAAATATTATAAATTCCATTACAAAATAAAGTGAACATACAGAGAGTATTTTGTGCTTCTTTGCATTAACTTAAAGCTTAACGATTAGTAATGTTAACATACCTATCAATTCTTTTTATATTTATATTATTATATTATATTATATAATCTTTAAATTCTAGTAAATAAACAATAATCCTGCTATTAATTGCCTGGTCTGTATTATAATCTTTCCCAAATCTTTAAAGCTCCATTAAAATTTGCTGTTTTTAAATTCCGTCTAAAACTCTGTTAAGTCCAGAAGCCGTCATGAATTTTATGAACTACAAATAAAAATGTTGCAGTCGGGTGAGAACGACTTAATAATGCTTGTTCAAGATTTAAGTGGATTAATTTAATTTTTATATATTTTTTTCGTATTTTTTTCGATCTGTAGGGTATATCAACAGTAAAGTAAGCCCTAAAATTGTGGAAGTTTTAACTCATTTGCTACGGCCGCAAATATGCTTAGATTTATTTCCTGTTTATCTTTCTCTCTCTAGTCATTCTTAAGTCTCTAACTTAAATATTGAAATAAATTATATTATACAGAGTAATTGCCACGATTTGCCACGGCCAAAGGTATCTGAATAATCTTAATACTCAATAAGCCGAGAGAACCAACGAGTATATGCTGCTAATTTGAAATCTCTACCTTTAATAACAAGAAGCGGCAAACGGACATTGCACACAACCAATATGCTCTCTTCTCTTGGTAAACGAGTATATAAAAAATTTTGCCGCCAGCTTTATACGCATCACTGAGCAATTGCCATGCAAAAAAACAAAAAAAAAAGAAAAGAGAAGGAAAATTCTGTGAGAAGCCACTCAGCATGCAAATACGTTTGCATATGTATGCATAGCAGCACATATAGAATAATAAAATATTTTTTTGAAAATGCAAAAAGGATTAACATTCATATGTGCATGTCGAAAAATTAAAAACAAACAAGTGCGAAAAAGATGAATAAAAACAGAAAATTTGCCAGGAGATGCCCTGCAGCAAATGCGAAAATATTTATATTGAATTCACAAAGATTTGATACATATTTAGCAGTATAATATCATGTTAATAGAAAACTGAAAATATAAGATATATTTTTGTCTTTTACTATAGAGGCGCTGAGAAAAAAGATTTACTTTTCCTGTCTCAAAAAAATCTATATGACTTAACTAATAAATAAATCCTTAAATATTATGCAGGGAGTTATGAAGTTATAATTAGGGGTATAGTACTTCAATCATATATATTTATAATATATATATATATAAATATATATTAAATTAATCAAAGCTTCATAAAAACGCTTTAAGGTTTCAGTCCACATCACCATCGACTCATCATCAATTTTTCTAGTTTTAGCTCTCTATATTCCATCAGCTTTAACACATTTTTATGTACAGCAGCTGCTGTTGCTGTTGCTATTGCTGCTGCTTTTGTTGTTAGTTTTATGTTTATTGTTATTGTTGTTGTTGGTCGACTAGCTAAACTTTTGGCTCATGTCCTTGTTGCTGTTGTTATTATTATTTTTGCATTCGTGAACAAGTCGGAATAACAAAGTTTGCCATGTCATAAACACAAACGAGACGTGTGCGACAGTTGCTCAGAGATAGCACCAATAATAATAACAACAACAACAACAACAACAGAAACAACAACAACAACAGCAACAACAATCAGCAACTTAATCAGGCCTACAACGCTCAGGTGTCTCCATAAATTCAGGTGTAATCAGGTGTAAATCCTTAAAGTTTACTTTCTGCAATTTTCTCTGGAAGTTCAGCCTTTTGTTCATCAACTTCCCTTTTCTATATAAAAGAAAAGCACGCAAAGTGGATGAGTCTTAATATAAGTATATCCGTTAGAAAAAGGTGCGTGTGTGCGCGTGACAGCTAACGGAAAGTGCGTATTAAGGCATTGGTTAGAAAATATGATTGACCTTTTTGTACGGCGTCAAATAGGTAGGAAAATTGGTCAATTTTATTTCACAGAATTTTGACACCCTTCGATGAAATATTGAATGTTTTGTGTGCAGATAAAGGCGGAGCTAAGTGTGGATTAAATTTGATAAGAAATGAGAAATATGAAATAAGATATAAGAAATAAGAAATAAGATATAAGAAATATGAAATGTGAAATATAAAATATAAGATATAAAATATGAAATATATAAAATATAAAATATAAATTATAAAGCAAAAAATATCAAATATAAAACACAAAATATAAAATATAATATATAAAATATAAAATATAAAATATAAAATATAAAATATGAAATATTAAAATATAAAATATAAAATATAAACTATAAAATATAAAATATAAAATATAATTTATAAAATATAAAAAGTAATATATAAAATATAAAATATAATATATAAAATATAAAATTTTAAATATAATATATAAAATATAAAAAATAAAATATAATATATAATATTTATAAAACATATAATATAAAATTTATAAAATATATAACAAAAAATAAAATAAAATATAAAACTGAAAATAAAAATAAAAAAGAAAATAATAATAATTAAATAATTCTTATCCAATCAAGTTTATCTCCAACACGCTTTAATATATATATAATAAATCTCATTTAAACTCAATTTTATTTTTTGTTATTTTAAGCCAATTTTTGCATGTTAAAACTTCATATTAAAATAGCTTAAGCTTAACTTTATTTTATATTTAACACTTTCCGTACATTATCATAATGTGCTAAGAGATAACACTTAACTGACTTTTGCGAACAAAAAATGATGTAAAATTTGTTGGCATAAAGTGAAGGGATTAAGAGCCGACTTTAAGCCAGTTTAAGCTGCAGCTGTTTGTCCAGGCAGCAGTGGCAGCCACTGCCAATATAGCATAAAATATTTGGCATAAAATAGCGCGCATACGCCGGGTGCCGGGTCGGCCAGCACAGAGAGACAACCAGCAACTACAATAACAACACAACGGCAGTTACTGCAGCTACCCCAGACACTTGCCGGTTGCAACTGTGGCACGTGGCGTGGCCCGATGGCAATACAGGTAAATGGTAAATGTGGTGTTCGAGCGAGCGTCAGGCACAATGCAAAATTTATTAGTTTTGGCAAAGGACGAGGGCAATGCAACAACAGCAACAACAGCAACAACAACAACTATGCTCGTTGTTGTCGAATGACAGCGACTACATAATACTCGTTCACGCAGCAATATTTATGGATTTGTTATGCATCAATTGGCGGTTTATATAATTATAGATCTCATCTCTAGAGAATGTCAACAATGATTCAAGCGCAAAACTTGTTGATTGCAGTCTTACGACAATAGATAGATGGAGACATATCTCTTTATATAATACATTTGTTATGAAGTTAGTAAGATACACGTGAATATATATTTAAAATTCCAAGAGCCTAGCTTTTAGATTTAGAATAATATGAAAAAGAAATAGGCATTCCCAAGTGGGCGCCTACAGCAAGAATTGTACAAAACGAATATACTCCTAATATTTCGTGAGCGTGTATAAAAGTAAAGAGAGTGAGAGAGATAGAGCAGCATTGTAATCCTGCGGGTAAGAACTGCAGGCAAGGCGCAGTTTGGTTGCCTACTTTTTTGGGCATGGCTCTGGCACGACTTGAGCCCATAATAAAAAGGCAGCCTAGATTTCAGCAGACAAACACACATATATGCATATATATATATATATGCAGGCACATATATATGTATAAATGGAGCATTGTGGCCAGATAGGCGAGCACAACAATATCTTTAAAATGGCAGCTTGGCCGCAATGCAAACGTTTTACCTTGTACCCGACCGCGTTTTATATGCCTTTCGTTTTCTGATATTTTTTTTGGTTGTTTGTTTTTTTTTTTGGCAGCTCCAAATAGTTGGCACCACTTGCATAAAAGCAAACGATCTGTGGCCCCAAAATTGACTACGTCGAAGAGAATACCAACCAACTGCTAGAGCTGCCGAGCCACAGCTGCCAGTGCTTTAGCCTTGCAAATGGTTTTTGTCTAATTCATGCCACAGTCTGTGGCCTTAATTAAAAAGGCTTTCTCCAGCAGCAAGACAATAACTAAAATGATGCAAATCCCTTATCGAATGGCATATATCGATTGGAAGAAATAGTAAAAGAATAGTTTACTTACTGTAGATGAAGAATTTTACATAATTGAAGTGAATTTAATTAAATGTGCTTACCTGGAAAGAAAGGAAAAAAAAAAGATATATTTTTATTAAAATGAAATAATTTTGAAATTGAAATATATATTAAAATAATTGTTATACAAAGAAAACTTAAACATTTCCGATTCTATATTTTCATATAATTTAATTATTTAATTATACATTTCTTAAGTTAGATATATAATTGCAATATATTTTTAATATGTCAAGTAAATAATTTATTCAGCACATGGCAATCTTTAGATCTAGAAAATAATCACTTTTTTGGTATAATAAACAACGAAAATAAATTAGTTTAATTCATTGCTTTAAAGCAAACCTCAAAGCAAAAAATAAATCTTGCACTCATGCATGAACTTCACTTCAACTCATATAAAATAACTTCGTGCTCAGTGGAGGCTTCATATATTATGACCCACAATGATTAAAATCAACAAAATGTATAAATCTAATCAAAAATCTGAAAAAAACTTTTGACTAAATTAAAATGCAAAACTAATTTAAGATGCTGCACACGTTTCACAGAAATCAGCTCAGACTTTGTATAATATTTGCATTTAAAGCATGTGCTAGAATCAACATAAAACAGTTGAACAGAGAGAGGCAGAGAGGGCAAGGCATATATATACACATATATATCTACGTGCCATAAGTAGCTCAAATATATCAAGTCCAAAAAAATGTTGGTCGAATGCAAATAACGCAATTTTAATTAAATGCGTCAATAAATCGCTCAGCAAAAACAAAGAGCCAAAGTGTGCCCTAGGGAGAGACCACAGTGCGTATGCTTGACTAATTGAATGTACTGCACACACACATACAAACACACACACATATATAGAGACCCGCACACATACACATATGTATGGCCAAAGAGTCATAGATAATGCCACGCCTGAATTGGGCAAACAACTTGTGCAAACATATTTGCGCAAACGTGGCGTAAACTCAGCCATAGCAAAAGGAAATTGAATTGTCAAATGAGATTGGCTGTCCGGCCAAACAAACCACTTTGGCTTCCAGGCCTCCGACCTAATTAAAATTTGCATAATTAATCAACTTTTTCGGACCGAAGAGGACATTAAAAAAAGGAAGAAAAAACTTGGCGCCCAAACAGTGCTCAGCGGAAGGAGCTAAACCACCAAAGCGGAAGCGCCTACTAAGTGAAGCGCTCTACAGAAGTGCACTTAAAATTGCATTTGAAATTAATTGAATTTTCAGCCAGCGGGCAACGTGACCCCCTATCGCCCCTTCCAGCCGCCATCAATTCAGCATCTCCCTCGACGATAACTGCAAATTTAATAAGCTTCAATTGTATGCTGTGTGTGTGTGTGTGTGTGTGTGTGTGTGTATGTACGAGGGTGTGTGTACAATGGCAAAGAATGTTGACAGAGTCGAGAAATTTTAGCACAGCAGGAGACGCTCATATAACACAACTTTTACCAGAGTTTCATATGTAATCAAGATGTGCTTAATACGTATTTAATGTCTGCACAAAAGCTAAAAACAGCTCTATAACATGGCTTAATACGATACCCTTTAAAATGGGGTATGAATATAAGTAGTATATAGTCTTTTAGCTGATAATATATATATTTATTTATACTTGATATTAGAGACTAAAAAAAGTTGTTTACTTAAAATTACACTAATTGCATTTATAATCCAGTTCTAGGAAATTGCCTTTAACGTACAAAATTGCAATTGAGTTGAAGTGTGGGATTAAGTAAAACTGGTCAGTTTAGCTCTGCTATATCAAGTAGGTGTTTTTTCAATCAAAGCTTACAGTTCCAGTTTTTCAGATTTATAATTCACAATTTTTTTGTATGCCAACTTATTATATTGTATTATGGAAACAATATTTATAACACTTATTGCCTTAGTAAACTCTGTCGCTAAAGAGAAGTAGAGAGTGCATAAGGGCTCTATTAACAGCTAAAGTGATTGAAGACAATAATAATAAATATACATATAAATTTTAAATTTATTTAAATTTGCTTAAGTTGAACTTGATTGAGTAATTTGAACCACTTATTAAATGAATAAATAAATATATCTTAAAACATTATCCGAGTATCCCATACAAACTAAACGAGTAATACGTATTCAATGAAAATGATTTAAAATATGAAAATTAAATAAAATATATAAAACAAGCTAAAATATAGCTATTTAGTAACTTCTAAATGTTTATAAATTAATAAATATTTATAAATTAATATATTTATAAATAAATAATAAATATTGTAAATAAATAAATATTTATGAATTAATATTCTTATAAATAAATAAATACTTATAAATTGATATATTTATAAATAAATAAATATTTATAAATTAATATATTTATAAATAAAAAAATGTTTATAATATATATAATATATATTAATTAAAATATTTATACATATGTATTATCCAAATTTTATTATTTTTATGCTATTTTTATATTTTAGTTAAATTTTGATTATTTATATTTAAAAATTTATATAAATGTTAAAAAATATTTACAAATTAATATATTTCGAATTATGAATAGTCAAAATTTGATTAATATTTTATAATTAATTTAAAATGAACTATTTCAATATTTTATTAAAGTTTTGACTGTTAATATCTAAATTCATTTGAAATAATCATTCAAGCATTTGACTTCTAGCAATTTGTCACACATTTCGGCGCTATAAGTCGAAACAATTGAATGGCTTTTCCAAGGGTATTAAGAGTTAAGCTTTTGTCGACATTGCAATTGCATGTGAAAAGCGGAACAAAAGTAGTTGTAAGTGGGGCTATTGTAGCTATCCGGTGGGTGTTGCTCGGCATTAAGTCGAGGACAATTTGAGCCACTCGTTAAGTGGCTCGTTGAGGCCTTGATGTCACAGGGTGTGTCGCATTTAATTGCAGTTGATATTAACTATGTGGCTCAATTGTAATTTTAAATGCTGCACATGGTTGGCAAATAATGTAATGTTGTAGTTGAACATAATATATAGACTATTATCAATGTTTCAACTCCCCTTTAAGACCACACAGACAGATAGTCTATAACAGTAACTCTTTACACCGTCAACTTAAATTTATGATAAGCCATTCTCGACTATGGAGTTCATATAGCAACTACAAACAATTAACATTTGTTTTAGGTAATCAAGTTAGTAGATGGGCTGCTTCTGTTGCTGCCTCTTTCAATAAATAAAAAAGTAGCCCTTATCTCTGAACGCGTTTAATTGACAATGCTGAATTTTTTGGGTTTTTTTTTTTTTTTTGATAACATAGCTGCTGCTCAGAGCTTTATATCTCGTATGACGCCTATGATTTGTGAAGTATTATAACAGTCAGTTAATATATATATAAAATATATATAATAAATAATAATAATTGCAAGTCATTTTTACAAAGTAATTATTGTAGTTGACTTGATAAGTTGGGATTAGCGTATAAAAGCCATTTTAGATTAAAAGGAAATGTTAATTAAAGTAGGATTAAATTTCTTTAAATATCTCACAACTTATATACAAATAGTTTTTTTTAATTTAAACTTATTTAGAATTTTAAGCATTTATATATATTTATATATAATTTATATATAATTCGTTTTTATATATTTATATATAATTCGTTTCTATATACTTATAAATAATTTTTATATATATTAAATCATTTATATATATTTATATATATATTTAGTCATGTATATATATTTAGATATAATTTTAATCTTTTATATCATTTCTATGTATACAATATAATTTAATAGAATTTATTATATATAAATTATTTCGGTCTGCTAAACGAGCTGGAAGCAATTAAATTGCCAATTTATCGACAGAAAAAAAAATTTAGTATTTTACAAAAATAGTAATTTTTTAAATGATTAATGATATTACCAAATAAATTTTTTTTACATCTGTTTCGCATATATTTTTATATGCAATATATATCTTTCTGTATTTGAGCATATATTTAGCTAATATTGATAGTAAACATATCCTATAATTAATAAGTCATTAATAATTATTTGATTAAATAAATATTTTTTGAAAAACTTAATTTTATTTTATATTTAATATATAATATTTAATTCTTTTATTCTTTTAGGTTATTATTATCTTATATTATTATTTAAAAAAAAATTATTTTTACTACAATTTCTCATAAATTTATGTAATAATAAATTTAATTTATATTTTAATAACATTGGTTCTGTTCTCATCTATTATTAAACATTTATTTAGCTACATACGCCACTAATAAAACTAATAAAATTTCCATGAAAAGTCAATTTATTACAGTAAATACTAATTGTCAATGAATTATAGTCTATGGCAAATTTTTTCACTCATATTCTCATTCATAATATATTGTAATAATTAAAACAAATTCTATTATATAGGCGCTGTATCATTGTTAGCTATCACTTAATACATATATATTCAACTGTCTAAAGTTAACTTTTGAGCACACTAATTTCAAGGTAATTTAAACACCATATAACTACAAGCCGCTGAGATGAAAATATTATGGAAAATATAAATCAAGCCACACGAGCAACTACAGAGCGACGCAACTCAAAGGCGAAAAACTGCCCGCATTTCGTTGCAGTTAGTTAAAACAAAGAACGCTTCTATATAAAGGTGATTCATTTTCCATGATTGCTTGCATTAATCATGGCACACAGCAGCAATTTTCTAGATGAACTCGAGCAGCCAATTGCAAAAAGTTACCCAGCTCCTCGCTACTCGCCACTCGCCCCTCACTCCCCCCACGCACGTATTCGAACTCGAATTCTAGTCTCTCTCTGTACATTGCACAGATGCGCGAGTGAAAGTGCATTGTTGCTCAGCGTCTGGTGTTTGATTTATGGCTCGCAATGCATTTTCAATGGTGGCATGAAAAACACAAAAACGAAATTGGAATGAGAATGAGAAAAACGCTGTAGCACGTGTGTGCTCATGGATTTTAATTATCATCAACGAGGCCATAATATCACAAAGCCTCTTACGTCAAGGGTTTTTTTTTTTGTTTTTGTGTCTGTGCTTTAAGTACATATCACTTTTCGCTAAGCCTGTGATAACAATATGATTCATTGGATATTTCCCGCTCGGGTTTCTTTTGAGGCCAATCGGCCAATCGGTATATCAACATTGACTGATTGATTTTGAAATTAATGCACAGCGCTGAACACATGTTAAATAGCTCAGATGCCCAATATAAATTACAGCAACAAACGCGCTTGTCATACCAATTTTTATTAATTCATGAAATATAAATATGAAAACAAGAAGAAGAAATATCATTTGCACAAAAGTCACGAAATATACAAACGACACCTTTGCCAAGCAAAATCTACAAAAAATAATAATAATAAGAAGCGACTGCCAGACGACAGTGGAGCACTTGCTTGAACAATGGAGTAAAGTGCAGCTACAACAACAACAACAACTGCGACAGATGCTCTTGAGTTAGGAGTACGTGCTAGAAACACAAACATGACGGTCGATCGATGTGGTAATGCCCTGCAGAAAACCGAGTAATTTAGTGTGTCAACAGTGAAAATTATATTAGTTTTTGTTTATTTTTTTACCAGCTGAGCGTGTAGATAGGACCGCAGCCCTAACACTATTGAGCTATGATAAAAAGTTATTAATGAAAGTTCTAAGAATTTGGTATGTGATAAAATAGGAAAAACAGAAAAATTATATACAAATAATATAAATTTATTAATTATAGTTTACACGATATAGAAAAAAACTGCATACTTGTTATAGAAGTAATAATTTCATAAAAAATTTATAAAAAAATATATATTATAGAAAAATATGTATAAAATAATATAGTTGATAAAAAATTAAATATTATAAGAATATATTTATATAAATAAAATTAATATAGTTAAATATACACACATAATAATTCTAAAAATTGTTTTTTTTTTTATTATTTTAGTTTAAGTTTTGAGTGTATTCAAAAATAAATTTAATAAATTTAGAATAATATTGAATGTATAATTATATTTTTTAAAATTAAAAAAATTTATTTTTATTCAATTAAATTAAATTTATAAAATCTTTTATTAGAAGCACCACACAAATTCATTCACAAGGAGAAACAACCTTGAAATTTGTTATGAAGTACTTAGGCGTACTTTAACAAGAGCCCAAAAAACAGCAGAAGCAAAGTACAAATTACAGTAAAAACACGCAAAACACCTGAATTTGATGTGTTTACATTGTTAGCTAAAAGTCATTTTATAATAAAATAAAAAATGCGAATATTGACAAACACTTTATTAAAAATGTTAAGTGTATTTACTAAATAATTGTGCGGCAAACACTTGTCAGTCAACTCGAGGTCTCACTGTATGATACAAACATTTGGCATTAAGTTTTTGTTTGCACAAATTTAAGATGCACTGAGCCCTGCATTAAGCTGTTAACCAGTGACAGCTGCTGGGAATTGGGAATTGCATCATTGAAAGGTTAGGAAACATATGTCAATGAAATGCTTAATCATTCAAGTGCAACTCTCGAGAGGCTCATTCAATTGTTTGAAACCCACCAGTGAAAAGTCAAATGACTGGCAAATTATGGCAAATATTTGTATGAAAATAAAATTTTTTGAATATATATGCACAGCGAGAGTGATGAAGCAGAAGATGCTCTAGAAATTTTAAAATATTTATAATTTTATAAAATATTTATTATATTTTCTAGTAAAATATGTAAGAGCATATGGATAATCAAGTTCGGTATACTAAGTTTTTATCAGATCAGAACAATATCAATAATCATATAAGACATATAAGACATGACATGAATTATTTAAGAAATAAGATATGAAAACAAATAATTATTTGAAAATATTATTCTATAATATAATTCTATTCTATTCTATAATATAATTTGTTACCCATATACCCAATTAAATAAACAAATCGAGATCAACTCAACTATTATTCAATATAATATTAAATTATCTTTTAAATTAGATTTCAAACATACTCATATCTCTCTCATCTCTCATCTTATCATAAATACAGGGTATACAATATTAATAAACAAACACACTTCTTATCGCATGCGGAAGTATGCAAATTTGATGGAAACGACAAAAACAAATTGCACTCACGCACGCACCGCAGGCGTCAATCAGTCAAAAGCGACAGCATTTACAGTTAGTCTGGCATAGATCAACAATTCTCGCCAAGTACAGAGGGCCCATAAGTATGACAGACAGCGAGACAATCAGTCAGACTGAACGACGTACACCGCACAGCATTTTGTTTAACAAATTGAGTATGAATATAAAGGAAATGCCGACTTAAGCACCGACTCAAGTATCTATGGAGATATGCATAAATTTTGAGGTACCCTCACCCCGTCTCCCCGTCCAGAACGAGCTGGTGTATTATTATTATTATGATTAAAATCATTTGCATATGTCTCGAAAATATTTGAGTTAGCTAATTTCTATCAATTTCATTAGCATTTAATTTAGCCATAGATCAAAATGAATTTTTGCATAATTTAAATATTTGGTGAAACGAGAAGTTGTAAAAAAAACTAGCTTAGACAATGCCTCAGAGTTTCTCAGAAGCAAGTTGTTAAACGAATTTAATTATATTTGGGGGAAATTTTTTTGATTAAATATGATAGATGTGTTAGTATAGCATCAGCAATTTTTTTTAGCTACTAGACTTACTCATACATTGTTTAGTGCCTCATGAATATATCATGTGTATAAATATATAATTTCTTCATTCAACTATATAAACTTTTCACTAAGGCCATCCATATACTCTCCTCGAAAAATGAGCAGAAAATATTGTAAAATGTTTTATTTATGATGAAAGTTTGACTTAAAGTCAAAATGCTAATGCTAACACAACGGCGAGTGAATGCCCTTGAAGTGTGGAATCTAATGAATTTTTTAGAATTAAAAGCAAATTTTTCAAAAGAAAAAAAAGCTAATTATAATAAATCTTAAGGACATTAGAATATTTATTGTATAAATATTTTCCAATAGGAAAATTGTTTAATTTCTTATTGGAACATGTATTACTTATATTATATTTTTTATTATAATCAGAAATAAAATGTGGAACATTTTTTAAAATTTTTAAAATGAAATTGAAGTTTATTTTATTTAGAATCTAGAATCTGATAGATGTCTATGTATATCATATATACTTAATATATTATTTAGAATATCTTCTTTTACCACATTCATAAGACATTATAATAATGCCTCTCACACTATCAAACATTACATAAATGCCATGAGAATCTCAGAGAGAGGAGCTTCCCTTAAATATCTTTAAAAAAAGCAGCAACAAATTCATTGTTAATAAATCAGCTTTACATAAACTGTTAAATTATACGACCAGCTTAGATACTTTACAAACATCCAATAATTGAAGCTAACAAACGAAATGCTATGAGAATCTCAGAGAAAGGCGCCAACCTTAATTGTCTTCAAATAAAGCAACAATATATTCATTGTTGTTAAATCAACTTAACACAACTTATTAAATATACTTATGTGACCAGTTTAAGTGCTTTACAAACCATCAACAAAAAACAAACTACCATGAGAATCTCAGAGAAAGGCACCACACTTATATCACTTTCAATTTAAAAGCAACAAAAGACTAATTGTTAAATCAACCACAAACAAATTGTTAAACATATTTGTCTTATGAGCTCAAATACTTAACTGAAAAAAATATTTTCGTAGAAAGTAAATTCCTATTAGGTTAGCTAAGCTAATTACTAAGTATATTACAATGTGTTTTCACGCATCGCAGCTACTATTTCATTACACTTATCATACGCATCATTTCGTTAGTTACACATATACAACTAATGTAGAAAATTTCCAGTTATTAACTTGAAGCTCCCCCCACCCACAGACAGGTGGAGTCTGCTTGCTTTATCCACGGCTTCACATATGTTTGCCCAGTTGCTGTGAGCTACCTGGGTTTGCTTAACACTTAATTAGCAGCATTTTACGTCACGTTAGGCACATTAAATCTTATCAAAAGATTGAAACCTATCGCCCATGTAATAGACACATACACACACTCGCACACACACACACTGAAACTGTAAAGAAGAAAGTATAACAAAAAAGAAAGAAAAAGTAGAGTAAAAGCTAGGGCTGAGAGCTGCGAACGACACTTGTGAGTTATGTCAAACGCAATGAAAAGGAAAACGATACGCGCGCTGTCAATGATAATGTTAATGATGATGATGATGATGCTGCAGCAGCTATAGAAAAAAACTTGATACAAAAATAATACACACGCACAGACACAAACACACACACAACAACTTGAAACTCAAATTACAAACTGTCAAAAAATGACTACGCAAAAATGCGAGCAATCTGAAAGGATGAGCTCAGTATCAATAATGATTCTTTGACTCAAATTCAGGCTTCACTTCTTCTTATTGATAAGTCGCCCCATTACGTTTCAGCACAATTCATGGGCTCACTGTCACTCTCTATAGAGCTCAATGGCAGCAACAAAAAGAAAAGCAAGTAAAAACATGACAGTCGGGCGTAAGCAACTAGGTATTACTCGTCTAGTAAAAAAAATATATATATATCAAAAATCTATTATAGAGGCCTTAACAGTAAGTATACAATTTTGAGTTCATTCTTTAAGCCGATTATCCTCAAAATATTTATAGACTTTTTCTAAGATTTTTAGAATTTTTGTAGGCCATATGGAGTTTTCCACTTGACCAATTTGGAGACCAGTTCCTATTATTTGGGAGTAAGCATATATTTGAGACAATCTATTAAACATAAATATATAATAAATAAATAGTAATAAATATATAATAAATATATAATTTAAATAATAAAAAATATATTATTTTTCTATATATCTATATACTATATTACATCACACAGAAGTAAGCCCCATCATAAAATACAAATTAAAATTTTTAATCTCTTTTAACACCCATCAAAACTTCATCAAAACCAATATACTTCTCTTCACTTCACTCACGAGTATCAAAAAAATTGACAAGCTGACGCTATCGTCGAGCACAATCGAGTGCAAATGAGTCAAAAAAAAAAAAAACTTATGTGTGCGTGTGTGAGTTTACTTTTTTGTTTCGCTTCAACAACAACAAAATTGCTAAAGAAAGCTGCAGATTTTGTTTATTGCCATTTGCTCTGTACGCCGCAGGCTAATGACAAAATTAATATAAAAAAAAAAATAAAATCAAAACAAAAAACAAAATGGCGTCACGCTGTCAAAAAAAAAACGTGAAAACCGTTAGCTTGTTACGTCAAATTTAAGACAAAATGCTTGGCTCAGTTTTGTGTGTGCGCAAATTGGATTGCAAAAGAATCCAATTAGACTTAAGCTGGCTTTGCTTAAGCTTTAACTAGCAACGACTTTTAGTAGTTACGATTTTATATAAAAGAATATTAACTAAAAAGTTGTGAGTTAAAATTGGATTTGACAGAGATCTGGGCTATATATGGTTATAGCTATATATGGGTGCAGCAAAAGTAATCGCCCGATGTTCTTTTGTTGAATAATAAAAATCTTATCAATTATTCCGCATTATAAAATATATGAAAATATATAATTATGTTTAGATAAATTGTTTATTTCATTTTATTTTATTCAAAGTATTAACTACAGGCTTATTATATATATTTTAGTCGCTCTCATTGTCTCTTTATTACAAATCTATCTCAGCTTTTCAAAGTCTATCTAATCAAATTTATTATAATTTATATAAATTACAAGCCAACAACCCTTTCATACAGCTCTAAATTTCTAAAATTTAGTTATGTTTATAAAAATTTTAATATATTATTTTCTAATCTTAACTAAAGATACTTTCTAATCATTTCAGATCTCTTTATTTGTTATTAGTAAATAAATTACCAGAACTCTCTTAAAGTCACATTCCATCCAAATTCCCTCTAAATCAGTCAATTGTATACAAACAACTTACATTACTCTAAGACTTCTGCAATGGCAACCTCCACCTCCAACCTTAGCCAATTCAGTTGCAGCAAAATGTCAACTCAGTTAAGCAGATGTAAGAGCACAGGCTTAGAGCTCTCGCCTCATAGTGATAATCGGAATGTAATGCCCACTTTTGAATGGCACTCAATGAGAGCTCTTTACTCGATGCTTACCTTGTTTACACCTGCATAAATTCCTCAATTGCAAATGCAGCACAAAAATACTCGCAAGCATAATTTCTGCAACATCGAGAACAACTGAAGCTAGTTGCTCAAAAGGCAAAGGGGGCGATAAGCCTCACGATGGAAGCACATTAAAAGGTTCTGACTATTGCTCCGTCACTCTCGCTCCTTCTTTCCTCTCTCTTTCTCTGTCTCTCTCTTTCTCTTTGCTCGTCTCTCGTTCCCTAGCTGCCTGCTGTCTGCATGCTAAAGCCATAAATTGATTTATGATGTCTGCCGCATTTTTAAGCGCCAAAAGTTATGCAACAGAACGTTTGGGGAAGTTTGTGGCAAGTGGCCGCAAAAATGTTTCCATATTTTCTGTTTGCCTTCAACAACTGTGCATGGGCGTGGCACAGTCCTTCTGCCGCCCCTGCCCTCCCATCACACTCAAATGCAGTGATGCTACTGCTGCTGCTGCTGCTGGAAGTGTCAAGTGGGCCTCTGGAGTTTACGTTTTCGATTTCTTGTACTCATTCCTCATGCTCTCGGCGGACTCTTCGTATCGCTTTTTGGCCATTGCCGCTGTTATGGCCATCATTTTTTATTAACAATCATAATTCATATTTATTAATGTGCTCAATTTGTTTTTAATGATATTATGTACAGCTCGCTCTCCCTGTTCCTCATGTTCTCTCTGTGGATGCGAAGTGAACAACGTGCGCTCTGATTTACGGTTGAAATGTCGTAAATATTGTGCCCCAGCCTGTCATGCAGCTACAAGCAAATAGACACCGCCGCCCCCCCTCTCACACACACACACACCTGACTCAGGTAAAGTTTGAAGTGCCGTGTGTTTACACATATGATAATGGAGCTCGTTGTGTGGATCATGATGTGCTAAGTGTTGTGAAACGCCCGACAAAATTCTGTTTATACTGCAAGTTAAGTTAAGTAGCTATAAATCTATGCGGCTATGTGCCAAGTTTTGAATTTATTGGATTAAAATTTTTTTTTAATTTTATTTATATTTGTAAAGCTTTTAAATTGTTTGTTTCTTAGTATTTTTTGTATTTTCAATTTAGAAATTTTTATTTTAATTTTTTGTTGTGTTTTATTCTTCTTAAGCTTCCAAATTTTCACCTTTTATATATTTTTGATGGTAAATTTTTTATGGGTTGACTTAGAGATATATTTTTCATGCAAAATATGTATTTATTATTATATAATTTTAGTTCAATATAATTCTTTTTCTCTTACTCTTCCTTGCTCGAATTGGTCGTCCTTTAAACATCTTTTTACTACGAAAATTTTTAAATTTTCTTTGGCCCAAGCCTAAACACTTTTCTATTCTTAGCACGCAAGCAATAAAAAGAGCATTTACTATATTTACCCAACGACGAACGACTTAAATTTTATCAATGAATTTCAAGTTTTTTCCTTTCATTCTCTACAGAGAACTTTTTGGGTTCTCTTTTGAGAAAAAAAAAAAGCCTCGCTTTCCAATCATTACGATTGAAAATCACAAAAAAATATAAGAAAACCTCTGATAAAGTAAAGAAAAAATCGCTCAATTACGAAAAAGTTGAAAGCAGTTGAGGAAAAAGTGAAACGAAACGAATCCCAAAGAACCACACAAATCCAAACAAAACAACTACAAGAACAAGAATAACAATGGGCAGCCAGAAGAAGCGAAAAGAAAAGGAAAAGGAAAAACGCACACAATGCGGCTGGCACAGGGAAAATGGACATGAAAGCTGTTGGCAAATGACTTGGCCAAAAAGCAAATACAACTAACGAAAAAAAAAAAAAAAATGAAACTTGGCAGTCAAACACGCAAAACGACGAAATGATTAAGAGAGCGTACCAATTCCACTAAGCCACAATAACAAAGCACAGAACAAAACAAGAAGCAATTTGCTAAGGCTAAGGATAATGCGCAGCTAAGTCGGACTGAACAAAGGTGCTGCAAATACTTGTAGAGAACACGAAACTGAAACTGAAACTGAAACTAAATCTACATTTTAATTAAGTTGCATTTGAGATGTTAACTAAATCTTTCATTTCGCTTTTTATTAAAATCTTTCTTTTCTTTTATGTTTAATACGCTTGTTGCCCTAGTTTGGAAATCGATTGGCGATTTTAGTTCTGCCATTTGGGCAGATATATATTGCAGCTTTTCTGGTTGTAAGAATAAAACTATCTAATGTATTTTAATTTCATAAAGTAGTGCAGCTCAGTCTAAGAAATGGGTACAAAAGATTCTAGTATCAATGAGAATACGATCTTGCATAAGTTCAAAAGACTGATTTGATTACTAACCAAATTTTTGACCTTCCATTCAGTGTTATATAAATTTGAATACGTCCACATATAAATGGATCTATTTTAACACATTTTAAATCTAAAATAAAGTTCCGTCTAAGGAAATCAATGGTTTGATATAGCTCTCAAGCTAAAAACTTAGTTTAATAGTTTTTTATAATTGTTTCTATTTAAAAAAATGATCTTAAATTTAAAATTTTTTTAAATATTATTCATTATCATTATAAATCATCATTATCATTATATAGATTATATATATATTTCATTATAGATTATAAATTTTTTTTTTTAATTTTTATATTTTTTAATAAGCTAAATTTAGATTTAGAGCTCACAATAGTTACAAGAAAATTATTATTTTAATGAACTCTTTGGCCAAATAGTTCGTTTTCATAGATTTTTATGATATTTTTGATGGCTAAAATTATTTTAAATTTAAAATTGTATTCAATATTGATTTTAGTATATAAATCCGCTTATTTTTTTATTATTTGGAATACAATATTTTTTTAAAAATTATATTTATATTATTTAATTATTTAGAGCTCACAATATTTACAAAAATACTATTATTTTTATGAACAACAATAGTTCAAAGACGCTTTCAAGACAAAAACTGAGTTTTATTAGGTATTTATGATTATTTTTCTAGCAAACATTTCCAGAAACAATTTTAAATTAAATATTTTATTCACTTTTAATTTAAAGATATATTTCTTAAAATTATTCATATATTTTTTAAAAATATTCATATATTTTTTTTTAAAGATTTCTCATTTCTATGTAAGCTAATTTTACCCTTTCAAGCGCACATAATTACAAGAAAATTGTTATTGCAATTTTTATGAACAACTGTTTTGGTGGCGCATTAGTTACGCAAAAGTGAAGTAAATTTTGTTTTTGTCGCTAAGCGCGATTTACTTCGACTGGCGAAAACAAAAAGCGCCGTGTGCCCATTTCCAAGGCTCGGGCTGTGCAAATTTTGGTCAAGGACTTTTCGCCTGCTGCATGCTAATCCTTTTAAGCAGCTTTTCTCTGCACCTACAATGCGCACTCTAGAAGTTGGGTCGGCTCTGCATATACGATGTATTTGTCGCCTGTCGACTGGCGTCTCTCATGGGCATAAATTAAAACAAGAACAGCAATAACAACTGGCATAGGAAATGCTCCAGCGTTGCATAGCTGAAAACTTTATGACATTGTTGTTATACCCTAAATCCATGGAGAGTGGATAAAATGAAAGGGTATATTGGTTTCAAGTGAATGGATGTAACAATTGCTTGAAACATGAATTTAGTCATGTTTATATATTGTTCAATCGATTGCTGCAGATCCTTTAATCCCCAACATTACAAAAGATACAAACTTGAAACAAATGGTATAACTCAAAGACTACAAGAGATATAGACTCAAAATTTGGTATATAAGATCTCGTATCTTAGATATCTTTTGCCATAACAAAAGAGTTAAGAAAAACTCATTTCATTTATACCCAGAACCCTTCAAAGCATTAAACAGAGTATATCCTAGTCGAGACCTCCCCTTATTTGAGCAGTCTTACTTGCTTCTTTTTGTTTTCGTTTTCCTTCGCCGGCAACTGCAGTTTTCTTAACGTTTTTCGTCGCCCAGGAAACAAAAGCCAGCGCACTCGTAACTAACACATGAACATTTATTTTCATTTCCATTTCCGCATTGTGCACAGCTTTTCAGCCTCTTTCTCTCTCACTTGCCGCGATTCGCTTTTCACTTTTCACCATTTTCAGTGTTGTTTAGCGCGTTTTTTAATTTGCTGTCACATTGTCTGCTCCGGCTGTCAGACGGCAACATACAGAACTGAACCATATGGCCCTACCGAACATCCTTGCCAGGGGAGCCCAACTGACGCACACCCACATATGGCCATCTGTCAAATTTGGGGCATTGTTAAAGTTTTAATGAGTTTTTGTAAAACTGGCTAAAACGGACATGCTGCTGCCTAGATCTGGACACACTTTTCAGTTGCCTAGTTTGCGCGTTTCAAGTAGCTCGCAAATATGTTAGCATACTTTGCCTTACTCAAAAGCCAATTCAGGCAATTCCAAAGTTAACTTAGACTTATCTACTTAAAGAATATTTGTATATATATTGTTTTTTTTTTGCAATTTGGCTTAAAAACAAGCTTAGGTAAGAATTTGAATTTTGTACTTTTTTTCGTGGCGAATAAAGAAAAGTGAGAAAATTTATAAAAATAATTCAAATTAATGCAAAATAATTTTAGCTAAAAATTCATATCAAATCGAGTTTCTTACGAAATACTGCATCATTTTTCAAAGAATATCGCAAATAAATACTTTATTAGAATAAAAAATTTTAAGAAGAATTAAATTTTGTATAGGCCTTATTATAAATTATTAAAAATTTAAAAGAATAGTGGCTGCCGAGATTTTATTTTTTTTTTTTAAATTTAAATTTTTTAAATGTTTACAAAAAAATTTTATATTTTTTTAAAATATAATCTTGTAGGATTTTTTTTGTATTTTTATTAATTTTAATTTAATCAAAATACTGATTTTATCTATTATTTAATTCATTTTGGTTGATTGTTTATTTAATGTTATTTAATTGATAAAGAAATGCCATGAAAACATTTCACATTTTGTGGTAAAAATATTTATTCTTACTCTAAGATCAAACCCAACAATGATCCAACTGAAAATAAATCTTATTGAAACCATTTAAATATATCCCTAAGCTATTGTTTATATTACCTATTGTTCATTGTATATTCTCTTTTACTGGTAACCTATACAAAATAACATAGTCTACATATATATCAAGCAATTACCATAGTACAAACTGCCCAAAATTTATTTAATATCTATATATTTAATTTAAATCAAATAAACATTTACATAACTTACAAATGACTAACATAATAGTGAGCATAAATAGTTCATAGACCGCAGCTTAAGATATTTACATATAGTTTTATGAAATTGCTTGAATTGCATATCAATTTGCAGCCGCAATTCATGTAAAAGACACAAGCAAAAACTATCGATTTTCAAAAGCCACAAAGCCAGTGGCTATCGATAAATAAACACACACACAGAGAGAGGCTTGTGTGTGTGTGTGTGTGCTTGAAAGCTTTTAAGCAATCAACTAACTGAAAAACGCGCATACAGCTCAAAATTTATAATGTATTTTGCGCAAATTCATTTAAAAGGATGCTCAGCCTGAGCATCAAACTTGGCCAAGGCAATCAAGTGTGAATATATATGTATGTGTATGTGTGTGTGTGTGTGTGTATGAGTGTGATTGTAGTGCTGCTTGTGGCTGCTTCTTGGCCTTGCGCCTTAGCCACACACAAGGGCCGCATTCACTCAGCCTCTGTCAAGTTTGAGTGGCTCGTCTGCTGCTGGCGCTGACGCTGCTGCTGTTCATCTGCCTCGCCTCGACTCTTGGCTCTGTCTTGGCCAGCCTGCAACTGCATCGATGGCGTTTTTCTTTCTTTTTTTTTTGGCATAGTGCCAAATACATTTAAGCAACTGGCACGTGCGGCCTGTGTCAGCAGCAGTCTGACAGCAGTTAACAATATATAATTAAATTTATCTAGTAGAACTCAAAATAGTTTACATTGGACTTTAGACTGGACTTTAACCGGTCTGCAAGAGTTCACAACAGTTTAAGCACTGCAATTACAACAACAATTATGACAACAACAACAAGAACAACTTCTGTCTGGGAGTGCGCCCGTTTGCATAACAATTAGCCACACTTGGCGTACTCTCCCTAACTCTCTCGAAACACTTTAACCGATGATTTGTGCAAATGTTTTTGACGTCGCGACGTCTTCGCTGCTGCCGCTGCCGCTGTCGTTGTCGTTGTCGTTGTCGCTGGGCTTTGTCTGCCTCGGCTTGTTCATTTGCATATTAATTACAACAAAGCACGCAGATGTGGTTTTTGCTGTTGCTGTTGTTGCTGTTGCCTTTGCTCGTGCCCGAGTGCCGACAAGATTAATTGTGCCCGCGAATCCTAAAAGTAGACTACAGTTTTTTTTTTTCCCTTGTTGCGCTCTGGTTAAGTGTTCAGCCCGGGATGCTAACACACTTGGCAAATGGCTTTGTTGTAAGCGGGCTCAGTTGGTAATCAATGACAGCTTGTGGCTAATCAATGTGCCAATAAGTGGCAGCAAATTATCACTGATTGATGGCTAGATAAATGTCTATATAGCTAGGATAACAAGCGAGATAAATTGATTGCGATTAGCATCTCTTGTGGTTGCCGCCACTGCACGTGTGCTCCATTTGAAGCTGAACAAATTCTAAATGCTCATTAGCTGAATTACGGCAGCTTTTCAGTGCGTGTAGTTTTTATTTAAGTTAACCAAGCGTTAAATTTCTATTTTTTCCCCCATTTTTTACGCACAGCAAAAAGTTTATGGGCAACAACTGGAATTATATGTTAATTTCTAAACTGTTTAAAAACTTTTATTATTTGTTGTTGTTGTGTAACATAATGCCAACTGCATGTATGAAAATAGTTTCGACCACGAAACATGTTTTACAAATTATAATTTCAGCTAGGTTAAATGTTTTAAATATTAAAATATTTCTAACTTTTATGAACAGTTGCTGACTGAAAACTTTTTTCTAATGAGCATGGTTGAAATTAAAATTAGCTTACTTTTTCAACTTATATGAAAATGATGTAAACCATATTAAATAAAAATTGTAATAAAACATTTATTATAATATGTCAAAATTTATAGTGCAGATGAGAAATGCTTCGTTTTAGCTAGTAAAGTAATAGAATCGTAAGGCCAAACGTTTTGTTGAATAACTTCTGTGATACTAAATGGATTTTAATCAAGTTTTCAGCGTATGATCTTCATATTCTATTAAATACTTGATAATTTAAAAAAAGTGGAAGCTCATTCACATATTGCCTATATTTGCAACTGAAATTATATTTTAAGAAATTGGTCTACTTTGGAGCCGGTATCCTAAATATAACAAAAATCAAAATTGTATAAAATTCTCATGAAAATAAATGCAAAATTTGGAGACTCTAGCTTCAAAGACGAAGGAGAATCAGATCTCCTAATAGCAGAATCAGAATAGCAGATCTCCTAATATCAGAATTTCGATATCTTTAAAACAATAAAAGCTATCGATCTGCGCGTGCTATACAGAAATCTCTATAAAAATTTTAAGTCTCTAGCTCTTATAGGTTCTGAGACCGACGCGTTCACACATACGGACGGACGGACGGACGGACGGACGGACGGACGGACAGACGTACAGACGGACATGGCTATATCGACTCAGTTCGTCGAGCTGATCAAGAATATATATACTTTATAGGGTCTGCCACGCCTCCTTCTGCCTGTCACATACATTACAACAAAGCCATTATACCCTAATTTCCCATTTTCAATGGGTTCAGGATATAAAACGATCTATAAAAGATTGCATAAAAATGTTTTAAAAAGCAATTCATATTTTTGCTAGTTCTAAACAATTGTTAACCTAATGAGTGATTTGTTATGACTGCTGGGACAGATAAAGATGAAAGAATCTGTATACAATGGAGTAAGTATGAAGTATGGAGTAAGATTTGCATATACTATATATATTATATTCTTCTATGCATTTTCTTTTCAGTTCTCATAGTATTAAACACAAATATTAATCCAATTATTTTCAATTTAAGATTATTGCTATTTCACAAACACGTTTCATATTCGCTATTATTTTTATCAACCGTTTAAAAACATAAAAACAAATTATAATTAATATTAAATGGCGACGCCTCGGTTGAACTCAACTCACCTTATCCAAAATGTTGTGCGTTGGGCGCAGCTGGACGTTGTCTGCAAATGATAAGAAACAAATTCAATTAGCAATTGAAGAGCCAAACTAATTGCACGAATGTAAAATAACAATTCGGTAAATCGAGCACGAAAATGCTGTTAAAATTAGCCCTAACATTCAGTCGACTAATTGCATTTGCCCAATGGACTGAAAACATTCAAGTGTTCTGAATGCATTTTAAAGATTTTTAATTGTTTTTTTTTTTATGTTTACAAACTGAGAATGGAGAAAGCCAGAAACATTAATTGCGTACTTAAAAGTTACTTGAAAGATAACTTGACAATAATTAACTGTAATTAACATTGTAAGATTATAACTGTACAGAAACTAGATAGACTATGAGATACCCTATAGTTTCTAGGTAAGTTATATAGGGCTAAATTTGTGTAAATGAAATATTATCATATGTATTATGAAATATTATTATCTTTGTTTATTTGCTACGGGAAATCCACATAAGTCAATGTGCATAGCTCTAAGAGTGTTCGAGCTATGATTAAAAAATCTGTTTATAGATAATACATTTATGGATATTTATAAATTAGGTTAGAATAATTTTTTTTCACATGGCATACCAGACGGACTGATAGACAGGCTGGCAGACTGGCAGACAAATTAACAAACAGACAGACATTTGAGTTCAAAGAACCTCATCAATAATATTCTTCAATCATTTTTTCGTGCATTGTATGAAAACTAATCCAAATTTTCCAAATATATATCCTGAATATATTCAATTTACACTCAAGTTTTCTGTTATTTCAATTTCAGCTTAAAAAACAATTGTCATTAGCATTAAGACAAACTTAAAAGATAAAAAAACTAAAGCTCCGACTATTAAGTAAAAAAGGAGAATGCAGAATAGGAGTATAGTCCACACATACCCTTCCGATGTTATACCGTAATGACTTTGCAACAAACTACGTGACATGGAAAACTTTATCGACAATTTGGCCATAAACATAATTAGCAAAAGGTCTGTCTGCACAGCCTCAATCTCATGTGGGCGGGACCAACTGAGTCCGAACTGAGCTCAACTGAGGCAGAACAAGTGCAATCTGGCCAACAGAGAACTTTGCCCGCTCGCTCTACCTCCTCCACTCTCGAGACAACGGAAGTCAATTTGTATGGTTCGTTGATTTTTGCGTGAATATTGCAATTTGGATTCAGTTTGAAGGATGTTATGGTTAACCAACGAGTGCGATAAGAACAACATTTGAAACTAAAGTGCAAACAATGCGAACAGCTGAACATTTAGGTTAGATAAACTAAGGCTTTTGTTACGGTACGAGGCATAAAAGAAACATAAAATTTAATTTGATTAATGTAATGGTAAAGACAATATATATTATACTAAAAAATGTTTGGGAAACTATATAAAATATATGTAAATTATAGAAGTTAAACAAATTTCTGATTTAACACTGTGTTGACAGTAAAATTCTAATAATTTTTTCGTCTTTAAACAGCGATCGAATAGCGTAAGAAATAATCAATCGGGCAACTCCAAGTATAATCGAAGAACATATAAGGAAGTAGTACAAGTAATCTATGTAAAAGTAATATGTTAAGTATAAGTAAGTATAATATAACGAATCTGAGTCTTATACTCATATAATCTATTCTTCCCTACTAAGAACTTAAGCTATTATAACCCAACTCATTATATAAATGCTCACGTATTATTGTTTTGAATATTCCCACACACAGACTGCAATATTCCAGTCAATTTGAATAACGATCCATACAAAAATGATTCAAATTGCATTGCAAATTGCAAAATATGTTTTTTTTTTTTTTGATTGGAAGAACAAAGATAAATAAAAAGGTATTAGTAACCAAAAACGAAAATCAACAACATGCGAAAAATCAACATTAGATTTAAACTCAGAAATAACGAAAATTTTGCCATTTAAATGCGCAGGGCCCAGTGAATGGAACCAAATGATACCCCGGCGACTGCTGCTCTAATGAGTAATGAAAACAGATTTATCGTTGGGCTTATTATATTATTTGTGTTGTTGTTGTTCTTGTTGTTGCTGTTGCGCTTTTGCAGTAGCCACTGCGACAATAACAATATAAAAAAATAAAATTCGATGCCCCAGAGGGGCAGAGATACAAATCACAAAGCTTTGCGGACAATGTGGCATTCGCTTTAAAAATTCCTGAAAATTAGTCAGCACGGAAAAGATTTTGCGTGATTTCTTAATAAATTTCATTTAAGCTTGGGTTATTGAACTAGACGTTTGATATGCGATATTCATCAAAAGCGAGAAAAGACGAAAATATAAATGCAAATTGAAGAAGCAAAAACAAAAACCTTAAACAGCAGATACAGCTGAAGTTAAGAGCGCTAATCGATTATTTATAGAAAATCTAATTTGAGTTTAACATACGAAAAGAACTTAATTACTTAAGCGTGGATGATCAAATTAAAGAAGACATTCGGCATCATTAAAGTTGAGTGATAGAAAGATTGATGCGAAAACTAAAGACTTTTCGATTTGTATATAAAGAAACTTGCTTTCAAGTTTGTTTTGCATTCTAGGCAATTCTTGCTGATAAATGTTTTGAAAAGCATATTAAACATTTACAATGAACTTAGAACTTTAATGATGAGAACTGAAAATGATAGACATTTATATGAATGTATTAAAACATTTCTTAAGTTTAAAATAAATTATTTTTCATATTATATAAATATTTTTTGTAAAAAATTTAAATAATTAAAAATATTTAATAATGGAAATTTTAACTACATATTATATAGTTAGATATTTAAAAATATTTCATTTTTAATTTTTGAATATTTATTATTATTATTATTATTATTATTATCATTATTATTATTATTTTTATAATTATTATTATTATTATTATTATTATTATTATTATTAAGCAGTAAATGTTAGAAAATAGTTTAAAAAATAATAATATTTCATATAAAGAAAGAAGCAAAAAACTTTAACAAAGATCCAAAAACCATCCGTTGATCATATGTTAGCGCATTACTTAGCTCAACTCACCCCATAATCGTTGCCTTTTATATGTACACTAAATAGTTTATGAATCACCCTTAAATACACTTTACAAGTCGAGTTCTAGTTTAACTAACGCCACATGCTTCCCACTTCAATTCAATCAACCGTAAACAGAAACAGACCTCGGGCGCTTGTCAAGCGTACAACACATGGGGATGTACACCCGGGCCACGCCCACTCACCAAGGTGTCAGCACATCACACGCCCTGTTAGTTGGCCACCTGTACCGGCCCCACCCATCAAATGGTTGCGTGCCTAATTGCCAGGCGAACGCAAATGAAATATATTTTATCTTTTTTGCCTAGCCGCCAGGGTTGACTGCCTTGTGGTTGCTATGACACTTGCTTTTGCCAGGAATTCCAGTTGCTATTCAGCATAAGCATAAGCCAAAGGCATCCTGAAAAGTCCTTGATAACAAATTATAGAATTTTGAAAGCCAATTAGCAATAAGATTTGTCAATCGCCTGAAGCTCTTCAAGTTGCAATCTGAACATAAATTTTCAATTCTTAAAATATTTATATTTTATAGTAAATAAATAAATACTATAAAATATAGTTTGTAGTCAGTTCAATTTTAAATTTTAAATTTTTTAAATATTATATATAATAAAAAAGAACTAAAAAACTTTTAAAAATATTAAAATTAAAAAAAAAAATTTTATTTTATTTTTTTTTAAACAAAAAAAAAATTTTTATTTTATTTTTTTTTAAACAAAAAAAATTTTTTCATATATATAAAAATTCTATAAAATATAGTTTGTGGTTTTTTCAGTTTCCAATTTGGCAAATATTAAACACACACTAAATATATATATTTATATTTATTATATAGACCACAACGATTAGAAAAATCAGACTATATTTTCCAATTTTGAAACAATCTGACACTGGAACAACTCAACTGAAATAACATTTCAATTACTTTATATCAGTTGCATTCACATAACAAAATCTAAAAACTGTTTTTAACTAGGACAGTTTTCTGTTCGATTATAAAACACATTATAACAAACAATTGTTTTATGATATTTGATATCTTTGTCATTGAATAATACCCAACCCAACAAAGAAAGACAAATACTTCGATAAGAATAAACCAGATTAAACTGCAATGACTCGCAAAAATATAAAATTTTATGATAACTAAAAAAATGACTAACAAAGCAAAGTATTTTACGAAAATTTAATTAACTTTAAAACATACAAAATATTTAAATCAAATAAATCTTATCGCTTTGCAGCACGCAAAACCTAGTTAGACAGCGAAATTCTCAAAGATTCCCGAGCTGAGCATT
The DNA here is from genome assembly GCA_037075265.1 of Drosophila nigricruria. Lineage (NCBI taxonomy): Eukaryota > Metazoa > Arthropoda > Insecta > Diptera > Drosophilidae > Drosophila > Drosophila nigricruria. The sequence continues at coordinate 6,504,175 of JBAMCI010000173.1, read as the reverse complement.
TTGTTTTTTCTCGTAGATATATTTACTCTGCCGTCATTTGATATTTTAAGGGAAATATTGTCAATAGCAACGCTTTTCATTCAAATAAATAAGCAAAAAAATAAATAAAAATAACATCGCACTTTCTGCGCATTGAGACGTAAGCACAAAATCATGGGAATGTCATAAGAACGCAGCTAACTGTGAAAATTTGTTTTGCCGACAAAAAAAAAGAAGAAGAAAAACAGAAGGAAAATAGAAAGAAAAACCGAAATTCTATTGATGACCAAGCAAGCAGGACAAGCAAACCAGCTAAACAGTCATTTTTCCCCAAAACGAACCCGAGTTCAACTTTTACAAATGGCCAAGTTTGAGTCGGGCAAATGGAAGTTGATAGAGAAAGGGATAAAGAGAGAGAGAGAGAGGAGAAGGGAAAGGAAAACCAAAAAACAAAATGCACAAAATGCTTATTTGCGGTTAACCACAAAAGTGTAAAATAACACCAAGTAAAGCAAGGGAGCATGTTGTCATAAGGGTACCAAGCTGAGACCCAGCCCTCCTCCCCCTCCCCCTACTGAGGGTGCGATGGCGACTAAAGCTGGCTGACAGCTGATTTGAGACGTCTGTGAAATTGTGACTTGGCTTACATTTGAGGTCGAATTTGTGATTAATTCAAGTGTAAATTGTATTGTGTTCAGTTCTTTTAAATATGGACTGCAAATAATTTAGGCCAAGGTCAGTTACCTTGAATAGGGTTTAGTCGGGTATGGCCTATGATGACGTGAGTACGTGAGTTGGGTTCCTATCGCTTGATTGAGTTTTTTGGTAATGGTGCGCATTAATTACGCCCAAAGTTCATTATCAAGGGAAACGGTGAACACAAAACTTTTGAGTAGTTGAAAAATGTTTATGCAGAAAACAAAAAAAAGTTAACGCAATTAGCACAGAAAATCGATTGGCTCAATTAATAATGAGTCAAAGAAGCAGAAGAAGAAGAAGAACTGAAAAGCCCAGACAGAAGGGTATTATATTTTCTAATCTTATCTTTGGCAACAAAATTACAAAATAACAAGTAAAAAGTTTGAAATACTCGTTCACGTTTCAAAAACAGTTAAATTTATTCAAAAATCGATTTTTTAGGGATTGCCATGAGTGAACCATATAATTTATTGGTCTATTTGTAGAGAAGGTCAGCAGATAGCTATTTGTCTTGATCTACCATGCCTCCCCAGTGGGTGTATTCAAAAAATACTTTAGACTTTATCAGACGAAGGGTCTTATAAGAATATAAATAAACCAAATTTCAAGTCTATAAACTCAAGAGACGAACTTTCTAAATTCTTTCGCACGTGTAAAGAAAATATATATATATATATAATTATAAACCATTTAAAAAGGCCAAAAATAAATAGAAAAAACTGTAATGATAGAACAAAAATATTAGATAAAAATATTTGTGAACATTTTGCCAACGAAAAACCTTTTGATTGCTCCAAAAAAATTCCTCATTAAAAATTAAAAAAAAAAAAACAACAAAAAATACAAAAAAATGTCAAACAGAAATTGAAATTAATGCGGCATTTGAAATTTACAGACAGCTTGATAAAAAAAAAAACGGAAAAAATTGTTGACCCGCTGAACCCTGACACACGAGGCACGTGCCCCCTTTGAATATTTTGCTGTTGTTGTTTTTGTTGCCATGACGTTTGCTGCCAAACAAATGTGTGTAAGTACTATATATATAGATGTATATATATTTATATATGAACATATAGCATTTGCATGCTAGCAACTCATATCAGCCAAACAACTGTCTTCAAAAGCAACCAAACAACTTTTGCTCTATGGGTCAGGGGAATTTATTACTTCGCTTGGAGTATTTAATTAATTATGCGTCGCTGACGTCGCTGCAGTTGAACAATTAATTTTGATTTTTAAACATCAATGCACACATCTTCAACATTTTGTTTAACAATGATTTAACATGGGTATTATTAGATTTTGAAATCAACAAAGAAGATTTTAATATTTGCATTTAACTTAACACTAAATTGTAGTTAAATATTAAAAAACACTTAAACAACAAATTGTAAAAAAGAAATAGAAACAACTTAATCGGAAACAACAAATCAGTCATAATATCTAATTAAATATTTATCAATTCCGAAAGTTGTTAGGCTATAAGTGCTGGACTAAAACCTGCCAGGACTCGTTTGAAGTGATACTAAGACATTGCGCAGGTGTTTTTGTATATATAAACAAATGCAAATATTTATTAAATTTATTGCATTTTTTAAGCTTTAATACGCAAGGATTTTTAGTTTACAAATTTCTTATCAATTTTTTAAAACTTTTTTTTTTTAATTTTAAATTGTGTTGCCTTTATTTACTTTTTTACTAAATTTTCTCTAATGTTTTAGAAATGGAAATTAAAAAAAAAAGAAAATCTGTTTCTTTCCTAATTAGTTAAAATTCCTTTTCCTTCAAAATTTTATTCACAAATTACCTCAACATACAAATTACTTAAACAGCTTCAAACAAATTGTTTATGGGTGTGGCGCTATTTTTTTTCGCAACTCCTTATATACAAATATTCACAAATAAATAATAAAGTACTTAAAATACTAATGCTAATATATAATGCTAATACTCCTATTAAATATACAAAACATCATTGCTTAACCATGATATGAAACATGAAATTGCATTAAATATATCATATTATTTCTTGATTTATTTTGAAGGAATAATCTATCCATTCTATTATGTATGGAAGAACTTCTTACAGACACTGCCTTAAGCTTAAAATTTGCGAGAATTCTATAGAATATATTAGACTAAAAGTTAAATTTTAGTTAAATATTTTTCTGTTAAACAATTTTTGGTATGCAGCTTGACCTTGCTGGCACTGCTTGAGACGTAAGGTAAAATTTTGGATGATTTTGATGAGATATATATATACACATATATAACTTTTGAATTTTAGTCAAACATTTGTCTATATATTTTCACACAAATGTTTTAAGTCCAATTTCCTAACGCATTATCAACAATAAATACTAATAAAAATAAAGAAAAAACCATAAAAATTATATAAAATAATAATTATGTTTAAATGCCAACTGCTCTTCATTCCCTGTAAAAGTTCAAGTTTTTTTTACTATTAAAAAATAATAATAATAAGAAATATATACAATGATTGCCCATTCTCAATTGGTTCAGAGTATAATAAAAAATAAAAAAACTATTTCAATTGCCACCAAAAAACCCGCAACTATTTCCAGCTAAATATATTATTCCTACTCTTGTTATCAGCATCTTCAGCTATTTCTAGTCGCAAAACTCTACTCACTTCCGTTCAGATTTTTATTTTATTTTCTTTTTTTTTGTATTTTTATCGTCGGACAAGTGTAAATATGTATGTCAAGCTTATCGTACGCTTATTAAACAGCTACTGCAGTGCGGCTTATCGAATCGGTTGGGCGTCAGCAGAAACTGCGACAGCTTATCGGCTCGACTCTATCTCCCTGGAGAAAAGCCTCTTTCTTAGCATCTGAATGAGGTAATGTTTGCCAAGCAAATAGGTGATAAACGTCAAAGGCACTTGATAAAAAAATAAAATAAAACAAGTAAGAGTGCTCTAGTCGAGACGGCTCGACTACGAGATACCCTGAACCCTGCGAAGCGCCAATCTTCTCAACATTCTATGCTTATTTTACATATACAAATATTGCGAGCATCGCACACACACACATGCATACGCACGCACGCATAAGCACGCGCACTGCTGACTGCGCAGTCAGCGCGGCGACTGCGCTCGGGCTGCAATATGCGTATTGTATGGGAAATTAAATGTGTAATAACTTTTTTAGTAGATGGACTTTCTTGATCAAACTTTCACAGCATAATTATGTCATTCATATGTGTGTATTTGCCAAAGCAAATCTAGTATTTGAAATACGAATTTTGAAAATTGGGGGCGAAGGGGGCGTGGCATCCAAAATCCAAAAATTACATAATGTCCGCATTCATTACACGGATCTACACAGTAAATTTGGAGTCTCTAGCTCCTACGGTATGTTTAACGGAAGAAAAGTTACCGATTTTTATCGATAATAAGGAAACGGGATGAGTTATCGAAAATCTAAAAAAAACTCGTACTGCGTAGGCTATAGACGAGTATTCTCTGAAAATTTCAGATCTCTAGCTTTTGTGGTTTACGAGATCGCTGCGTTCACACGGACGGACGGACGGTCGGACGGACGGACGGACGGACGGACGGACGGACGGACAGACGGACAGGGCTATTTTAACTCAGCTCATCGAGCTGATCAAGAATATATATACTTTATGGGGTCTGCGATGTCTCCTTCTGCCTGTTACATACATTTCACAAAAACATTATACCCTGATTTCCCATTTTCAATGGGTTCAGGGTATAATAAACCTAAATTTCGTTATACAAGCGAATGTTAGCAAAAACCCTTTCAGACAAATAAGCTTATTTTTTACAAAGTGGAAACAAAAGCGCAATGGACTAGTTAATACTCTTGCAGACATTCAACTGATAGGCGAATTGTTTGCTTTTAGTATGGGCAAAGAAAACACCTGTTAAGGCTTTAAAACATTATTATTATTTGCGGAAAAACAGATATTACTTTAGACAATCAATTTTTCTGTGGCAAAAGCAGAAGAATTTTGGGTTACTTTACTTTATCTATGCAAATATGAATGTATGTATGAATGAATGTATTAATGTATGAATGTATGAATGTATGAATGTATGAATGTGTGAATGTATGAATGTATGAATGTATGAATGTATGAATGTATGAATGTATGAATGTATGAATGTATGAATGTATGAATGTATGAATGTATGAATGTATGAATGTATGAATGTATGAATGTATGAATGTATGAATGTATGAATGTATGAATGTATGAATGTATGAATGTATGAATGTATGAATGTATGAATGTATGAATGTATGAATGTATGAATGTATGAATGTATGAATGTATGAATGTATGAATGTATGAATGTATGAATGTATGAATGTATGAATGTAGGAATATATGAATGCATGAATGTATGAATGTATGAATGTACGAATGTATGAATGTATGAATGTATGAATGTATGAATGTATGAATGTAGGAATGTATGAATGTAGTAGGTATGATATACACTCTTATGAAAATTACAGTTTAAATACTTGTATTAACATACTTGCCCTTCTACGCAATTCTCATGCATAAAAGTAAGAGAATTTCCGCTTCTATGCATGTTTTCTAATGTTTTCTCTTATTATATTAGAAGTATTGTGCTAAGAAATTTATTTTAAATCATATCTTCAATTTTAATTCAGCTCTTAAGCTTTTTAGCTAATATTTAATCATTCTTATGAATTGAATATCAACAAATGATTTGTTAAGATTTTATTCTTGAATATGTAATTGTAGTTAACATTTTAATAAGCAACACGTATAATCAAACAAATATATACAAAGTATGTAGTTGATACTTTAATCATTCAAAGTTCACGCTCTAACGTTTAACCGAACCAGTTCATTACAGTGTTCTCTCGCTTCCCAACAATATCACTTATTATAATTATTATCATCTACAACATTTGTTTGAGAAATAACACATATTCATTTACTAAAACATCAATTCCCACTAACTATTAGACACAACATACAGATCAGCAAAGTGTTAAGACTCAACACAGAACACATAAAAACCATCACTGATTATTATTACAAATTTTTAAAAAATGTTTTCATTTTTTATGGACTTTTAAATTAGTTTACAAATTGTTGTAAAACTAAACTTAGCAAAGTTTTTTCTAAATATAATTTACTGTCGCCACGACATAAAAATAAAAAATCATTTCTAATTTATTTTAATGCTTGAACAACAACACCTTAGTGATTCTTGGCTTTTTCAGTCTGCTGGGCAAACACTCGTCAGTTCCTATTTTTAACAGCTTCGAGCGTAAATTATATATATTTTTTTTTGGCCATTTAACAAATATTCTTTTTGACAATTTAAATGGCAGACGAACACGTTTTATGTGGTGTTTACGAGTTATTAATTAGCTTATTAAAACGAAATCAATTTGCTTAATATGTGAAAATGCGCGAACGGAAAACGTTTTTCATTTCAAATGGAAATTAAATGATTGAGTAATTACGCATATAATATGTGGAAGCTAACAAATTTGTGAGGACTTTTAACAAAAAAAAATAAGTTAATTAATTAATGTAATTTTTAAATGTTGATGGGATGATATGCATTAATTATGAGTGGAAAAAATATGTATAGGGAAAAATTAATGAGAAAACTAATTGTGAGAAATTAAAAATGAAAATTTAAAATAATATATATTTTATTTGAACAATATTCAGGCATTTATAATTAATGCAAATGAATAATAAATAAATAAAAATAAAAGAAAAAATATATATATATATATTCGTATATATAATTATTTCTTTAAGCTATTATATTTGTGTAAAAAATAATATATATTGAATTCTATTATATTTATTTATACATATATAATAAATAAATATAACTGAATGGAATAACTAAATAAAGCTTTCAGTATATGAATTTTTCTAATGAATATGAATTATTATAATTATTATTAAATTAAATTTTTTGTCATTAAACTTAAACTTCCTCGAATCATAGCAAAGCACTACAATTCTCTTGCTTTTCATTTATTTATGATATATTTTCCTAAGCAGTTATTAAATAAAATTTAAAATATTAAAAATAAAATTCATAAAAATAAAGTAAGTAAAATTACAAAATAATGGAAATGGACTTACGAAATAAATTCCATAAAAGACAAATCCAAAATGTTGAAATGTTATAAATCGCAAAAACTTTAATCTGAATGTATTTTAACAATTTTATATAGCACTTAATGAAACAGTGTACACTATTTATCAAACATTTGTAGCAATATAAATCATATATATATATATATTTTTTTTTTTGGAAAAGTTTTCTGTATATTTTATATTGCAAAATCGATGTAAATACTGAAAAAATGGAATATATCACAATGAATCAATAAATGAAAATGAATTTCCAAATCACATTTTGTTATACAAAACAGACCTAATATGCCCGGAATTCCCATTGTCAATGGATTCAGGTTATAATTATGCTGGCATCGATTCGAAACGAGCGCGTAAAACCAGTTCAATATATAGAAATATAACACTTAAAAAATGCAACAAAAGTCGGTCAGGGCGGTTCGAGCTTTCGTATATATTTAGTCTATAAAATCAGTTTTTTTTGCCTATAAAGATAATGAAGTCAAATAGCTGTATATGAGATATAAAAACTGATAGATAGATAGATAGATAGATAGCTATCTAAGACAGTGCATGTAAATAGAACACAATTTTTTTATGTTCTTCAATCAAAATATAGATAAAAAAATCCTTTGATCAATTGTCAAATGCGTTCTGGCACCTTAATTGTGATTTCTATGTACAACTAGGTGAAAATATAGATATCTAGTAATTGTTATAAAATTCTTTACTAACATTAACATTCTATAGTTAACTAGTATATACCATAGCTTGCAAATAACAGTTGATCGTTTCTCGATATATGACAATAAGTGACATTCAATCACTTTTTGAGGAAACACTCAGAGAGTAACCAATTGCCTTTCTATATATACTATAAACTATATACCCATCCAGCATTCATTCAGCTACAGGAACAAGAAAAGTACCTATTTACGAATATATAGACAATATAGTGTGTATACCCAACTTGCAATTACTTGCAACAGAGTATTGTAGAAGATTACACTATTAACTTTTGAATATTTAAATAAAATATCCTAGGATTTCTTCTTTACAAACGAGCTTTTTATACCCACCCATTCGCAAAGGGATAGTATAGCAAAATAGACCAAAAGACATTTTATTCGCTATAAAGTAGTTATAATTAATAGCATTTATATATTAGAATTTACTATTTTAGAAAGAGTTATATAAGCCCGTCTTATAACTCGCGGTTTCAAGCGAGTTACTACAACAGAATATAAGTTTTAATAAATATTTTAATTATTAACTATAAAACATAACACAAATAAAAATAAAATTCAAAAGATTTTACGTTTACGGACAAAACCTATATACCCTACTCGCATTTCCTTGCTGCAGAGTATTGAAAATTTACAGATTGCCTAATTCTTATTACTATTAAGAATTACACTTGAAAAAACTACTTTGATATTTCACTTTTACAAATGTACAGCAAATATCCCTTCAATCAATATCCTGCTACAGAGTATTGTATAACAGAAACCAATATAACAGCTTCAAAACGGCGTGGACAAGCAACAAACGGTAGTTTTAGTAACTGTTGTGTTTGTTGTTGTTGTTGTTGCTTTCGCGTCAACATGTGTATATTATGTGATAAAAAGCCGGTCAGCCAGCGCGATATCAAAAACTCGAAAATGACAGCAAAAAACACCAAAAGGCAAAAGCCAAACGCCAAATCAACAACAACAACAATAACAACAACAAACGGAAAGAGCGTAATGAGACGAATAACAAACGGAAAGCAAACAATGTAAAAAAAAAAACAAACACAAAATGTTTAAAAATACTTTTCAAAATATACAAAAAAAATAAAACTTACATCACAAACATTCACTGAAAAGCAACAAAAACAACGGCAAATGCAATAACTGTTGTTGTTGTTGTTTTTGCTTTTGCTTTTTGTCACTGTTATTTTTGTTGTTGTTGTTGTTGCAGCTGACGCTGTTACAAGCTCTGAAATTTGATTTCTTTTGATTTTGCTTTTGTTTGATATATTTTTGTTTTTTTTTGGTTTTTTGCTTCCTGCTTTTTTTTATCTTTCTCAATTTTTTTTGTTACTTTTTTTTTTGGGTGAAAATAAAAGAAATTTGATAACGCGCGGCCTAAATTGAGCAGACGATCGCTCTTGTTGCTGCTGTTGTTGTTGTTGTGGCTACTGCTGCTGCTGCTGCGCTGAATTGCGCGATTAAAAACACAAAAGGCGTGACGCGTCGCACAACAACAACAATAACAACAGCAACAACAACCACCATTGGCAACTAAATAACGAAACAAGTTTTCTGGCTCTGGCTTTGGCTTTGAAAAAAAAGTAGATAAGCGCAGAATATGTAGGCGAAAGCAAAAGAAACGAACGCAGGCTTCAAAATTTAACACCAAATAACAACAACAAATGCCTAACAGAGGCCTACACACACACATACACACAGACAGACACTCTCCCATGCACACAATTGCACTAAATGCAGACACACACACACTCACACACGCATACACCAGACAGCTGATTTTTGGCCGCAGCGCTGCTGCTCTCTTCTCACCAATTAGAATTGGTTTATTTAGGTGACGCGCACACATACAAACGCACGCAAACAAACTCTAACACACTCACACACACGCACACACTATTACGCTGGCAGGCCGCACGCCTCGTACATGAATATTGTGTGTGTGTGTTACACTTGTTTTTATTGCTGTGATTGCGATTCGCCTTTCTGCATTTGACTCTGTGCATTTAGCATTTTACATTAAATTTTTAACATTTTGTACACACCTTGCACTCACACGCTTTGTTGTTATTTTTATATATTTTAAATTTTTTTATTTATTTTTTTGTTGTTGACGATTTAAGTGTTATTTTGCGAAAATCTCATTGTTAGGTTCCAATTTCTTGTTTGGTGTTCTGATTGGCACGCGCGTGGCCACCCGCACGCTTGGAAATTTCTTTACAGACTGGTTAGCAGCAGGCTGTTAGCGGGCGCATGTTACATTAACAGCTGTTGATACATTTGGTATTTCATGGCTTTGGCATTTTTTAGTGCTACTGTTAACAGGCTGTTAAATAGCTGTTGAACTTTTGATTTAGAAATTGTTTTATGGTTTATTTATGTTATTAATTATATATGTTGACATATATAGAGTAAAAATATGTGCAGTATATTGATATAGAGATTTAATAAGTTCTTTTAGTCAGCATTTACATAAGTTATTTAAGGCAAGTGCCGGTTTTATCCAATTGAAGTTCGTGCATCTGTTAACAGCTGCGTTGCCAGACATTTGAACTGGATTATTTAGGCGCGTAAATTTAAATTGTAAAATTTGTGATTTTGTATAGAAACTTTGTAGAGAAAGTAACTTAGTTTTGTTTTACTTTGAACTTCCTTAGAGATATTTTAAGACAGCCTTGCCATTTGTTGCTTGGCAACTCGCTTTCATGCCACATGCAACATAAAAAATAGGAAAAACAAAGAAAACGTTTGCTTAGCCAGCAATTACAGCATCAATTAAATTGGTTTTAAATTCCTGAGTGTCTAAATTGAACATAATAGCATGCAGCAGCAGTCGCAGCATCTAGCAGACATATCATTAATCCACATCAGCCCACCTCACCTCAGCTCAGCTCAGCTTAACCCAACTTCAGCAGCTCGTCCTGCATCTGCTTAGCAATCAATCAATCAATCGATCAATCAGTAATTTTTTTCTCTTTTTGCAACATTTTAACATTTCAATCGCATGCCAAAGTGGGCAATGGCATGCAAATTTCTTGCCAGGCTGGTGACGATAATGATGACTGGTTGCCTGGTCAACAAATGCTTTGCTCTCGCTCGGACAGGTGCAAACAGGCATGAAATATTGCGATTTCTTCTCAATTTAGGCAGTTTCGCAACTCTTCAACATTGTTTTTGGTTATTCAATTTATTTTAAATGTTATGCATAAACAATTAGCTAAGGATAAGCAGCAGCTGCTGCCCAAAAATTAATCCGTAAAATCAGGAAATTCAATTAAACGCATACGCGCAGACACCTGCGCACAATTAAAAGAGCCAACGGTAGCCAAATAAAGGTAAATCAATTGCCTAGACGAATATTGAATATGCTAACAAATTTCGTTTTAAAATCAATTTTTATAATATATATTAAATTTACATTAATCTATTTAATAAAAAAATATATGTATATATTAATATTAATTTTAATTTAATTTATTATTTTTTTTTTAATTTTTAAATTAATTTATTCATTAAAAAAAAAGTAATTTAAATGCATAAAATAATGTAAAAGCTGAAAAATATTCATTTTGGTTAAATTAATTTTGTTTATCAACTATTGTAAATTAATATTTAATAAAAATAAATAAAATTTTAAAAAATAAATAAAATAAATAAAATAAATAAAATAAATAAAATAAATAAAACAAATAAAATAAATAAAATAAATAAAATAAATAAAATAAATAAAATAAATAAAATAAATAAAATAAATAAAATAAATAAAATAAATAAAATAAATAAAATAAATAAAATAAATAAAATAAATAAAATAAATAAAAATAAATAAATAAATAAAAATAAATATCTTAATTCATTGAGCTATAAGTCATTATTTAATACTCTATTCATTGACTTATAAGTTAGATTATATTTAATTTGATTTACAGATTAAAAAATCATTTTGTATTTTATTTATGCCAATAAATAATATAAGTCAATATATAACTAATTTCACAACTTATAACTTATCTTATACTCAATTCTTTAATATGTTTTGCATCTTATACTCCTTGCATTGACTTATAACTCATCTAATACTCTATTCATTTACTTTTAGTTCTCCTTATACTTGATTTATTAACCAAAGGCATTATATACTTAATTTTTTACTTTTTCTTTTCGTTCGAATATTTCTTTTCATTCTTAAAAACAAAAAATAAATAAATTTATATATCTAAATAAAATTGATTTTATAAACTTTCCAGTATCACACTTTTCTCAAAAACTCAACTTCTTTCGCCTTAAAATTCTGATTCTAATTTATTTTTATACATTTTAATTTGTTTTTGGTATTCAAATTTTTATATTCCACGGAATTTACTAACGCGTATTCGTACGTGCAAAAATCCAGTTGGATAATAAACATGCAACAGGCATTTGGAAGGCTTCATCATTTCAAGCTCTTGAGCAACTATAAAAAAAATATTATTTGATATAAAAATTTGATGTCTTATGGGTTGCATGTTGCTCAATAAAATTATAAGACCCATTGCAAGGGTATAATAAAAAAAAGAAAAACGAAAGGACGAAGAAATTCACACTTACCACACGTGTGTGAAGTCGGTGTGTGTGTGTGTGTGTTGGGAGTGGGGGCGTGGCAGTAGGCAGTTAAAGGAAATTTAAAGAATAAAATATGGCACGCCCCAGCCCCCAGCTTCCCCTCGTAACAAAGGCAGACAACGTGCCAGAGCGGAAATTAAATTTTTGTCTGCTTGAGGGGAGTGCTAAACGGGGCCAAAAGGAAATCTTATTGACCTCTGCTAAAGGTTTCCTTAAAGAAAATAATGCACTTTAAGAGTGCAAAATTAAATAACATAAATACACAAATAAATATAAAATATAATTTTAAAGGTTTAATTTATATTTTATGATACTATGATGAAATATGTTGAATTTTTTATGTATAAGAAAACTTTTCAAAATAAGTAAGAAAGCTCTAGTCGGGGGTACCCGACTAGGAGATCCCCTCAACCCTGCGAAGAGCTGATATTCAAAATATTCTAAGCTTAATTTACGTATACATACAATCCACATACATGCACACACACATATATGGCTCTGGCTGTGGCTTTGCCAGTGGCTCTGCCTGTTGCTCTGCTTATAACTGTTCTCTGGGTCAACTCATGGTCTGCCTATGAGCTTGCTCTAACTCTACTCAGGCTCTGCCTATAACTGTTCTCTGGCTCAACTCTGGGTTTGTCTATGGCCCTGCTCTGCTCTACTCAGGCTCTGCCTATGGCTCTGCATGTTTCTCTGTCTGTGGCTCTGCCTGTTTCTCTGCCTATGGCTCTGCCTATGGCTCTGCCTATGGCTCTGCCTGTGGCCCTGCCTGTAACTGTTCTCTGACTCAACTCTGGATTTGCCTATGGCCCTTCTCTAACTCTACTAAGGCTCTGCCTGTGGCTCTGCCTATGGCTTTGCCTATAACTGTTCTCTGGGTGAACTCATGGTCTGCCTAAGAGCTTGCTCTGCTCTACTCAGGCTCTGCCTATGGCTCTGCCGTTAGCTGTTCTCTGGCTCAACTCTAGGTCTGCTTATGAGCTTGCTCTGCTCCACTCAGGCTCTGCCTGTGGCTCTGCCTGCGGCTTTGCCTGTTTTTCTGCCTGTGGCTCTGCCTATGGCCCTGCCTATAACTGTTCTCTGACTCAACTCTGGGTCTGCCTATGGGCTTGCTCTGCTCTACTCAGGCTCTGCCTATAACTGTTCTCTGGGTCAACACTGGGTCTGGCTATGGGCTTGCTCTGCTCTACTCAAGCTCTGCCTGTGGCTCTGCTCTGGCTCTACTCAGGGTCTGCCTACGGCCTTGCTCTAACTCTACTCAGGCTCTGCCTGTGGTCTGCCTGTTTCTCTGCCTGTGGCTCTGCCTATAACTGTGCTCTGACACAACTCTCGGTCTGACTATGGGCTTGCTCTGCTCTACTCAGGCTCTGCCTGTGGCTTTGCCTGTTGCTCTGCCTATAACTGTTCTCTGGCTCAACTGTGGGTCTGCCTATGGGCTTGCTCTGCTCTACTCAGGCTCTGCCTATAACTGTTCTCTGGGTCAACACTGGGTCTGGCTATGGGCTTGCTCTGCTCTACTCAAGCTCTGCCTGTGGCTCTGCTCTGGCTCTACTCAGGGTCTGCCTACGGCCTTGCTCTAACTCTACTCAGGCTCTGCCTGTGGTCTGCCTGTTTCTCTGCCTGTGGCTCTGCCTATAACTGTGCTCTGACACAACTCTCGGTCTGACTATGGGCTTGCTCTGCTCTACTCAGGCTCTGCCTATGGCTCTGCCTGTGGCTCTGCCTGTGGCTCTGTCTGTGGCTCTGCCTGTGGCTCTGCCTGTGGCTCTGCCTGTGGCTCTACTCAGGGTCTGCCTACGGCCTTGCTCTAACTCTACTCAGGCTCTGCCTGTGGTCTGCCTGTTTCTCTGCCTGTGGCTCTGCCTATAACTGTGCTCTGACACAACTCTCGGTCTGACTATGGGCTTGCTCTGCTCTACTCAGGCTCTGCCTATGGCTCTGCCTGTGGCTCTGCCTGTGGCTCTGCCTATGGCTCTACCTGTAGCTCTGCCTGTGGCTCTGCCTATAACTGTTCTCTGGCTTAACTCTGGGTCTGCCTATGGGCTTGCTCTGCCTATGGCTCTGCTCTGGCTCTGCTCTGGCTCTACTCAGGGTCTGCCTACGGCCTTACTCAAACTCTACTCAGGCTCTGCCTATAACTGTTCTCTGGCTCAACTCAGGGTCTGGCTATGGGCTTACTCTGCTCTACTCAAGCTCTGCCTGTGGCTCTGCCTATGGCTCTGCCTATAACTGTTCTCTGACTCAGCTCTGGGTCTGCCTATGGGCTTGCTCTGCTCTACTCAGGCTCTGCCTGTGGCTTTGCCTGTGGCTCTGTAAATGGCTCTGCCTGTGGCTCTGCCTATAACTGTTCTCTGACTCAACACTGGGTCTGCCTATGGGCTTGCTCTGCTCTACTCAGGCTCTGCCTGTGGCTCTGCCTGTGGCTTTGCCTGTTGCTCTGCCTATAACTGTTCTCTGACTCAACACTGGGTCTGCCTATGGGCTTGCTCTGCTCTACTCAGGCTCTGCCTGTGGCTTTGCCTGTGGCTCTGTAAATGGCTCTGCCTGTGGCTCTGCCTATAACTGTTCTCTGGCTCAACTCAGGGTTTGCCTATGGCCCTGCTCTAACTCTACTAGGGCTCTGCCTGTGGCTCTGCCTATGGCTCTGCTTGTGGCTCTACCTGTAGCTCTGCCTATGGCTCTGCCTATAACTGTTCTCTGGCTCAACTCAGGGTCTGGCTATGGGCTTACTCTGCTCTACTCAGGCTCTGCCTGTGGCTTTGCCTGTTGCTCTGCCTATAACTGTTCTCTGACTCAACTCTGGGTCTGCCTATGGGCTTGCTCTGCTCTACTCAGGCTCTGTATATGGCTCTGCCTATGGTTCTACCTGTAGCTCTGCCTGTGGCTCTGCCTATAACTGTTCTCTGACTCAACACTGGGTCTGCCTATGGGCTTGCTCTGCTCTACTCAGGCTCTGCCTATGGCTCTGCCTGTGGCTCTGCCTGTGGTTCTGTTCTGGCTCTGTTCTGGCTCTGCTCTGGCTCTGCTCTGGCTCTACTCAGGGTCTGCCTACGGCCTTGCTCTAACTCTACTCAGGCTCTGCCTGTGGCTCTGACTATACTTGTTCTCTGGCTCAACTCTGGGTTTGCCTATGGCCCTGCTCTAACTCTACTAGGGCTCTGCCTGTGGCTCTGCCTATGGCTCTGCCTGTGGCTCTACCTGTAGCTCTGCCTACGGCTCTGCCTATAACTGTTCTCTGACTCAACTCTGGGTCTGCCTATGGGCTTGCTCTGCTCTACTCCATGGCTCTGCTGTGGCTCAACTCAGGGTCTGCCTACGGCCTTGCTCTAACTCTACTCAGGCTCTGCCTGTGGCTCTGCCTATAACTCAACTCAGGGTCTCAGGGCTTGCTCTGCTCTACTCAAGCTCTGCCTGTGGCTCTGCTCTAATCAAGCTCTCCATGTGGCTCTGCCTATTGCTCTGCCTATAACTGTTCTCTGGCTCAACTCAGGGTCTGGCTATGGGCGTGCTCTGCTCTACTCAGGCTCTGGCTAGGGCTCTGCCTATAACTGTTCTCTTGCTCAACTCTGGGTCTGCCTATGGGCTTGCTCTGCTCTACTAAGGTTCTGCCTATGGCTCTGCCTGTGGCTCTGCCTGTAGCTCTGCCTGTGGCCCTGCCTATAACTGTTCTCTGGCTCAACTCTGGGTTTGCCTATGGCCCTGCTCTAACTCTACTAAGGCTCTGCCTGTGGCTCTGCCTGTGGCTCTGCCTGTGGCTCTGCCTATGGCTCTGCCTGTGGCTCTGCCTATGGCTCTGCCTGTGGCTCTGCCTATGGCTCTGCCTGTGGCTCTGCCTGTGGCCCTGCCTATAACTGTTCTCTTACTCAACTCTGAGTTTGCTTTAACTGTTCTCTGGGTCAACTCATGGTCTGCCTATGGGCTTGGTCTGCTCTACTCAAGCTCTGCCTGTGGCTCTGCCTATGGCTCTCCCAGTGGCTCTGCCTATTACAAATTTTAAGTCTCTAGCTCGTTTAGGTTCTGAGATCGGACGAACGGACAGATGAACAGGCTTAGGGTATAATAAATTAACAATTATTAAGAAATATATATATTTTTTTTTAAATGAAGATTATAGTTACCGGTTAAAAATAAAAAATTTTTATTGAATCCATTGAACAGCTAAAAATTTCAACAGCAACTTCAAGGCAAATACTGTCAAAGCACCTATCAAAATTTCGGGTATATTCACTCTGAGGTGCTCTTGTTATGGGTGAGCCAAAGAGTCGAGGGTTGGGCTGATCTATCGAGCGATTTGTGAACTGGTTTTACTATGGATATCGTTGATATAACATCGTTGAGCTCGGCCATGCGAGAGGAGAATGCAGCTCGATTGGATGCCATTGAGAGTATCGATGAAATCTATAAGACCTATATACCAGCAAAAGTAGAGCTCGAGCAGAGTGCCTCTTCCACCACCACCTTGAAGGAAGCTAATAGTTGTAACTCTGATGAAGAGAGTAAGGAGGGTGAAGGAAGTAAAGAAGAGGGAGATGTTAAAGCAGAGAAAACGGAAGAGTATACTTCAACTTCGGTAAACGCAGAGAAAACTGAAGCCGATTCCTCGACATCAGAAATCACAGAGAAAACAGAAGCCGATCCCTCAAAGTCGGAGAGCGTAGAGCAAACAAAAGACGATTCTTCAACGTCGGAGAATGCTGAGAAATCTGTAGGCGATTCATTAACATCAGAAAGGGCAGAGAAAACAGAAGACAATTCCTCGACATCGGGAAACGTAACAGAAACCCCAAAAGAGTCCAAAGTAGAAGAAAAATCGTAAGCAAAAATCAAAATTAATTTGATTTAACTAATTAAAGTAACTAATTAATTTATGGTTTATTGTTCTTATAGATCTGGTTTTCGTATGCATTCGGGTGAAATAGAAAAGGAATCCGATCAGAAATGTAGTTCTAAGTGTTCAGAAGCCAATGAATACCAATGTAAGTAGAAGATCGTGGAAAAAGCCATAGTGAGGTGTTGAGATAATTAAAGATTTATAGAGAGAGAGAGGTAGGAAAATGGATATATATTGAGATCGTAGGAAAAGTGTAAAAAAAAGTAATGAAAAATTATAAAAACATAAGGATAAGATCTCACTCTCTGTGAGATTGACAGAGTTAGAGAGAGAGAGATTAGAGAAGCAAGATAAGCGCTAAGAGATGAGAGTAAAAGATGCGAGATAAGCGATTATAGATGAGAGGATTACTTTCTATGAAGATTACTTTCTATATAAATATTTTATTTATATTAAAAAATAAAAATTTCTTCCATAAGATTATTCGAACATAAAACATCAATTACAAACGATGAACTGTGGACATATGGAGCAAAAAATGGAAAGTCAAATTGGTCAAATTGGTGCTATGGAATATTATGCCAAGCAGATGGGATTGCCTATGGCTATGGGTATGGATATGGGAACGGCTACGAAAATGGGAATGGGCATGGATACGAGCATGGGCATGGGCATGGGCATGGGAGTGGACATGTCTCTAAGCAACGCAAATCACTTTAGTCAGTCAAGCGCTTTGGGCTCCTATCACAATCCAATGCCAGAGGATGAATATTTCAAGTACGTGCAGCAGTCGCAATCTCAGCCATTTGGACATGGCATGGACTATAACTATATGCAGTACCAATCGCCAGCAATGTATCAGCAGCAACAGTTGCAGCAACAGTTGCAGCCACAACAGCAACAGTTGCAGCAGCAACAAACGCAACAGTCGCAACAGGAGCATCAGCAGCTGCTGCAGTACCTGCGCCACGAGGCTGGCTCATATAACGATAACAATCCGAATAGATATCAGTCCAATGAATCCATGATATATAGCAAAGCTAACTACAAGACATCCGACACCAACTCGAGCCAAATGGATTCCTACCAGGAGCAAGGACAGACGTCCGAATCGAATAGCCTCTGTCAGGAGTCTGCGGAGTCGGACCACAGCCCATGCAGCCCGAACAGCAGCCAGTCGAAGAGCTCGGGCAACGATTCACAATGCAAATGTCCTGGCTGCTCCTGCCAAATGCACGTCACTGAAGGCTACACTTGTCCACAGAGTGCAGAGCAGTCCAGTGGCATGAATGCAGCTGGCAACGTAGAGTCGATGGGAAGTTGCTGTGCCTTCGGCTCCAACATGATGAATATGTGCTGTCCTCAACCAACTGTTGATCTACGAACCATGTACTGCCAGCCGCACCCTCAACCTTGTTGCCCGCCTCAACCTTGTTGCCCGCCTCAGACTTGTTGCCCATCTCAAACTTGTTGCCCACCTCAAACTTGTTGCCCGTCGCAGCCTCAACCTTGCTGCCCACCGCAGCCTCAACCTTGTTGCCCGTCCATGATCAACCCAGGCTATGCACAGATGCCGCAAGCCGAATCCCGCAATTGCTTGGACATTGAGGGCTTCATCAAGCAGGTGATAGCCAAGCAACATCATTGTTATCCCAACTGTTTGACCGGCCCCTCGCCGCCCTGTTTGGGCCTAGGCATGACCCAGGCTCAATGTGCAGCTGCTGCCATGCCCATGAGCTGTGCCTCCGGCAATAATAATCCCACCGCTTGGCTGCAATCCGGCAATGCTACGCTGCAGGATCAGACTGTCTACTCCATGGACTATAAGCCCGTCAATGCGCCGGGCAATTCGTTCAATCACTTTCCCAAGTGCGACACCTGCGGCAATAATGCTTGCTGCGACGGCTGCACCACCTGCTGCAACTGCATGAGCTGCGCGCCGCCCATAAGGTAAGGTATTTGCCTAAGATTTTTAATTACCTTAATTTCTTACAATACTCTTCATTAGCTATAGCGCTCCGCCGCCCTGCATGATGATGCCCGCGCCACCGACTGGCTACTCGATGCGTCCTTGTGCTGGCTCTGGTCATGGACCACCGCCCAGCATGCCCTGTAACTATGCCTGTTCAGCGCCCTGTCCCATGCCAGGGCCTATGCCTTGCCAAATGCCCTGCTCCATGCCCTGTCCTATGCCCTCCCAAGTGCCCTGCCCTATGCCCTGTGCCTCGCCGCCTTGCGCAGCTCCTTGCTCTAGTGCTCCCTATGAAATGCCCATCGATGGCGACTGCGATCCGCAGTCACTCCACAATTACGTTAACAAGACAACCAGCTGTAATCTCAGTCAATACTCGAGTAAGTTGAGAGAAGATATCTTTAAAGAACTCTCTCTAATATATCCTCTATCCTTTGTCCTTGCAGCTTTCAACTTGCAAAAATGACAGTCCAATCATCAACTGTTCGATTAATTTATATTTGAATAAAGTTAAAAATCTGCTGCATAAAGTTGATTTAACTGAGAGTATAATAATTTATTAATAAACATAATGAAAGAATAATCCTAGAACCGCTTTTTAATCAAAGGTAGGAAATACATTCTTTAGATTAAAGTAAGTTCAATGGCATTATTGAGATAAATAAATTTAGAAACTCAATATTGCAGCAATTGAAAAAATATTTCAAATTAATTTATGAAAGGCTACTATTATATATACATATCTAATATATATAAATACTAAATTAAAAAAAAAAATTATTGATCTGTAGTCATTAAGATTTTATTTATCAATCTTAAAATCAGAGCTTATATGCGCTGCTATTATTTTGAACACAACTATACATATACATATATATTTATATGCCATATGCTATATGCTGCTATATGGTTTTTAGTAGTTTTTCCGAAATGAACTTGGAATATAAGTATATATTCTTAAAAGAGCCTATATATTTCTGTCCTTCTATATAAATTCTTTGAGCCCTCCTCTAGCGATCATTGTATTGGTGAAAATATATATGGCAAATATTTTTATTAGAATTTGAGCTCCGAAAAAATGTATTTTCAAAAATATGTAAAGCAAAAAAACAAAGTTGCAGCAAAACTAGTTGGAAAACCAAACTTCGAGGTAAGAAGTCTCCAAGAGCCGAACTAAAAAAATCAAATAAAAACTTTTAAATAAAAAGAAAATTAAATGTATTAAAAAAATATTTTAAACAAGTAAGAACGTTGCAGTCGGGCGCTACCGACTGCGGGATACTCATTCACACCCCCACAGATCACGCCCATTGCCACGCCCACAATTGGTTTGAACATATATAATTTTTTGAAAATCAATAGAGGAGATCAGCAGTAATATCTGTATATAATTCTGATTTTCTCACTGAGAATCGGAAAAACGTATAGTTTTTCCCGATTTGCCACGCCCCCAGTAGGCGTAGACATATAATTTTTGGCCAGTTCTTAGAAGTAGTGAAGGGTAACGTAAGTGTGAAATTTGGATGCTTACACTCAAAAAATGCGAAAATTACAGGGTATTTTTTAGCCGGGCATACCCCATAAGGGGCGTAAAATTTATTTTTGGCGCATCGATAGAGGAGCTCACCAGTAACTTACCATCCAATTTTGAAGCTTCTAGCTCTAAAACTGTAGGAGCTACAAACTTATGCGGTTTGCCACGCCCCCTATGGGCGTAGATATATCCGCCATATCTTTTCCAACTTGGGTTGTCAACCCGAGTATATATACCAAGTTTCAAGTCTCTAGCATCAATAGTGCTCAAAATATTACAGAATTTGAAAAATCACTATATAGTCAGATCCGATTTGCCACGCCCCTAGTAGGCGTGGATATATAGATTTTTGGTCGATCTTCATAAGGATCGTATCAGTAACCTACGTGCCAAATTTGGGCGTTTTAGCTTTAAAACTGTAGAAGATACAGTTTTACCCGATTTGCCACGCCCCCAATGGGCGTAGATATATCCGCCATAGCTTTTTGATCTTGGGTTGTCAACACGAGTATATATTCCAAATTGCAACTCTCTAGCACTTCTAGAAGTAGTGTTTCTGAGGTATGGGCAAATGCATTTTCCGATTTGCCACGCCCCTAGTGGGCATATCGGGAAAATCTTGACACTTTATAATTCGAGGGTATACACGAGTATATATTCCAAATTTCAACTCTCTAGCTTCAAAACTGTGCAAATGGTTTGCGTTCATACGGACAGACGGACAGACGGACAGACGGACGGACAGCGTGACGGACATTGCACAAAACCAATATACTCATTTCACTTTGTGAATGAGTATAAAAATGATATAAATATAAAATTTAGATTTCTTCCTTCATTAATTAAAGTCCAACATTTCCTAACAAAATGTTATATTTTATTTAATATGCATTGAACTTTCTGCTTTTAGTAATTAAGCAAAGGATTCCAAATACAATATTCTACTCATCATATTTCAAAACCCCACTAAATTTGTTTTAAATTAGAATATATACTCTATAAATTATAACCAACATTTTATACACTCTCCAAATAATTTGAAGAATTTAAAGAATAAAACGACAGTTTTTATATATAGATGTTTTTTTTTTTTTTTGAAAAAAAGTTTATTACAAAATATTGCATTGACAATTAATTTGATTTAATTGTTGTTCCATTTGAATTTCAGTTATTACACTTATCAAAAAAAAAAAAGAAATGAAATTAAATATTTACTATGGATGAGTAGATGAAAAACGTAGCACCGAGCGCAAAAGACAAGCACAAGAATTAAGCTAGAGCTTAAATAATTTTCGAAAATTACAAATAAATTAATTTTCTCTTTTGATTTTTTTTTTTGAGTGCAACTTTAACTATTTAAGCGAGTGACTTAAATAGTAAAATCTAAGCACAAGCTGCTAAAAGGCTTTCAAAACTTTTCGTTTTCTTCATTTACAAAATTATTTTTTGAAATTGCTTGTTCGCTGCTACAATTTTCGATTTGTTGTAGTTGTTGTTGTTGTTGTTGTGGGAGGAGTTGGAGGGAGGTTGGGTTTAAGATAAGAGAACTATAAATTAATTTTGATTTGATAATCAGTTTACAATTGCATTTAACTATGGTATATTGTATATTGATATTTAGTTAGAGCTTGCATTAAATTAACATTTAACTATTTGCATTTAAGTTTAGCATTTATGGGGCCAGGCAGCAGCCGAGTTTTCTCTCTTTTACTATTTTAATGGACAAAGGTTAGTTAGTCTATCAAATAAACAATTTAATTTTGATTTTGTTTTTGTTTTTTTACTGTGATAGCGAATACTTAATCTCAACATTGCTTGAATCACAGCTTATATAGTATACATATATATATACACACACATATATGTATATATAGAAAAGATCGTGAATATTGAGGAATACCTCACCTGGCCTTAACTATTTTTCTTCATTTTTATTGTTTTTTTTTTCTCATTTAAATTATTGGAATTGTTTTTATCGTTACGTTTTGTTTGCTGGTGGGGCTGGAAGTTGATTTTTTTTTCTCTTTTTGTTTTGTTTATATAGTTAACGTACACACATACACATATTTATATAGATATATATAAATATATATAGACATTATGCTGGCTATATAAAATCTAGTTTTTGTTTATGCGTTGACAAAATATATATATATATAACTGTATGTAATCGGTAAATGTTTTAAATCCTGTTACAGGATTTGCTTCAGCTATTAAGTAGAATTACAATAAAACAAAATATACACACATATATATATATATACATATGCATATCCATATGTAAACATTAATTAAAGAATACAAAATACAATTCAAATACGAATACAGTTACAAATATTCATATAGCTGTGTGTGTGTTGGTTGTTGTTGTTGTTGTTGTAATGACAAAAAAGTATAAATTTGATTTATGTAGTTTGTTTATGTTTTTTATGCAACAAATAGCATCACTGGAATAGTTTATGCCACGCGGCGGCAATTCAATCGAGTGGTCTTTCATCTTATAGTTTCCTCTGCATTTATATATATATATAGATATATCGATATATAAGTAGACATGTGTGAAATTGCACTAAAACTAAATGCTACAACATTTAAAAATGGATTTTTATCTCGTTCACATTTTATATATATATATATATATTTATGTAGTTAGAAAATCTAGCAGCCCTCTTGTAAACCAATTTCGGTTTTGGCATTTTCTTTTTTAATTAATAAAAAATATTCTTAGATTTTCGCTTGGATTTTCGATATATATATATATGCATATAAAAAACATTTACTTGAACTAAAAATTAAAATTTGATTTTGCTGTTTTTTGTTTTTCTTCTCTTTTAATATTAAAGTTAAATAAATTTCTAAGTCTTTTCATTTTCCATGTGTGCTTTAGTTACTATACATAATCCATTTATATATATTTATATATATATATATTTTTATGTATATATAGCAAAAACTTTATATAATTTTAATAAACTCTGCCAGCACAACAACAACAACAACAACACACACACACCTAGAGCACATAATTGTTTATACATATATATATACATAATTTTGTATATATATAATTAAGATTTTTAAAAATTTGGCTGCTTATAAAAACTTTTTTTCTTTTCATATCATTTTTTAAGTGCTATCAGTTTTCTTTTCTCAAAATTTCGTTGCTGTTGCTCACGTTGTTGTTCCGGTTGTTGTTGTTATTGTCGTTGTTGTTGCTTTGGCAATGGGTTCATTGTTTAGGCACATGTTTTCAGAGCTTACACATAGAGCACTTAACACTATGCATAGATATACTAATACTAATCATATAAAACTTGTTTTTTTCTTGTTTTTTCTTTTTCTTCTTTTATCTGCCTTAAGCCCGGCTGCGGCAACGACAGCGTTCCATGGTCCTAAAGAGCATTTGTCAATGCTCTCCGCGCAGCAGCTCCATCAGCAAATTGAAGTCTGCTCCGTCGCGCGTCTTGATCGTCAGCATCTCCTTGCCCAGCTGCAAGAGAGAGAGCGAGAGAGAGAGTTAAAGTATTTTTAAGACACATTTGCAGTTATATTCACTCACCTGACACGTGCGCTGCAGATCGGGTATGCGCAGCAGCAGCTCCCCAAACTTGGACGGCGTATCGGGATAATGAGCCAGCGTGTATGCCTGCAGAGCCTGCAGCGCTTTCTCCTGACACTCGCGCACCTTGACCGCCTCATGCAACTCCGTGGTATCTATATATGATATTTATCAATATTAGCTTATTAGTTAAAGCTCTTTTGGCATAACTAGAGAGCAAGCACTCACCGGACTGCAGCAGCACAATGACCTTCATGGCAACATATTCGTAACGATCAACGCGCAGGCGTCTCAAATGATCTGTCAGATTCAGCATGCGCTCAATGCAGGCCTGAAATTTGTATAAGAGTATATTATAAGAGTGAGTTTTGTATTGGTAGGAGTTACGATGAAGGAAGTTCGATTGAGTTGGGTGAGAGAATAACTTCCTTATACTGATTCTTCAAAATGAGCTAATGAACTAAATATGTGTGAATTGTGTGTATAACTAAACAAAAGGTCGTTATTTTCTGTAGGCTTATGTATTAATTAATTACTGATCTAGTTCATGACTCAATGACAAACTATTAGTTGATCTAAAAATTAATATTAAGTTGATCTAAGACTTTTTTACTAATCAAAATATAAATATATTATAATTTTCTACATTTTTGCAGACTTGAGGTCATTTACAATGATTGTTACTAATCAACAAATTAAGAAGGCTGAACCCACAAACAAAAAGTAAGTAAGTAAGTTGTCTGTATAGCTATTTCAAGAGCCTTCCTATTTTCAGCACCCTTCGCTATCGACTGCTGGCTCGTCTGCACCTAGCTACTCTTGCTAAGCTATAACCATTTGAGAACTGTACAGTTACAGCTTCTGCAAAGAGAGCAAAAGGGAGTACAGAGTGAAAACAGTGTTCACTTTTTGAGGTTTCACCCAATTGTATATACCTGTAAAGTGAGAGAGGGTCGCTCTCTAACAGCTAGACAGCGATCAAATTTCCTATATATAGACAGTGTTAGCTTTCTATATTTCATAACATTACATTTATGCGGACTACTGGTCAGTTTTTTAACAATTATTATTAATATATTATATATATATTAATATATTATATATATATTAATATATTATATATATATTAATAAATTATAGTTATAATATTAATAATACTCAACAAATACAAGACCTGAAGCTTGAATAAAAAAAAAAATTTTTAAATATGGTAAAAACCAATCAATTGCTATGGGAATATATCCTATGAAATATGTCTAAATAATTCTAAAAAAAATAAAACAAAAATATATAAGACTGACTTGTTTTGTAGCTAAGATATTATCTCTGTGCTATGCTTCGTCCTATCTATCAATCTATCTAATTGATATTAATTTGCATAATTCAATAAGACGAAATCATTCCATCTAGCCTAGCCTAAGCGGACTTCTTAATCCACTCTAGCCACACTTCTTCTTAGCCCACCTGTAAGCCATTGGTTTTGGCCTGTGCCAGTGTTATCTTGCGGCCCTGCGACATCTTGATCTCGCCCGGCGTGTCAATGGAACGAAAACAGCAGGAGAAAAGCAACAGTTCACACCACGAATTGATGAGCAGGCAAATCTGATCGTCAATCTGAAAGGTAATGAAGATAAAAGATTATTCAAAAAGTTTTTGCTAATATAGCCAACTCATACTCACCGAGATGTTCTTGAAGAGCGGCAAACTCTTGCACCATTTGACGATCTTGTAGAGTCGATGATCGGCCACATTGCAGAGATGGGCAATCAGATCGGGATTGGCGTTCTCGCCATTGGACGAGAGACCAGCACTGGCCAGCAGTGGATTGGTCATCTGTTGTGCATTGGCTGTATGCTGTCCGGCGGAACTTGAACCGCCACCCGAGGCGCTCGACGAGGAGCCGCCAGATGCAAATGAGGACAGCGGCTGATTGATGCGCGCCAATTCCGCATCAGTATATTGCCAGAGATGTTCAACATCCATGATTTCCTAGGGGGAAGTCAAGATAAATCAAAGTATTAGTAGGGAAATTGTGGAAAGGTAGAATGGGCATAGACTCACCTGCAGCAGGGCTGGAATGCTTGAGGCTCGCGATGATGTATGATGATTGAGCGTATCTGTTTGCTCCGTCTTGATGGATGCACCGAGACTGGGACTGGCCGGCAGCGAATTGGACCCACTGCCAAAGCCATTGAGTGGACCATGTGGCTGCTGTTGCTGCTGCTGTTGTGGATGCTGTTGCTGGTGCTGATGTTGCTGCTGCTGCTGTTGATGATGATGTTGCTGCAATCGCTGCTGCTGTTGCTGCTGCTGATTGACCACGGCGGCAGCTGCTGCAGCGGCAGCCGCCTGATCTGGACTGAGCAGCGGACTGAGCATCGAGTTGGGCAGCGTATAGGAGCATTGATAGGTGGAGCGACCGCCGCGGGTGCGATCCTCGCGTATGGCCTCCAGTTTCATGCCCTTCTGCAGGCACTTCTCGAACCGGCAGGCCGGACACTTCTTGCGCGTGGAGATGCTCACCTGGCAGGGGCCGCCGCGCACGCACACATAGTTCTTGCGATTCTGGACGGTGCGCTTGAAGAAGCCCTTGCACGACTCGCAGGAGAAGATGCCGTAGTGGAATCCGCTGATCTTATCACCACAAATGGGACAGGGCGAATTGATGAGCTGCTGCCGTGAGATGCCCGCCGGAGAGGCTGGCAACGTGGCCGACGCATCGAGTGCTCCGCTGCTGCTGTTGCCATCCATGCTGAGATTTTGCGCCTCCTGAGCAGCTGCTGCTGCAGCATCCACATTCAGTGGCGGATACAACACGCTATGATGATGCAGTGCTCCAGCTCCGCCATTGGCATGACCCGGAAACAAGGCGGAGCCAGCGGGCGGCGCATGACGCGCCTGTATCGGCGAGTGGGTGGGACTGAACTCCGAGCTGTAGCTGTAGCAGCTGCTGTGCGAGGCATCGCTGTTATTCCGGCTCAGCGACGGCGTATAGGGGGCGTGCCGTGACGTCAGCGGCGACTGCGACGGACTGCTGTGCGTGTAGACGGAATGTATGGCAGAATCGGGACTGGGATTGGCGGGCAGCAGCGGCAAATGACCGCCGCTGCTCGACTTGCTGCGATCGCAGAGCGACGTTGTCGAATTGGATGTGGCGGCTGGTTCATATTTCAGATTAATCGGATCACTCTGTGTGGGCGCCAGCTTCAGCTTGTAGCTCTGCTGCTTGTGGCTCTGCAACTGTTGCTGCAGCTGCTGCTGTTGTTGCTGTTGCTGCTGCTGCTGCTGTCGCTGCTGCATCTCGCCTGCTATGTGCTCCAGCTCCGTTTTGATGGGCTGCAGCATGGCTGTGACCTGGCCAGCACTGCCCGACTCACTCTTCACAACTGTCTCCGTTTCCATGAGCTCCTCGTCGACGGGCTCTTGGCCGTTCGTCTCGGCATCGCTCAGTTCGCCCTCCCAGGACATGGGACGTGGCCCGTTCTTGTCGGCCGCACGTCTACGCACCTTCAGATTCTCAATGTTGGCCAGCTCCGCTTCCGAGTCGGATTCGTCCTCCTCCTTGTTGTCGCCGCCACCACCTCCCAGCGGTATGCGCAGGCCATGATTGTGATTGTTGTGATTATTATGATTATTGTGATTACTATGATTGTGATTATGATTATTGTAGTTGGCTATAACCGGCACCAGATTCCCGTTCGGCGTGGGCAGCTCGTCCAGCTCGCACTTGATGTTCGTCACGGACACATTGTGACGGCCGGTGGGCGTGGACATGTTTACGGGCAGCTGATAGCTGCCGCTGGCACCTGGAGAAACGCTTTGCTCCGTCTTAATGCTCGACATATTGGGCATCCTTAATGGCTCACTTATGATCCTTATTCCAATACTTAATCACGATATACTCTTAAGCTGATTTTACTTGTGCAATTTGTAGAAATTGGAGAGATGTCGTTGATGCAGTTCCATTGTGTTGTAAATCTGGAAGAGAGAGAAAATTTAGGGATGAGTATTGTGTATTCTATAAGAAATAACTAAATAGCTTATAATCTGTTTAATATAAGATATTATTTCTAAGGTTTTTACTTATAAGTTAATAGTAATTCTTATACAAATAGCTCTACTTTTCTCGAAATTTTACTCAATTGAAATTCATAGATTGTATTGCTCGATATATTTTATATATCATATTTTATAGTTTATATTTTATATTTTATATTTTATATTTTATATTTTATATATTATATTTTATATTTTATATTTTATATTTTATATTTTATATTTTATATTTTATATTTTATATTTCATATTTTATATTTTATATTTTATATTTTATATTTAAATTTTATTTTATTTTATTGTATTTGGGATGGAATTTTCTAAGACTCTCGGAAAGATCTCATTCCACATTACATAAAAAAACCTCACAATTTTGCTTCCCAATTCATACGAATAAATCTTGTTATTCATCATCAATCTATCAATCACTCAATCATTCAATATTCACCGGGTTTTATACCAATCTATATATAAAAGCTAAATTTGTCTTCACCATAGCTATTCTCAATTTGACCAATTCTGAATGCCTAAATAGGTTAATAAAAACCCAACTCATTTAAAGTTTATAGTCTGCAAAAACAAAAACCTTTTGGTGCAAAAGGCAAACCTGAATGAGTCTTCGATGGCAATAAAGAGCATTATGTAAACCCTCTTTCAAGTCAGCTCGATCCACACATGAATCACATTTCGTGAGCTGTACATAAAAGACAGTTTTGTTAACATAAAAGAGAGATTCAATATATAGAGACTCGCTTGTCTATATAGATCTCGCTATCTCTTTCACTCTTTGTACAAGTGTGTGTGTAGTTTGCATACAAATTGCGTTACTATGCGAATTATTATTATTACTCATGTAGAGAATCATCATTCAATAGAGATTTTCAACGAGCGCTGCCTGCACCCCCCGCCCAAACCGACGACGACCTTGGCCTCTGCATGAGTCTGAGGCAGAGGCGAGTTATGCTAATTGGAACCGCGACATGTGTGCTACACACACATACAGAGAGACAGTTATTACACTGTCCAACGTGAATCGACGCGCTTGTTATCAGCGGCGAACACGAACAATAGCTTAAAGCAAGCAGCAGAACAATAGCGCCAGCCGACGAAAAATGTCAACGACCTTAAAGCGAAAGAGGCGCAAAAAGCCGATGGAATATTATAATAAAATTTAAGGTACATTAACCCAAAACCGAACGAGCCGAACGCTCGGCCGGCAGCTGAAAACACGGTTTGTGGCTATGAGAAGGGCGCGGCTGAACGAGTCCAACTATAAAGGGCATTGCTAATGTCACAGCTGGGAGTGGGTGCAGTGTGGGGGGTTGGGCAAATGCTTTTCACTTTTTGGCATATTACCGTTAAGTGCAAATGCAATAAATTGAGTGCAGCTGACGTCGACCAAGGGTTAATGGACATCTTTTGTTTAGCCGGTACAACAACCCAACAAAGACGCCAACCGGCAACTGCAAAGACAAATAGAGAGAGAGAGAGAGCGAGAGCACACGCAAGCAAGAGAGCGAGAGCGAGAGCAACCGCGAGCGCAGAATGGGCAAAGGACGACCTTCAAATAATGTTGAAATTTGTACGCAAACGACCTTGTATACAACAACAACGAGAGACGACGAAGCAGCCACGAAGAAGACGCAGCGACGACGACGACGGCGGCGACAGCGAAACGAAGCAGGGCAGTCAAACTGTTCATAAGCACACACACACATACATACAAACGAAAGACGCAACACATGCGCGGGCAACGACAGCGCGGGTGAGTCGTCGTCGTCGTCGTCGGAGAGCGCAAAACCATGCGACGAAGGAAAGAACAAAAAACTCAGCAACAGCAGAGGGGGCAGCGTGTGCGAGTGTGAGCAGCACAAAAGAAAATAAACAAAAATTCTGATATCAAGAGCGACGCTCCGTGAGTTGCGCGGCGAGCAAGCAAGCCAAGCAATCAAGAATAATTCTCGTTGTTAGAGTTGTGTGGGTGCCGAGAGGTCACAACAAGAGAGTGAGAGAGAGTGTAAGCGGACAACCCGAAATGCTGACCAAGCAGAGAGCGTGCTAATGAAATACTGTGAGAGGGGCAGAGAGCCAAGAGCGTGAAGTGGTCAGACGTTGTTGTTGTTAGTATGTGTATATGTATAATTTTTTAGGGAAATATACCCATGCATGTGTATGTGTGTGTGTGTATTAATGTTTATGTGAGTGTACTTGGGACCCGACAAATGCAGCCAAGCGATTTGATGATGGCTCGTTTCTGGTTATAAGTATAGACACACACACACACATACATGCACAAATGTACACATAAACATACTTTCAGCTAGAACTGTACCTTGTTAAACGAAGTGGGAGCCATTGATTAGTGCGGAAGTGCTAAATGTAACGGTCGCTGGCCTTTTTCCATAACTAAAGTCGATTTAAGTTATGAGATTTTGGTAGTTGAATATATTCAAGTTTTTAGCTGAATTAATTAACTGAATTAATCTTGTTTAATATATAACTATTCTGTATTCTTTATTGTTTTAATGATATCTATAGATTTTTTGTTGCTGTTTAATAAATGTCATTAAAAAAAAGAAGAAATATATTTTTTTGAAATTCTTAACTTTAACTTAATTTCAAGCACTTTATCCATACTTTAGGCTAATCCTAGACATGTCTCACATTCCTCTACAAGTTATTCAATTATAACAAAAAACAACCAGCCCTAGGCACTTCGGTAAACGCCCCCATTTGAACTACCTTTCCATTCTAGACTGTCAAAGTTTTAGTCATTTACTCGAGTCATAATCTAATTACGTATGTATTATGGCTATACAAGTCTCGATGGCTGGCTGGCACAACCTTTGGCAGTATCTTTTAGCCATGACATATTGCCAACTGCATGCCAAGAGATATATATAAATTTTTCTTACAATTTGACAAGCCCCTGAAAAAAAGCATAAAGCACAAATGGCATACCGCAGCTCTGTGGGGCTGATGGCAAAGGGGGGAGATTACTAAACTGAAGTTGTTGCTGTTGACCGAGAATCGTCTGTGCTAGGAATGTGCAACGGGTTGGGCAACGCTTGCCCCTGAGCTCTACGGGCGACTTGTCTGCCGTATATCGATTTTTATCAGCACAAAATGCTTTTGACTTTGACAGCTCACAGAGATGAAGTGAAAAAAAAAAGAAGTAAAAGTTTGGTTGGAGGAAGTGAATGACTATGAGATACCCTGCACTTGTGTGCAGAAATCAAATTAGTTATTTATTGAAATATTTCATTTTAAACGAAGCAAAATATTGGTTTTGACTGTAGGTCATATAATTCTTGATACATTGTCGAAACTAAATGAAATATTGAGGAATATACAAGATTTTTAGACTCAAGCTCCTATAATTCTCCAGATAAAGTCAAAAATGGTA
Source organism: Drosophila nigricruria (assembly GCA_037075265.1). Taxonomy (NCBI): domain Eukaryota; kingdom Metazoa; phylum Arthropoda; class Insecta; order Diptera; family Drosophilidae; genus Drosophila; species Drosophila nigricruria. The sequence goes on along the minus strand of JBAMCI010000173.1, from coordinate 6,472,647 downwards.
CATTATATAGGGGTATATATTCAAGATTAGAATAGAATCAGTCAAATATTGTAGTATTATAAAAATAGACCAAATAGTAAACCTCGTCAACTTCAACTATCCGAGATATGCCCAATAAACTGTTTATCGATAACATTTAAAATAACGCTTATTCATCTATTGCTTGATAGTTTCTCAGAGTAGAACATTCCTACATAATAAGAACTAAAAGCCAATGCTGAATTGATTTATAGATTCCATATATCCTTCTTCATCTAACAAATGCCTACACAAAACCAATATACCCTTCTTTATCATACTCCATTTTCAACGGGTTCTACGTACATAGAGAGGGCGCAAAAAACACAACTTCAACTTGCTTTACAACTCCTGCCAGACAAAGGGGTTGACCTTCACATTACAGCGTTTTGTTTTCCATTTTTTTTCTTCTGCTGTGCACTGTGGAGTTGCCGCTTGGTCTCCTTTGGGTTTTCCCCAGTTTTTGGTGGAGTGAAACGCGGAAATGCTGCCGCCTAACAAAATGGCGACGTGCTTGTCGTCCCCATTGTCGGGCTGTCTATCTGTGTGTTTGTGTGTGTGTGTGTTTGTGTGGTAAATCCATGTCAATAATATTCACGACATTGACATGCTTTGTGGGCCAAAAGCCCCGGTCGGACGAGCTAGTCATATGGGGGTTGAGTATCCAGGAGCCAAGCCCCGGTTCAAGTTGTTCTTGGTGGTGCTGGTGGTGGTTTGGCATTGACGCTGACGTTGACGTTGACGTGGACGTTAACGTTAACATTGTTGTTGTTATTCTGTTATTGTTGTTGTTGTTGTTGCTGTTAGGCATTTGGGGAGTTTGGAGTTTTGGAGTTCGTTGTGCCCACTGAATGGGAAGTTGGTTTCAATTATGCGTAACATGAAAGCGTAAAGCGCATTTAATGGGGGGAAATTTCCATTTGGCTGTAGGGTGCTCTAATTGGAGAAAATCGACCCTTTCTCTCTACCTCCACGAAAAAAAAGCTGTACAACGCAATTGTTTAGGGGTTGTTAAGAGGGAGTAAATGAATGAGAGAGAAAGAGTAAGAGTAGAAGAGAGTGTGAGCAGGAGCTTGGCATTTGTGCTGGTCTGGCTGATAATGTGTAGCCAGGAAAGCAGATAATGTTGTTATCTTGTGGGTGTCGAAAAGCTGTTGGGGATTAATTTGACAAAGTTAGACGACACGCAGTACTCTGGGGTATATATAAATTAGCCCTTAGTTTTGGAACTTCGACTTTTTGACATAATTCGACAAAAACTTTCAAAAACTATTCACAGCTTTAATGAATGAGAAAATTCGATGAAAGTTGTTATTAAAAAAGTTTCTTTACAGGTAGTCTTGTCTCTTTCTAAGGAACTATAAGCTTTGTTACTATATGTTCATTGTAAATTTAACATTCACTTTAACATGTGGTTTGTTTACTTCGACTTCTTTCATTCACAATATCTTCTCCGTCTGTTTAACTAATCTATTTCGAGAATGCTTTATTTTATTTCTTACAAGCTAATTGCAAATTTAACATGCACTTTAATATGTGGTTTGCCTAATTCGATTTCTTTCATTCACGTTTATTTCTCCCTCCATTTAACTTATCCATCAAGAAGAGAATACATTATGTCTTACATGCTGATTGTAAATTTAACATGTACTTTAACATGTGGTTTTTTATCAATTTCTATATTATTATATAGATTCCTTTCATCTCCCATTTAACTTTTATATATACAAGTTAAGTATACTTTTACAAGTTCATTGCAATTTTGACATGTACTTTAACATGCGATATGCCATTTAAATTTCAGTTAAAATAGCAATCAAATATGCATCTGCTTCGCAAAAATTGACAATTGCAGAGCTCTACATAACCATGGTATCAATAAGACACACGCAGCTGTTTATCTTTAGGTTAAACATTTGCCATCAGGATAAAAATAATATATAACGAAAGTATATGGAAACTTTTATGGTAAATTCCTCATAAATTCCAATTCGTTAAGCAATCTTCTTCCTTAATATCTTTGATCTAGTCAATCATCTAGTCTTAGCCACATTCAACGTTATCCAGAAACTCTTTGAAAGCCCACTGACATTTCTAAACGTTTAGTTCCTGCCTAGCCTATGCCATAAGCTGTGCCAGAAGCTTACATAACGTGGCCCAAAGAGTGCAACTGCAATCGAGGCTGTCTAATATTTTAACACGCTTCAGACCCCATGGACAACACACACACATACAGACAGCGAGAGACGCACACCTCTAACACCTTTCGCCAATTGCAAACAAAGGCACAAGCTTAGACATAAGCTCCAACTACGTACCATGTCGGGCTAGACCAAGTCAGTGTAAGCCAGGCCAGGCCAGGCTAGACCAGGCCCGACCAGACCAGGCCAGGCCAACCCAGGCCAGGCCAAAACACCAACAACAATTGCAAATTGCAATTACATTTACCTGGCAACGGGCCACATTTTTCGCTTTTGATTAATCATCGGAGCATGCAGCTGTGCAGAGAGTGTTTGTGTTTCTGTTTCGGATCGGATCGGATCGGAGCTGGCACGTCATTAGCATAATGTGCAACAGAAGTTACCTATGGAAAATGGCAAACAAATTGCCAAAGCAACAAAATATTCGCAAAAGCCAACAGGTTATATATACACTGTATATATGTATGTAGGTATACCCAGACCGAGCTGTCGCATTGAATGCTGCGTGGTTGTCCATAGAATTTCCTATTGCCATTTGCAGTCTGTTTGTGCTGCAGTTGAAAATCAAGTGTCTAGGTGTGTGTGTGTGTGTGTGTGTGTGTGTGTGTGTGTGTGTGTGTGTGTGTGTGTGTGTGTGTGTGTGTGTGTGTGTGTCAGGTACTTATAAATCCACAAACATCTATGCGAATCGACGCGACGTCTGCAGAACTTGATTTCCAACAGGTGCGTCGTCGTCTGGTTGACTTGGATATGGATACTGTTGCCAATAGGTAAGCGCATACACACACACACACACACACAGAGAGAGAAAAAACCGGTACGATTGCAAGAACTGCAATACACTTAAAGAATTTATGCAGCAAGTAGTTGACATTTAATTGAGTAATAAATATATTATTTTTTACCAACTGCTAAAAGTTAGCAAATTATGGCAAAGATCTTATCTGTTAGGCTATAAGAAATTTGATAAATATTAATTTGACTAGGCTAAGTTTTTAGTTACAAATGAGAATATGTTTTAGCTGCTTAGGTAAGATCACAAGAACTCTGCATTTTTTGCATTTAGATGAAAGCGAGATATGTTTCCAACTACAATTTCTGTCTAAAGACTCGGTTTGGGCACTTGACTGAAATGAGATTCATTTTGAATTTAAAATCTCATCTACATCTACTTGACTATCATCTAAATACATTTTCCGACCAGGTTCCATAGTACAGAATCTTTTTAAAATGAATTTTCATTTAATAAAAAAGGAAATATTAGAATATTAGAATTTAGAATTGAATTATCTATGTAAGAAAACTAAATTAAATTAATTCTATTTTAAATTTATTGGCAGTGAAATGCTAATAAAATTAAAATATCATCAATTTATTTTATTTTTCTTACATAGAAAAATCAATTCTAAAATCTGTTCTCAAAAGCTCGATAAATATGTTTTCTGAGACAAATATATTATTTATTACTTGTAAATTCAATATTTTGTATTAACTGAATCAAAGTTTAGTTACAATTTCAAATTTAAATAAAATTAAATAATTCAAGAAACGCAACATACTAATTGATTTTATAAAATATTTTTCTTTAATTTTCCGAGTCAACAGAGTTTCTGTATGAGTTTCTAAAAATTAAAGCAAGATTTATAAGTTGCATAAAAAATAATTATTATTATTTATTTTACCTTCTAAATTTGATTAAACAAAATTTCTTAATCAATTATTTAATCAAATAAATTTGAAAATTGTAAAAATTAATTTATAATAATATTCCTGCTATATTGTATACTATATACTATATACTATATCCTATATTTGCTTTATAAGAGTATATAGTAACTCTATATACCATATACTCTAAATATACTATATACTCTATATACTATGTACTCTATATATACTATATTCTCAATATATACTATAAACATTTAGTACCCACTTGGCAGAATTTCTCACAGTTTCACTATACAGGTAGCTCGAAAGAACTTGGGACAAGTTTTAGCCACAAAAGCAGCACCCGCTGATAACTTTGTCAACGTCGTCGTCGTCGTCGTCGTTGGACACGGTGCAAATTAAATGTGGCCAGAGATTGGGGCGCGCCATTGGCGACGATGGTTGGTTTTCTGTTTTCTGTTTTTTTTTTTTTTGCCCGAAGAGCCCGCATTTTTTCGGGGCGTTTGCAATGTGGCAAGCTTCAAGTTGCAATGTTGCAATGTTGCAAGTTGCTAAGCTGCGTCTGCATAACAATTACAATTTACCGTACGACAGAAACAGGAAATGTTACGCTTGCGCCGTTTGCATTTTTATGACTCGCCAAAGACTTTCGAGTATGCGGCACTCCCTAAAGATATCACCCCACCCCCCTACCCACATTGCTGCTCCTCTTCCTCCTCAGGACAGAGCCCCAACGCACTGTCAAACCTGTGCACAGTTTTTTTTCTTTTTTTTTGAGCAAGAATTCTGTCTCTGCTTTATGTCATTGTTATTGGCCTGGCATAGCCTTATCGTGCGGCTGGCTCTGTCTGCTCTGCCGCCTTCAACCCTTTGCTTTCCCGTTGCCACGCTTCGCGCATTGCTATCAATATCAACAAAAGATAAGCAGCCAAGGCACACAGGCACGGACGCTGATGGAGAGACGGAGAAAGAGCAGTCCCCAGTCCACATATCGGTATCAGCACAAATACAAAGAAAGAGCTACTTTTATACTCTATTCAAAAATGGGCAGCTACGTAAAGCTAGAAGAGCATGAATTGAATGAGTATTGCTTGCAAAAAGTGTAAAGCTTAGAAGAAAAGGAATTTATAGCAAGGTTTTTTAAACATTAATATATTATTTAATGAACAATCAAATATTCCATCGTCAATCTACTCCACACTAGGGTTTTCAAGTTCCCTAAGAATGAAACGCTAATTCAAACAAAAAGAAATCCTATATCATATCATACTATAAACTATTATCCTGCATCTTACATATAAACCATATATAATAAACATCTACTATATCATATCATACTGTAAACTACATCAGACATGTTCTTTCTTTTTCGCTCTAAACATAAGTTTTCTATGGAAATCAAACTTAGCTTTCAACTGCTCCTAACTTATGAACCAAACGATATCACATGACTTCTATAAGAACAGACAAAACAGACTCAATAATTTTCACTCTGTTAGTGTATTTAATATTCGTCGTATTACTATTGCTTTCTTGTTTATTATTGGTTTCCAGTTGCTGTTGCTGTTGCAGCTACTGTTGCCCAGCTGTTGTTCTTATTGTTGTTGACAGTCTTTGCCTCAAGGTCGTACGAATGTTCTTTATAAATATGTACGGGCATATACATATGTATAAGAACAAAAAGTTAAAAAATAAAAATAAATGAAATAAAAAGTATAATAAATAAACATGAAAACTTATCTACGAGCTGTCGAAGATAAAATGCCCTTACAGACATTTAGCAGAGATGTTTTAACTTAACTTCTTAACTAATTAAATTTTCGCATTGTAATATCTATTTAGCATAGTCTAAGATTGATGAGATATAGCTATTATAATATGTCAAGCATTAGCTAGTAAATCTATGAAGCACTTATATATTATTATATCTAGATTCAAGATACAACTACCAGATATATATTAATTTCCTCAATTAACCTTGACTATAATATTTACTAGAAGAGGTAGAATAATTACATCAAGCCAGCTATCCTCAAAATACACTTTCAGATAAGAAATATCTGACTCAAAGGCTTTTCCTTTGATCCCATCTCATATATATATGCCATATATACATTCAAGCACCCCCTCTTCCATCTGTCCTACTCCCCACTTTAGCACTCTTTCAATAATATTCTTATTTTTTTTTACTTCCATAAATCATTTGGTTCTTTGACGTATTGTCGTGATTTCTGTTGATATTTGCGATTCTTTGTTTGCTGCGCTTTGTGAAACTTGTTTCGATTTCTGTTTTATTTGCGACTCAACTCTAAAGCGTTTTAATGAAACTAATTATTTTTATTGCAAAAATAATCACAATATACATATGTGTATATAGAACTGATATTAGCGATATATAGCTATGCATATATCTTATAAATGTGTTGAGATATTATATCATTAATATATGTCTAGAATCTAAAGCTAGAATAGATTCTGTTCTCCTAGGCATTGCAGTATTGGAACTGAATTTTCATATGCAATTTGATGAGGTTTTCTTCTTTTAATATTCATATTTCGAATTACTATTATATTAGTTAAGATTTGACATATATGTGAATAATAGGAATATAGTATTAAATGACAAGACAAAAGTCGGTAAATAGTAATGCAGTCCGACACAGGGGCTATAATGACAACCTGCTTGACCTAAAGCATCTTAAGTTCCCTCAAAAAAAAAAAAAACAAAAAAAACAAAAATAAATAATAATAAAGAAATATAAAATAAAATAAATAATAATAAAGAAATATAAAATAAAATAAAAAATTAAATTAAAAATAAATTCTATAAAAAAAATTTAATAAAATAAAACAAAATATTACTAATTATTCATAAAAATTAATAATAATGATAAAAATATCAACAAAATAATAATAATTATCATAACAATGATATCAATAGATAATTTTATAGTAAAATTGATTGATGTGAATGAATGATGATAATGCTAATTATAAATCAAAACAACAATAATATTGATTTATCTATGGGGGTTTTTACATCTTATAATAATATATATACATATATAATATTATAGATAAATTATAGATATATAATTTATAATGAGAATGAATTAAGTCTTGATTCTATCATTTGATTCCCTCTCCCATTTATACCATTTCACAGAAACTTAAGATTTTTAGAGCTGCATAGATGTTTCTTTTGATCAAATATAGTTGAATTTCTTGAAAAAGACAGTTCTAAATTTTTTCACATACAAGAATTTTAATAAAACTAACATTTGATATTTCCACACACATCATGCAACTCTTGTAACCATTGCAATTCATGCGTTAAGCATATTTGATGAGTATCTGTGTTTGTTTTAATTGTTTGTTTAACTTCTGCTTCTGCCTCTTCGTATTTTTTTTTGGCAACATTCGTGTGTTTAACTCAATGACACAACGTTCCAGTTTATCGATTACACAATAATGCGCAACAACCTGCCAAACAGTTTCACTAACTAACTGCCCAACTGGCTGGCTGGCTAACAGTTGCAGTTGCAGTTGGAGTTGCTGTTGCATCTATCTCTAACTGGTACGAGTCTCAAGAATGCCAGCACGCACACGTTGCATTAAAATTGCACTTAAGCCAAATGCAAGCCAACTCAAAAAAACTAACAAAAAAACCTGAGTGTGTTGGGGAATGATGGTGTGGATAGATGCTGTGTAAGATATATAAGAAATTTTTCTTTAAATGCAGAAAGAGGGAATAGAATTATGATTAAGTTAAGTCTTATACTTTTCAGAATAATGTTACTTATCATTATAGAGAAATAGGTATAGAAAAAAAATTTCTGGATATTTTTGAGGTATCTGAAAAGCCAAATACCAAATGTTATGCCTTTAGGTGCTATCAAAATCTCGATAAAATATATATAAAATTTATACAATAATCAATAATATATAAATATAATATAATTACAAAATTTATGCGTTCAAAGTTGCACATAATCATCATACCCATTTCCCATTGCGTACAGGGTATCTTATAAAACAAGAAACTTAGCTGCCAAACGGCCTGTAAGACCAGAACGCGATCGCCAACAACCTTGTCCCAAAACAACTTGCCAGTAATTCGTTTTTCCTTTTTATATCGCTTACGAACATGAATATATATATATATATATATATTTATATATATATATAAATATATGTGTATATGTATAGTTTGCACGTACGACGTTGCCAACTTGACTTGACTTGATATTAATTAAACGCACGCAAAGAGCCAGCGGCAACTGCTGCAGCAGCAGCAGCAGCAACTGCCAATTGCCCACCCAGCGTTGAGGAAACGAGTTCCAAGAGAACAAGAAAAAACCAAAGCTTAGAAAAGAAGTCAACGGCTTGTGGATGTGGATGTGGCTGAGGCTCAGGCTGAGGCTGCAGCTGTGGCTGCAGTGCGTCGATAAAGGTGGGCGGCCCGAACAGGGCCAACTGCAAGCCAACTGCCTGCCCACCACATACTGAACTTTAGCCTTTGTCATAAACTAATTAAAATGTTTCTCAAACTAACTTTAAATCAAATTGAATTTGAAAAATATAAATCAGTTATATTGCACATAATTACAAAAACTAATTACAAAATGTATAGTATAGTTTATAACTTTGAATAAATAAATAATTATATTTTTTTAAATTTTATTAGAAAGAATTTATTAAAATAATTTATAACATAAAATATATGAAAACATATTTATTTTTTACTTTATTTAATATTTATTTATTACTTTTTTATAAAGGCCATACTTTAAATTTTAAAACAATTACTTTAAAATATATTTTATATATTAAATTGTCAAATAAAGTTTAAGAATTTATAAAAAGTTTTCTAAATTCTTTTATTATAGATTCCACTTTATATAGATTACACTTTATATTTAAATATAACTGTAAATTTTTTTATATTTTTTATTTTTCTAATATTAAATATTGATATATATTTTTTAAAATATTAAATATTGATATATATCAATTTTTAACTTTTCTTGATAGATATTTTACTGTATTAAAATTGTCAAAAATGTAGTTAAAATTTAAATCAATTAAAATGCATATTAAAAATATATATTTTAATTTTTTATATTTTACTTTTAATTTATTTTAATTGTGCTAAACAAACTTTCGTATATGCAATTACATTAACATTATTTTTACATACCCCGACGCATGCAATCAAAGTTTAAATACTAAAGATTATAGATAGATTGTAAAGTTAATAAACTGCTAAAAACCAAGTGAGATGTGTAAATTTATTCAGCAACTGTACTCATATAGTTATTATTTTTATCTATTTGTTTGTATGTGCTGTTTATTTGCTCTGTCTTTATTTACAGCCATTTTATTGCAGTCGTAACCACTGTGCGCTGTCGGGCTCGTTGCATGCGCCGCTGTTTTGCATGCGCCGCTGAGCAGCAGGCCAGTTGCATTTGGAAGCGTATCGCTTAATGACTTTGTTCAAGGGGCCTTGCTGCGTGGCAAATGCAACACTGACTGACTGTCGCTTTGACCAACAGACCACAGACACTCAGTCAGTCAGTCAGTCAATCAGTCAACCAAGTTGCCTGCAGCTCGTCATGGGAAAGCCAATGGAGACGACGTGCTCATATGCCAAAGTCAGAGCCAGAACCAGAGCCAGAGTCATTTGCTATTTGCCATTTGCTGCCACCACTTGGCCCGTAGCTACTTGTTAGCCCTCTTTTTTTATGACAATAGCAAAAATGTTTATAATTTTTATTTTGTTAGTATGAATTATTTTTAGTGCACAAATTTGCTTAGTTATTGTTAGGGCTGGCAGAAATTGTGATTGGTAAGAGAGTAAAAAGTTTTAGATCTACTAGTTTTTTTTTTAGCTCATAAATCAGTTTGAAGTAATAGAAAAACTAAGCAATTTTATTAGATTAGAGCAGTATTTGTTATAGTATTAATAAAAATTCTATTAATATCCATAAAGTGCAGATAAATTATGGATAAATCCATAGATCAGCGATGTAAACTGTTAAATACTTATAAAGAAATATTCTTTCAGAATAAATTAAATTTATTAGATTTGAGGAACTATTTTAGTATTAATCAAAATTCTTTTAAAATTCATAGGGTGCAGATAAATTATAGATAAATCCATATGTAAAGAGATAAATAGCTATGTAAACAGATAAATATAAAAAAAAAAAAATATTATAAAAATTTTATTTTTGTTTTTAATAAACAAATTATTTTATTTTTATTTTTTATTTTTATTCAGTTCATTTTTTGTCTAAGACTCGCTAGCATATTTAACTATAGAAATCAATTTATTAACTGTTTTTCTAGCATACAAAGGTTTATCTACACATGCATACAAGCATTTATACACATATACATACATGCATGCATACATATGCACATATCTAATTAAATTGTATATTTATATCACTTCAACTTTAAAACGTGAAATCTAATCCAAACACTTTCTTAAAATAAGCATACGCACATTTACATACATATGTAAGTAGTCTGCATGTACACACACACACACACACACGCATGCTTACATGCCTGCATGTGTGAGAGTGCATGCAGACATACATAAAATAAAGCCCACATCAATGTCATTGCTCCATTTGCCTTGGCCCTGTGCCCAACGCTTGTCCAACCATCCGTCTGTCTGTCTGTTCGTCTGTCTCTGTGCTCGTCCTTTGTTCCGTTTTAATAGTTTCTCCAGCCAAAAAAGTCCACTGCAGCCAGCCGTCTGCAGCAGTGTCACCAGCTGCACGCGCGCACCTCCAAATTATGCGCTCTCTGAGCGAACTCACGCTCTCTCTCTCCCTCGCTCTCTCTCACTGTTGTTCTAACTCTCTATTTGTCGCGTTGTCTGCCGTTTTGTCTTTGGCGAATGCATTTCAGTGTTTCGCTCGCTCAACTTTCAGCTGCCCATTTTAACGTATGCTTTGTGTGTGTGTGTTTTTTTTCTACATTTCTCATTTTTCTTTTCATTTTTTTTTTTGCTTCGCTTTACCACGCCATTTTTCGGGGCAAGGTCATCAACGAGACAAAGTCAATGAACGCCAATGACCTCTTCTTCTGGCCAGTCTTCGTTGCTGCTGCCGGTGCTGCCTTTGCCTCTGCTGTCTCTGCTGCTGTGCTGCTTCTTTCTTCGCCGTGCTTCGCCGCCTCATTTACAACTTGTTCTTGGCATTGGCTGCGGCCATCGCAGGGGCAGGCATGATGACGTGTTACTTTTATTCTTGTGTTCTTTGCTCTGCCTCTCGCATTTCTTTTTCTTTTTTCCTGCTTTGGCTTGTGTTTCCTCTTCGTTGCCATCGTCGTCGCCGTCGTCGTCGACGTCTGTCGCTTTGTTTGGCTTTTTATGTCTTGGCAACAAGTCGTCGCAGTCGCTGTCGCATCGCAGTCTGCGTCGCGTCGCTGCTTCGACTTGTGCTGACAATGTTTGAACGTATTTGGCCTTTCTTTTGTCTGGGGCTCTGTGTGCTGCTGCTGCTGCTGCGTTTCTGTTTTATGTTTTATGCTTGGCTCTTTGTGTCTTCTGTTTGCTGTTCGAGTTCGATGTTAGTTACCTTTGTCTCTCTCTGTATGTGTATGTGTGTGTGTGTGTTTGTGCAAATGTGTCCAATGATCTTCTTCGCGCGCTGCTTTTATTGCCTTTTGTTTTGTTGTTATTGTTGCAAGTTCTTCGCCCTCCCGGCGAGCATTTAGCTACCTCGCGGCGCTGTCAATGTGTGTGTGTGTGTTTTTTTTTTTTTTTATAAATTGTTGCCTGTCAGTGTTGTCAATGTTATTGCCAATGGGCCCTCTGCTGTGCTTGACAACTCTCTTAGCCTTACAGGTTACACACACACACACACAATCACAGTCTTTATTGCTTGCTGTTCTATAGATTGACTTGTCATACAATTTAAACTTCTATTAAATCTCATAAATCCTTTAAAAGAACTTGAGTATAATTGCTTTTCAATCGCTTTATCAATTAAGCTTATGTTTCCTGGTTTTCTAAGGCGTTTTTTTATTAGTTTTACGTTAAGAAATCATTTGGCTTTGTTGTATTGAAGTCTTTATAATAATAAAATAAATTATAATTAAATTATATATAATGATAATATAACGATTATAACTATAGAGCCAGAACGATTTTGTATTAAGAAGAACCGCTTTATTAAGAGTCGAAATTAAATTTTTTTTAAATTAATAAATAAAAAAATAAATAAATAATAAAAATAAATAAACAAAAAATATTTTTAAAAAATTAATAAATAAACAATAAAAAAATAAATTTAAAAAAAAATTAATAATAATTTTTTTTTTAAATAAAAAATAAAAATATAAAAGAAATATAAAAAATTTTTTAATTAAAAAAAAAAAAAAAAAACTAAAACCAAAGTTATACTTTAGAGTAAATATATTTTCTAACTACAAAGCGGTGAAAAGGAATATTCCCATATTAATACTTAAGCTCATTTAACTCATTGCTACCAAGGTCAATCAATAGGTTCTCGAGTAGCGAATGCTCAGTTAAAGATTATCGATCAAGTCTTCTACTGCCCGGCACTTAAAGACTATATTGAATTATATTCGAAGACCGATATGCTACTACAGCTCATTAAGGAGCTAAGTTATATACATATGTATGCTCCAAGCTCAGTTTCAAGTCGTAACTCTTAGCATCTTAAAATAACATGTATGTATGTATGTATATTGTGTCTGCACCTAGGCATCATATAGTACATACATATGTAAACATCAAAACAAACCGCTTTAAGACTCCGCCTGTCCCATTCGTTCAGATTTCTCAATGTGCTGAGCCACCTTTTAAAGCGCTGAATAAGACATAAATCCTTGAAATTATGTTCGACCCGCTCCTTAAGTTCCGTCGCGCTGTGTCTGACTGTCTGGCTGTCTGTCTGTCGTTCTGTCTGACAAAACGCGCGTTGCCACACTTTGGCACAAATCTTATATATATACATATATACATATATATACATATGTATTTATTTTTTGTTGTTCCCTCATTCGTTTTGCTGCCTCGCAAACTTGATTTGTTTTGATTAAAGCAGCCCAAAATGCGTTTGCTTTACGCCTGGCTATATATATATATATATATATAAAGCTATCTACATATATATATATATACACCTTTTTTAGTGTTCTTCTTGATTTTGATTTTCTTAGCCGCCTTTTGTCGATGCGACTGTGTTGTTGTGGTGCCCACGTTTTGAAGGACATTCGCTTAATTTAGGACCTGAGAAAACATATATATTAACAGGCGTCGCTTATTATGAACGCGGCGAAACGTTTTTTTAATTTTTTAAGTGGATCCCGGAGGCTGTTTCAACTTGTTGAATAAATGCACTACATAATATACATATATATTATTCTCTGTTCGTTTCACTCTCGATTTTTGTTTTGCAAATGTTCTTACAAAATTGTATGGTAAATACATTTCTTTGGGTCAAGATTTCATTAAATGACATTAAAAATTCACAAAAATTACATTAGCCGCTTACAATGAGAACTCAATTGGTTGATAACATTTTGAGATTCCATTCAATATATCATTATTTTTAAAATTGTTGGAATACTGAATCAGGAACAAAAATCGGTTGTAAATTAATATCTAATGAATTCTTTAGGGAAATTAAAATTTTGTAAGATACTTTTAGATTCATATGAATTTATGATATTAAACTCTGTCTTAAAATATATGAGGCTCTCACATAACATAAGATTAAATTAGAATGACTAATATGGCAAAAAATTACTTGCAATACTTGAACTGATTTAATTTTGAGTACTTTATAAGGAATATGTTTATTTATTTAAAAAAAAAGAAGAATATTATATAAGTTGAAAAATATTTTATTAAAATGTATTATTTATTTGTCTTTATAATAAAAAAAAATGGGTACCCACATACATATTTATAAAATATATGAAACTTAATAATAAACTGAAATATATATTTATAATAAATATTTTAAGTTTTAAATATATATTAATAATAAATATATATCATTTTAAATATATATTTAAAGTAAAATCTATTTTTTATTTATATATATATATTTTTTTTTTAAATTAAAAATTTAAATATATTTTTATACAAAAAAAAAATTTATTAATTACTTAGTTTTAAAAAAGTAAGTAATAAATATAAATATTTTTGTTATATATTAATATTTAATATTTATTAAAAGCGCTCAAGCTAGACAAATTTCTTAGATGTTTAAAAAGCGAATATTAATATGATAATGGAAAAATCTTTTAAGTAAACTAGTTTCTAAGTGAACTAAAAAAAATCTATTAAATCTTTACAATCAAAATATTTCATAAGTCTTAAGTTTTTTAAGCTAATAGGATCACTATGTATGTATTATTATGTATTTATCTATATTCAAATTTTTTTTTTTTGAAAATAATTGTTTGAAAATCATTTTTAAGAAAAATATTACATTTAAAAAAAATTATTTTTATTATTTTTTTTTTACCATATTATCATATGTTAAAGACATTTGTTAATGTAATCTTAACGAATGAATAATAACTTTAAGCATTATTCATCTCAATTCTACCGTCTTTCATTCGTACATTTTCACAAGTTCATAACGTCTGGCAAACAGTTATTAAATAAACTACCCAATTCCCGTCCTAAATCATTCGGCTAAACAAACTAATTAAATATCACTTGAAATGTCATGCTACTCGTGACTTGTAGTTTTCTAGTATACTGATTCTTGAATGATAATCTTTTTTTTTTTCTTTTTTCTTCATATGTCTTTCGTATTTCTTTGCAAATCTTGGCATGCTACGTTGACCTTCATTAGCCCTATATCGATATCTACATATATAATGGATAGATAGATAGATAGATGGAATAAAAATAATAATAATAATTGACCTACTTCAACTCTTGCCTAAGGCCTATAAAATACAATAAAAGTAGATAAGGTATAGGCAAAAAATTTGATTATGAATTGTACGTGGGCAGAGAGAACGTCCATCAATTTGTCAATTTAATCAAGCGACAGGTTGACAATGCCGGTAACTGACTGAGTTTCGCTTGCTCCCTCTCTCTCTCTCTCTCACTCTATCTGTCTGTCTGTCTTTATCTCTGTCTATACAATAAATATACATAATATAAAGCTTCCAAAAAGTGTATGTACATAAATAAATTAGCACATTTCAAACAGGAAATACACACATGAAATAATCAAGCACAGAAGAACGTTCTGTCTGACTGTGTATGTGTGTCTCTATAGAAAGCCAAGCAACGACCTTGAGGCGATTTTTTTTTTCAAGTATATACACGCAATTAAACATATATATATATATATAAACATATATAAGCTGATGAAAAATGTCGCCACGTTTTGGCCAAATGAGTTTGGCAAATGATTCATGACAGCATTTCGATAGCTTTCTTTATATATATAAACATATATTAGGTGAATATATAATATATATATCTATATATATATATATTCTGGTCGATATATCTTTATGTACGAGCGGTCGCGTGATAGGACGCTACGTACATTTTTGTATCTGCTAATTGGCTGTGAAAAAGGCTGCCAACGCAAAATGCCACCAAAAACAAAATTAATCGGCCAAATATTTGGCAGATAAGTCAACAGAAACCGCATTTGATAAACACCTGTTGTGGATTGGATTATATAAGGTAAATATAAGTATAAGTATACGTCGTTGCTCTTTTCAGTTTGACACAAGTCAATGAGTATTGTAAACCCTAGCTAAAGAAAATATCTATAGAAATAACCATATAAAGTTGAGCTCATATATGTATATAAAGAACCATGAAATATTCATAAAAAAAAATTAATATTTCCTATACACATCGAGCCATTAAGGCAATAAAAATGTATATAAAAATATTTTCTAAATTATATTCAAAGTGAATATTTTAATGACACTACAAATATTTTCAATTTAATAAAATATGTGTTTAAAAAAATTTATTTTTATTAATCGTGAATTTTTTATGATTATTTATTTAGTTTTTAATCTTTTTGTTATTTATTTAGAAATATTTATAATTTTAAATGTGTGACATTCCTCTATGACAAGCCTTTAGACGTACAGCTCTATAACTAGAGTCTAAAAATTAAACAGTTAATTTACTATAGACCCTAGAGCTTAGCAGACGTGTCAAATCAGTAAAAATCAAATTTTATAGCTAAAAATCACTAAAATCATTCACATTTCACACATATATTTTATAGGCGTTAAGGCATGGCATATCAAAAAATATGAATTTTTTTAAAAGTTTTTTTTACCATCAACTATGAATTTTTATTATTATTTTTTTTTGCTGACAAAAATAAATTCTGTTAGAAAATTTTTTTTGTAAATAGTATTTTAATTAAAATTTAATATTAATAATTGCATAAGAATATATTTATTTATCATACATAAAATAAATATAATAATAAAAATATCTATCTATATTTATAAAAAATAAATATAATAATAAAAATATTTATATATATTTATAAAGTTAAATAAGTTATATTTTTATTATAAGATACGCATACAAATCTTTTATAAACAGACATATTATTTATTATTTGTATAAAAACATTTATTTATTTATAATATTCATTAATTTATTTAGAATTTGATTAGATTGTTTCATTTTACTTTTTATTTATTTTTTGTTATTCTAAATTTCTTTAGCTTTCTATTTACTTATAAAATTTTATTCAATTTTCCATATTTATTCTTATTATTTTTTGTTTATACATTTTAAAGTCTAGACTTTAACTCAATTGTTATGCAATATTTTCACAATTTTCTCCCTTTTTTATTATTTTTTATCTAATATGCATATGTTGCTCTAATTTGTTATTATATCCACCTTTGGCTGATAGTGCTTGAATAATTAAAGTGAATTGCTTTTGATTTGAGCTACTGGAAGTTTTCAGTGACTCTTGAGATTTGAGCAAACACTCACACACACACACACACACACAGACATAAATCAAAGGTAAGCGTTAGCTATCATTTTTGCTGGTCATGTAACTCCTTCTAACAGTTCCAGCTCCAGTTCCAACTCCAACTTCAGCTTTAGCTCTAGTTCCAGCTGCAGCGTGTGCTTCAGTTAGGAACTAAGCGCCAAAACATCATGAGCCATGCGTCATGTGAAAAGTCACTCAAACTGAGACCCAAAAGAAACCTGAAACAGGAAGAAACCCGTTTCTTGCTGCTTCTATGAGTGTATGTGTGTGTGTGTGTTTGGGGAGGGAGTGGAACCAATCAAGCAAAGCCAGCCAAAGAGGACCAAAGCAAAATCCAAACAAACTGGAGCCCAAACGCTAAACCACTCGCTCGCTTGCTCTTTGGCTCGCTGGCGGCAATATTCAAGTGATTAGTCATCAGGCAAAGGTAAAGGTAGAGAGCCAGACACACGCAGAGACGGCACCAAGTTAGACTGACAGAGCGAGAGAGAGAGAGAGAGAGAGGGGTCAGAGATCGTTCAATGTTTATTCAAAAACAAAAACAAGAAAACAGAAGAAGAAGCAACTTCAGCTGTGCTGAACGACTGACTCCCCACTTAGAATAGTTTCTAATAAAAAAAAAGTTTTTGTTTCGTTTTTTTTTATGGACTCGCTCTCTTTTTTCGCTTCTTCAGACTTTCAAAGCTGGGCTCGCGTGGTCCAATCAATTTTTATCGTTTTGCTTTAATTTGATGAGATTTTTATCGATTTCTTGTTCTGGCCTGTCGTCCGCCGTCTGGCGTCTGCCTCATCTTTTGTTTTGCATAAATTAAATGGCTAATGGCCATAAATTTTGTTCTTGTTGCTGTTATTCTTGTTGTTGTGGCTCTCTTTAAGCGCTGCTGCGATTTATTAGCTGACCTTCAGCGTTATAAATAAATAAACTTACAACAAAACTGAGAACAAAACGAAAAGCTTCAAGCAACAGCTCACTTTGACTCTGTCGAAACTTTAATACATTTTCAAAGGAAGCAATTAAATAATGCCTTTAGATGAGTATATTAGCAGTTGAAAAGAGCTATAAGCTATAGGCTTTACTTTATTTAAGTTTTACAATATGGGAAATATTTAAAAAGTTATTTAGCCTTTCTCTTGATTGAATAAAAATATGCAAAAGATTTTATATTTAATTAAATATATTTCGATTCGAATTTAATTGTTATAGGAAGTCTTTAGCAATAAATGATGTATATTTAGTATATATTCGGTATATAATTAGTATATATTTAGTATATATTCAGTATATATTTAGTATATATTCAGTATATATTTAGTATATATTCAGTATATATTTAGTATATATTCAATGCATTGGTTTTTCTTTTTACGACATATTTAGTTTATATTCAGTATATATTTTAGTATATATTCGGTTTATTGTTGGTTTTTCTGTTTAGTATATATTTAGTGTCATTTTTAGTATATATTTCGTAAAGTATATATATAATAGAATATCTTTATTGTATATAAAGTATTTATTTAGAATATAACTTGTTTCGTAAATATTTTCTACATGTTTAATATATATTTTCTATATATTTGATATATATATTCTGTATATATTTGATACACATTCAGTATATTTTCAGTATATATTTAAAATTATACAGTACACATTTAGTATATACTTATACAGTATATATGTAGTTTATATTCAAAAATATAAATATTTTATATAAAAATACTTCAACTATGTATTATATATGTAGTACTTATTTTCAGTATATATTTTATATACATTGAGTATATTATATAGTGTATGTTTTTAGATACCTTGTATATAATTAGTATATATTAGTTTTTTTAGTAAATATGTTTAGTAAATTATTTATTATTATTATTTATTTTTATATATTAATTATTATTTATTTTTATATATATATATATTTTTTTTTTTTTATATTTATTATTATTCATTTTTATATATTTATTATTTATTTTTAAATATTCAGAATATATTCTATATATATTTGATGTACATTTGGAATATTTTCATTGCATAATTAGTATTATTTATCAGTATTCAGTATATATTTAGTAGATATTCAGCATATATTTAATATATAATCTATATATGATAAATTTTAGTATATCAATTGAGTATTTTGTATATATTCAGTATATATATTATTATATATTTTGTAGTTGACCATTTACCATTTTTAGTTCCCATTTACTTCCTAAATGCAAGCAGCTTGGCTTATGCTCGAGTTCAAATGCAGTGCGAAACAATTGTTACACAACCCATCAACAGCAGCAACAACAGCAGCAGCAGCAGCAGCAGCAACATCAATTGCAACTGCAACAGCAGCAACAACTTTTGGCTGCGCAACATGTTTCGCAGTTGCAGCAACGGCAGCTGCTTGCTTAACGGGCAACAGCAGAACGAACAGCAGTTGCAGTTGCTGTTGCTGTTGCAGCAGCGCACAAAAATTGGCCAAAACGATCATGTTTATATAGACACATAGGCCATAGAAACGGCGCCGTGTCGACCAACAACAGCAACAGCAACAGCAGCGGCAGCAACAGTTATGGCAATTGCCAAAGTTGCAGTTGCAAAAATCAAACAAAAAGCCACACAAAAAAAGAAGGCAACAAACGATAAAAAGCGAAGCAATGTTGGCCAAAAAGTCAACTGCAGCAGCAGCAACTGTTGCTGTTGCCATTTGGCTGCAGCAGCAGCAGTTCAGCAACAATGTTGCCAGCCAACAACAACAACAACAACAAGTTTCTTTGACTTCGTCTGCTTCTTACCGTTTGAGGTTACAACAAGGTAAACCTGCTGCCATGTTATTGTATCTGCGCTTTGATCTCTCGCCTCAGAGACAATAGAACAAAGCGAAAACCTTGTTGTTGCTGGCAAGACAACAACAGCAACAGCAACAGCTGAAGAATTATGGGAGGAGGTCAATGCTGCAATTGTTAACTGCTAATTAGCAGTCAGAGAGTGAAAGAGAGCGACTGACGTTGCCATGTAACAATCGATATGTGCCTGCGGATGTATCGAGAACCGGTTAACAGATGGTCGAAACCAAAAACAAAAGATGTTGCCGCTGAGACTGTTATTCTTGTTGTTGTTGTTGTCTTTGCTGTTGTTACAACAACTGGCAAATTAGACATTTGACATGGCATTCACAGACAAATTACAAACAACATAATGCACACTAGGCTCGTTTTTTTGTTGCTTTTTTATAGTATACAAGAATCGAACACAATGTGGACCACACGCAATGCTGCCAGTGTCGGAGAATGAATTGAATTCCATATTGATTGACAGCAGCTTTTAAAAGTTCTAGACCAGCAGCTAACTGACAATAGCATTGTTATCGTTATCGATCGGACTTAGGCAAACAATGAACTGCTTTAGCTGTGTTTTCCCACTTCTATTTCTGTTTACAGCTCTAATCGATAACATTATTAAAGTTTTAACTCTTATCGATATGTTTAGAGAATATTTATAATATAATCAGAGCAAATTTTTTACAAATTTGAATTATTTATGTACTATCATTAGTTTTTCGTTAACTAATTTATGTCATTTCGTATTATTCTTTTTCTATTTTTATCGATAATATTCCCCCATAACATATTAAAGTTTCAAATAAATTTTAACGGAATCACTTTTGATTCATTCTTGATCATATTGAGGCGATAACATTGAAACTTTTCGTTTTTAGCTTATATCGATAATATTTAACTTAGTTTCAAACTTTATTTGATTTTTTCCACTCTAAAGATGCCAAAATGTTTATCAATATCAATATTTTGTTATCGAAAATGGTACAACTGTCAATATCGATAACCTACAACAAATTTAACTCACTTACAATTCCCATTGTAATCTCTCCCTGGCTTTTCTAGTCAACATTCAATGTTATTATCTTTTTGTTTCAGTTTGAAATCTCATCAAAATTGTTATCGATAACATAAAATACATTCACTTTATTATAACTCTAAGTGCAGTCTACTTTTTGATGTTTTACTATTTGATATTAAGTTTTCAGCACTTACAATAAGCATTTATAGCTTTTCTTATTCTTCAATTTCTCATAAATTCTATTATTCTAGCATTTAATGCTTTCAAATTAATTTTTCTATTCTCTCAGCAATTTGACCTTTTTTCCTTTAAAACTTTATAGATCCTCACACTGTTGTCGATAACATTCAAGACTTCTTTTGCTATTACGAACCTTTAACTCAATTACTCATCTCGTCTGTGATCGCTTCGCTTGATCCTTCCACCTGGCTTCTGCTGAAGTTATGACAGCAAAAGCTGTAAATTAACATTTGAGGCCACATTTAGCCACACACTCAAAAAAAAAGAGTTCAAGAACATAAACAAAGCATTGGACGTGTTCAATGGGGCAAGCGGCACCAAAAATTAAGAAAAAAAAAAAGCCAATCAACTTACAAAACTTGCCGACAACCTTGGCCAAAAGAGAGCGATAGAGACGGATATACCAAGTGAAAGAGAGAGAGATAGAGAAGCAGGCTGCTGCTGCTGCAGCTGCTCCCGCTAACTGATAAAAGCAAAGACCGCACATAAACCCAGTTACGAACAAGTAAGAGTGATAAGCTAAAAAGTGACACGACTAAATAATACCCTGTAGTAAATATTTGAGAGTTTCTGTTATTAAAGAATTAAGAATAAATTATTATATTAAAGAAATATAAAATATATATTACGAAACTGTAAAAATTAAGCTTTTATATTTATTTTTTTATTAAATTGATTTTTTTTTATATTTAATTTATATTTTTTTTAAGTTTTATTTATCTTTTTTAAATTTTTAATTTTAAAATTTTTTATATTTATATATTTTTTATTTAATTAATTTATTTTTCAAAATTTAATTTATATATTTTTCAAAATTATATTTACATTTTTTAAAATTTAATTGTATTTTGTACAAATTTAATATATATATTTTTTTGTATTAAATTTATATTTTTTTTAAATTTAATTTATATATTTTATTCAATTTAATTTATAGTTTAAAAACAAAATTTTTTTATTTAAAAAAAATTTAATTTATTTATTTTTAATTTAACTTATATTTTAATTCAATTTATATATTTTTTTTATTTTGACAAAATATATAAATGACAATTTAATTTACAATTTTACTCCTATTTTTCTGTACTATATATATTTATTCACATCTACCCATATTTTCCCTCTGAATTAACTACCTTTTGCCGGCATCTCTCTCTTTACAGGGTATACACATTATGAGTGAGAAGCGCAACTGCAGCAGGCGACCAATAAACACAATAACCGCAACTCCGTCGACGCAGTCAAAATAATAATGAGCCAACATTTAAAATGGTTTATGCGCTGCCCCAACGTCATTATCATCAATGGCCCAAGATCATTAACAACGTCATTATCGCAGTTATGAGCATCATTATGACAAATACACCTACGGCACAGGCCGAAAGTCTTTGATTTTTCTAGGTCAAGCCACACACACAGATGAAGAAGAGAGAGAGAGGGAATCGGAGAGGGAGAGGTAGAAGTGGAAGCAGAGTTCAAAACGTGCCCGGGCCGCATCGTTAAAAGCTTCTCTTAACTGCGCTTCGTCTCTGCTCTCCACTCCTCCCCTTCCCTCCTCTCCTCTTCTCTTCTCTTGCCAACTCGTGTGCTTTTTGACGTTGGAAACAATTTCCGGTGGCCTCCGGGCCAACCGCTGCACAATTGCAGTCGTTTGTCGCCGTCCCGATCCGATCCCAGCCGAGCCGAGCGGCAGTCGCATGAGTCAGCTACCAAGAAAGTAGTTCAAGTGACCAATGGCGCCGTTACATTTCGCTGCTTCAACTGAAGTGGAGCTCTCTCGGTTCGGATCGGATCGGATCGGATCGTTGCGACTTCGACTCCGACTCCAACTCTGGCAAACGTTTCCCTCGCAATTGGGCGTTAATTAAATTGTTTTCATTTGCCTGCCCCTTGCTGAAGAGGCTTTTGTGGTTAATGCTCAAGTGGACGTTAGACCAAGAGCCAAGCGCGATAAGTGGGCGGAAATATTGGTTAAGGGCCAGCAGTAAAAGTTCAAGATTAAAGCAAAGAGAGACCGAAACAAATTGTGGATTTAGGCAAATAGAATTTATGTAGATATATATAAATATTATAATCCAATAAGAGTCTAATAAGACATTCTGGTATATAGTATAATAATATAAGAAATATTTGTAAGTTATCGACAAATGAAAATTTCGATTTATGCATAACACAACTATCGATAATTGAATTTTACTCCCACTTAAATTATATTTATAAAACTTTTCTCACACATATATAATCCAACAAGAGTCTTATTAGACAATCTAATAGTAAATTTACTATTAATTAAAAATCTCTGTAAACTATCGACAAACGATAACATTACTATCGATAATTATTGCATTTCCCTCTCCACCTCAAATTCTATTTATAAAAGTTTTCTCACATATATATACATACACATATAATCAATCCAACAAGGGTTTTATCCAATATTAAGTTTACTATAAATTAATAATCTTAATAATCTATTGAAACGATAACATAACTATCGATAATTATTTCATTTTACTCCCTCTCCCTAAAATTCTATTTATAAACTTTTCACACTTACCATTCAAAATTGTAAATTGTAGTATTCCAATTGGGCGTGTATTCAGTCTAATAAGATTTGTGTTTGATATTCCCTAAAAAAATGTTGCACAAAAGTCAGAATTATGTTTCTCACTTAATTTTAAAATGTTTTTTTTTTTTTTTTTATATATATTAAAAATTGTTTACTAATTTTGTGTATAAATTTTTATTCATTTAATTTTTGTTTATTATATTTTTTATTTATTTTTTAACTTTAGTAAAAATTGTAATTAATTTTTTATGCACTTTTTTTACATTTTCTTATCAGACATTTGTTGTTGTTGTAAAAATGGATTTATAAAATATATATATATATATATTTGCACAATAACGAGCACGATAAATATTATTGCACAATGAATGCCGCTTGTTGTTGTTGTTTTTTATTTATTTTTTTATGCTTTTCACCTGTGAATTATTAACGGTAAATTAATTATTCAGTGTCGTGTATATATGTATGTGTGTGTGTGTGTGTGTGGGTTAACGAGCGACAAAAAGTAAATAAACAAAATGCTGCAAAACGGCAACTGTTGAAGTTGCAACGCGGAAGCTGCAAGCGCAAAAAACCAGATTTTATTTCTGCAACGCCATCCAATAAGAATCACACGTACGTGCGCTTTCTTTATAAACGTACGTGTATGTGTGTGTGTGAGTGTGTGTGTGCCTGCCTATATGTGTGGGTTGTTCTTTTTTGCACTTGCTTGTTGGCTGCTTTCTTTGCTGCTGCTGCTACTGCTGCTGTTGCTCTGGGTTTCATTTTACACGGCAGCAGAGCGCCGCCTCTGCCGCTGTCGCTGCCTCTGTCGCTGCCAAGCTACTCTTGCGTTGCGTTTTTCCTCACCTTTGCAGAGTTTATTGACATTTTCAGCATTTGCTTTTGTGCGCTGCTTTCTTCGAGTGAGCGTGCGCTCTCCCTACTTTAGTGTGTGTGTGTGTGCCTCTCTCCCGCTCTCTTTCTCTCTCTCTCTCTCTGTCACACATATACACAGGCACTTGTTTTTTTTTCAGAGAATAACCTTCAATTTTATCTTATTGCGCTCACTCGCTCACACCCATACACACTCACACTCTAACACACACACGTACGCACGGCCCCACATTTGCAGCTTTTGGATTTTTGTAGTTTTGTTGTTTTTGAATTAACATTTGCCTTTTCCTTCTGTTTCCTATGCAGCTTGAACTTAATTTATGTATTACTTATTTTAATGCGATTTTGCTTGCATTTTTATAATTCCGCTACGCATACACTTGCACTCACACACACATACGCACACACATTCACACACACAAATATACACGCATACGAATGACGGCTGATTCTGCTTCGTTTGCAAATCTTCCACAATTTTGTGTCATAAATATATGTAAGAAATTTACTTTTATTTTTGTTTTGTGCTATATTGCTGCTTGTTTTGCACGAAATTCTCACAAAACACTTTTTTTTCCACAACGCTTGCGGCGCTAACACAGACACAACTTCTCCGATCGGCATTTGTTTTGGTACTAACCGCAGTGTGACCGCAGCTGAGAAGCTAAAAAAAACAATACCTTACTGGGAGCAAAGTAAAAGAAAACAAAAATGCAGCGTGACCAGATGTGAGGGAACAAAATAATGTATAAAATACCAAATGACAGAAATACCACCTGTATATTAGCCGTTTCATTTGAGTATAAGTTGAATAAATATTTTTGGCTGTATTATTAACATTAATCAATTGTTAATTATTTACAAATATTTAATATATTAATTTTATTTAAGGTTTAATTCAGAAAAGTAAGCAAAAGTATGTAAGCTTTAGATTCTTTGATGTGCAGCTTATCATGCACATCTAGTATTTTAAGGGGGACCATTAATTCATCAAATGGTATTTTACAACACAGCTTCATCACTTCAAATAACAGCAACAGCTGTTCGGCAGCCTTTAGTTTCATTTAGTACGCCATTTCGTGCGCGACGTGGTGGTTGGTGCTAATTAGTTTGTTCATATTTTAAGCATAAAAACAAAATCCACCTTTATCGTTCCAATGAGCGCGCACTGATTGCCAAAAAAAAAAACATAGTGTATAAAGTTGATAGAGTTTACACAAATTTAGTACAAATATATATATATACAAAAAAACACAATGACAAACAACGATGTGCGAAAGAGAAAGGTAGGCAAAGGTCAAAGGGCAGCGCAACATTTGTTTCAAATGCTAATTTCGGCGCGATTACACACACACACAAACATGATACGGAAATTAAAGCCAAAACTGCGTATTTATTGTGCCAAGTTTATTTACATATCTAATTGATGTTCAATTTGTATTGTTTTTTTTTTTAATTATTTGCTGCGTGTGGCCGGCGTATGTGAGAGACAGAGATGAGAGACAACTGATCTGCATAGGTGATCTAAAGAGTAGAGCGTGCTTAAGTTAGAGATGAGCAACAGCTGATCTGTATAAAGAGTTGTGTGCTAAACAGTTGGAGATGAACAAAAACTAAGCTGTATAGGTGATCTATGGAGTTGAGTGTGTGCTAAAACGTTGGAGATGAGCAAAAACTGAGCTGCATAGGCGATCTATGGAGTAGAGCGTTGCAGATGAGCACAAACTAAGCTGAATAGCTGATCTAAAGAGTAGAGCACGCTAGAGTTGCATATGATAACAGCTGCATAGTTGATCTAAGTTTATAAAGCGTGTGCTAAAGTTGGAGATGAGCAAAAAGTGATCTACGTCGTTTGCTCTAAATGATCTAAGGCCTTGTGAATATAACAGTTAGTTGTTAGGTTTTAGGAGGTGAACATCCTTATCATTTTTATTGCCAAACTGAGCTAAAACTTTTTGTTTATAACAGTTAGTAGTGTTCACACTGCTATATAACTAATTGCTGAGAACTTTTAAGTTGTTTACACGCAAATGTGTTACAGGTGTTTTGTAATATAGAAATAGATATGAGCAAAATATTGAAATGAAAAACTGTATTGTTATGTTCATTAACAGTATAGCTAAATTAAATATGTGGCTGCAAAGTATATATAACTCCGAGTATACCAGTATAACAGTATAATAGTCACAGCTCTGACAGACGGCGGCTGCGGCTTCGCTGCTTGAACAGCTGTCAGACACTTTTCTAATTCACTGTAGCACAGTATAACAGTTAGTAGCAGTAACAGAGCTGTTATCACAGTATAACACTCTAACAGCTACTGCTGCTGAGCTGAACAGCTGTCAAGCAATTTTCTAACTCACAGTAAAACAGTATAACAGTAACAGAGCCGTTATCACAGTATAACATTCTAACAGCTACTGCTGTAACAGACGAATTTTGGCTGTTGTCAAGTGCGTATTTAGTTGTTTGCTGTTCACATATGAAAAGTGACGAAATATTGATTTACATTATGAAATATTGATTATATATATTTGTCCCTATTCCTCTCTCTCTATTCACCTATTTAGTCAGACAAAACCAAACTTTGCTCGGCCGGTCAAAGTTGCGTTTCGCTTGTATCCGGCATTTGGGAATCAGCAGGTTTTACATTTACCTCACTTTTTGCATTTCTCTTTCTCTCTCTCTCTTTTTTTTTTCTTTCTTTCTTTCTTTGCCGCAAGGTCGTTAAATTTATGCGGGCATTTGAGCTAGTTCGATGTAGTAAATAAATTGCTTTCGAGTGTAAAGAAAATTTAGTGTGTGGGCGAAACAGGTTGCAAAAGTGACGTTTCTTAACCCTTGTGGTTCAAGTTTTTTGAATAAATATGCTTGATATACAGTATTGGCCTGCATTAGCGATATTTATAATTTTAAAATATAAATATCTTTAAATTATGCATTTTTTATTTGAAAAAATTTCAATTTTTTTATATATTTTAATTTAATTAATTTTTTATTAGAAAAGAATAAATTTCAACTCATACGTTGCGATTTTTCCAATTTGTTTTTTTACTTTTTAATATGAACTCAAATTTTATTAAATTTTTAAATTTTTTTGTTACCTACCGTTAAAAACGAAGAAAAAAAAAACCCTTTTCCTTGTTTAAAAAATATATACATATATAAAAGATTTGAATTTTATTTCCTCTTTAATATTTATGTATTTTTCATTAAAAACTTAGAAAAAACAGATTTTTTAGCTTTATATAGTATATAGTATTTGAATATTATTTCTTTTCATATATTTTATTTTATTATTTTTATTAAAAACATGGAACAAAAAATTGAACAAAAAATAGTTTTAAATTAAAAAAAAAAAAAAAAAATAAATGAATAAAATGGATAAAATTTAAATTTTATTTCTTTCTTGATATTATTTTTATTTTTGTCTTAAAAAATTAGAAAAATGAAATCGAAATACATTTGTTTTATTTTTTTGCTCTGTTTTAAATATGGCTAGACATTTTTTTAAATTAAAAAAAAAGAAAACAATTTTTGTAGCTTTCATCCATGTAAAATTCTAAATTTGTACTATTGCTTAAACCTACAGTTTTAGCCACATTAAATTTCTGAATCACCTGAACAATTGAAAACAAAAATTCGTTCGGTAAGGCTTCTAGGAATATTAGAAATTGCAAATATGTAAGAAATGATGAACTTAAATATAAATAAATGCAATTTTTTTTAAATTCAATTATTTAGCAATTAGTCATTTTAGTCAAGTGCCACTGTTTGCTGCTGTTATATTCATAACGTCTGGTGAAATACTTTAGCAGAGAGTTATTTTTATAATTCCTCCTGATAAGCTAAGCACTCAAAGCATATTTAACCCACATAATGCAACGATACGAAAAATGTTAAACTGTTCGAAAGAGTCACGTCTAGTCACGTCATAATTATCAATTGATTTTTTTCTAATTTCATTTATTTATATTCTATTAGATGTTTTGTAATTGTATCGATTAGAAGGCGCCGTGACCTCAGCGCACCTGGCGAAATTCCCAAAGGTTTCAATGAGGAACAATTTAGCGCTTTGTTAAAGCATTGCCAATGCAATTGACATGTAAATTAACGATATAATATATGCTATATATACTATATAATGTATATATACAAACATTTATATAATAGCAAAAGTCTATAATAGTTGACAGCTTCATTTGCTCTTTTAGTGCTAATTTATTTGTTGAGTTTGAAACATTTGTTTAAACAATTTAATGGGAATTTCGGTAAGTTTGTCTTCGTCTTCCTCTTCTTCCTTCCTCTCGGCTGTCATTTGTAGTTTCAACAAAAATATTTAATCAAGCTAAAAGACTTGAAACGTTAAACAAACGATATCTTATCTTGTCAATAAGATAACCTTCAGGCGGCACTAGAGAGAATTGAAATTTTGCATGACTTTTCAGTTACTTAATATAGTTGTAACTTCTCTATATAAACAAAATTACATATATATTATATATATGTATATATAGAAAATTCAGATAAGACTTGAATATAAATCCGTGTGTAAAATAGAAACACAAACCATTTAGGTTTATCAGTTGTGAGTGAATGAAATAAATGCGTAGTCATCGTGATAAGTGAATGATAGAACTAGTTTGCATACAGTGAGAACTCAATAAAGAAAATACTCTAATATCATTTAAAATATGTAATATCATTAGTGAAAATTCCATCAAATCTCAAAAAGTGAGCAAAGTGTATAACACTTTTCACATTGTCAAATGCATTAGTAAAGTAAGCAGAGCTTATTCACTTTAGCAGTATAACACTTTTATTTTGCCCAATACTTTTTACAATTACCCAAATATAACAAAGTTCTAAAGCGCTAAGCTTGCGTATAACCAAAAATTGTGTTACAAAAATATTATTGAATTATAAATATATTTAATTTAATATAATATTAATAATAATATAATAATATTGAAATAAATATAAATAAATAAAATAATATATAAAAATATAAAAAAATAAATATCAATAATATATAAAAATATAAAAAAATAAATATCAATAATATTATAAGTTGCTCAAATGAACTCATATAACAAATCTCCAAAAGTGAACAAAGCGTATAACACATATTCCAAACAGCTCATACTGCTCAAACAGCTCAAATATTACAAATTATAGCAAAGTTAGCAAAGCTCTGTGTGCGCATGCAGCCCTGGCAGCACAATAGTTATCGATAGTCAGTTATTTGCCAGCCCTGGCTGCCGATAGAACAGCAACAACATTGCCAAGTAACAGAACAGATAAGAAACCGAAATTGTCTGGCCCAAAAGAATTGCATACGTTGGCGTCACACACAGAGAGAGAGAAAAACAATTCGAATAGAAGCTGAAACAATTGCGGAAGCTGGCAACATGTGTTTTAAGGAAAATGCTGGTTATTTATAGACAGCAGAGGCACAGACATGAGATACGAATACAAGCTGGTATAGAACTATAGACAGAGACAGATTCCTTTCTATATATATATATATATATATATATTTCACTGATATTGAATATTTGTTAAACAAATGTTTATCATTTTGATTCCACAGCTGGCCAGCGATGATAAATTGTCGCAGCCAAATCGCCGCAAGGGCAGCCCCAGCAGCGGAAGCGGAAACGGAAATGGACGTGGCGGTGTGACCAGCGGTCTCAAAGTTTCATTTCTATGTTTGGTTGTCTCTGTTGTCCTGCTGCTGTTTGTCTTTGGTGTGTATCAATTGTATTATGCTAAAACGACCAATCCAAATCTAACCAAATCCCCCCTTCTATCCACTGTCTCCATTGACTATCGCTCCCAAAAACAACGACAACAATCACTATCTGCTGGTTCAGGCATTGCCTCGGATAATGCCAGTCCTTACCTGGCACGCCTCGCCTCTAAGCTGGGCTACAGCAAGGTCCAATATGCCGCCATCATAGACGCCGGCTCGACGGGCAGTCGGATTTTGGCCTACAAATTCAATCGCAGCTTCATTGACAACAAATTGGTGCTCTACGAGGAGCTGTTCAAGGAGCGCAAGCCAGGACTCAGCTCGTTTGCGGATAATCCAGGTGAAGGTGCTCACTCCATCAAGCTGCTGCTGGATGAGGCGCGTGCCTTTATACCCAAGGAGCACTGGTCATCCACGCCGTTGGTGCTGAAGGCCACCGCTGGGCTGCGTCTGCTGCCCCAGAGCAAGGCTGAGAATCTGCTGAATGCTGTGCGGGATTTGTTCGCCAAGTCAGAGTTCAGCGTGGACATCGATGCTGTGGAGATTATGGATGGCACGGACGAAGGCATCTTCAGCTGGTTCACTGTCAATTTCCTGCTCGGCCGTCTGTCCAAGACGAATCAGGCAGCTGCCCTCGACCTGGGCGGTGGCAGCACACAGGTCACCTTCTCGCCCACAGATCCCGAGCAGGTGCCCGTGTACGATAAGTACATGCACGAGGTGATCACCTCCAACAAGAAGATCAATGTGTTCACGCACAGCTATCTCGGCCTGGGTCTGATGGCCGCCCGCCATGCCGTCTTCACCAAGGGCTACAGCGCCGAGGAGACATTCGTGGAGAGCGTCTGCGTCAATCCCATCATTGCCAATCGCACCTGGACCTATGGCAATGTCAAGTATCAAGTGAGCGGCAAGGAGAATAGCAAATCCAGCGCTGAGCAGCCCGTGGTTGACTTCGAAGCCTGCCTGGACCTGGTGAAGAGCAAGGTGATGCCGTTGGTCAAACCGAAACCGTTTACGCTCAAGCAACATGCCGTGGCGGCATTTAGCTACTACTTTGAGCGTGCCATTGAATCCGGACTGGTGGATCCGACAGCGGGTGGCGAGACCACAGTGGAGGCCTATCGGAAGAAGGCACAAGAGATCTGTGCCATACCCAATGATGAGCAGCCCTTCATGTGCTTCGATCTGACCTTCATATCGGTGCTGTTGCGCGAAGGATTTGGCCTAAATGATGGCAAGAAAGTTAAGGTGGATTATAAACTGATCAAGTTTTCTATATATATATGCTTATATATGCCTTTTCTTTCAGCTCTACAAGAAGATCGATGGCCACGAAATCTCTTGGGCCTTGGGCTGTGCCTATAATGTCTTGACGAGCGATGAGAAATTCAATAATTCCTAGTTCTCTTCTTCACTTAGTCTGTAGATATATATATCTATTATATATATAGCTGAAATTGTTTATGGAGTGCCTTAGACGTGCATCGAAGTATACTACACACACAAACACACACACACTTACACATCTACTCAACTATATAGTCTATATATTCTGCTAGCCAGTTAAAATATTTGTGAATTCATTTCAATTGGCTTTAATTGAAAGCGCAAATTCATTTAGATCTAACTCGTGTAGCGGCCGCACTTGACTTTGTTTATAGTTTTTTCTTTTTTATTATTCTTGTAATTCCAATTTTTTCGTTCGTGTGATTATCTTTTCATATTGTACGTAATTTAACTACGCTGCGATAAACTCGTAACACCCTCCTAGGTTTTAGACTCAAATACATACCTTTATATGTACATACTATATATATTTATATATATATATATATCTCTGCATGCATATCTAATTTATAAAATTGTTTAAATGAATTGGAATTTATTATGCCAGTTGTATAAATAATATTAGTTTATTTTTGCAAATAAAATAAAAATTTGTTAAATTGGAAAATTATATGAAAAGTATTTTATTTTAATCTGTGAATTTTCTAAAGTTATTCAAATTTTTTTTTTAGGATTTTATATAAATAATATTTGTTTAAATTTGAAAATAAATTTTGGGCAGTTTTTTTTTTAAGTCTGTGAATTTGCAATACTTTTTTCAGAATTTACAGAAATAATATAAGTTTAAATGATTTTTTTTTTTGGAAATAAATTTTAAGTAGTTTTTTTTAATAAATAATTTTAAAATCTTTTTTAAACTTTTAGATTTGATATAAATAATATTAGTTTGATTTTGCTATAAAATATAAATTTGTTAAAGTGGAAAATTCATTTTTAGTCTGAATTTTCAATACTTTTTCAAACTTTTAGATTTTGTTCAAATAATAATAGTTAACTTTTGCAATAAATTAAAATTTTTAAAAATTTGAAAATTAAAATTAAAATGGTTTTGTTTTTATCAGAATTTGTAATACTTTTTAAAAGTTCTTTTAGTTTTTGTATAAATAATATTAGTTTAAAATAAAATTTGTTAAATTTTAAAATGAAATTTAGAAATGAATTTTCAATACTTTTTTTTTGGATTTCTTTTAGATTTTATATAAATATATATTTTTTTGCAATAAAATACAACATTTTTTAAATGGAAAATTAATTTTAGAAGTGAATTTTCAATACTTTTTCAAATGTTTGAACTTTATATAAATAATATTAGTTTAAATGAATTTTTTCTTATTTTTTAGAAAATTGAATTTAAAATTTTTATTTATTTTTTTCGAGTCTATGAATTTTCAAACTTCAAATTTCTTTAGGATTTTAAATAATTTTTTTTTGCAAATAAAATAAAAATGTTTGTTAAATTGGAAAATGAATTTAAGGAATGAATTTTCAATACTTTTTCAAATTTCTTTAGGATCTCGGATCTTTCTAGGAATAAATTTTCAATATTTTCTAAAATTTGTTTCGGATCTCTCTCGCTGCATAACTCAAGGTTTTATATTCTGTTCGATCTTTATTTGCATGCTATAATAAAAATAGTGTCTTTTATTAACTTTTTACTCTATTATATTACAAATATAAAAAATTGTTTACATGGCTTGCTTATCAGAACAATAGAATATATATAGAAATATATATATATATATAAATGCATAACAAGCGAAAATTGTTAAAAGAAGTAAAGTTTAGCTAACATAGAGAAATTAACTTTTGACATTGTTTAAACTCTACGCGAATCGTTAGTTTCGTTTTTTTTTTTTGGGCTCTTTCAAGGTATCCGTTGCATAAATTAATCATTTAACATTGGCTATAGCTTTTGTCTTAATATCCAGAGTTGCTGAATTTCATGCTTGATTCAGCACCTGCGGCTGAATGCCCAGTCGGTCGATAATATACTGCGGCATGCAGAGCGTCGGATTGATGGCCTTCAGGCCGGAATGGCCCAGCAGGGAGAGTCCGCCAATGCCGAAGAGCGTGTGGAATATGTCGGGCATGTTGCCCGTGCGATCCGAGAAGCCGCCCGTCTCCGTATCCTGACACGAGAGTATAAACTGCTGCAGCTTCTCCGAGCTAATCCAATGCAAGCGACCCATAATTGTCAGCGATGAAAGCACCCACCAGGAGTAACAGACATCGGGCAGCTTTTCCGGCCGGCCATTGAGTCCGCCGGAGGGCAGCTGACGCTCGCAGAGCCACCAGCCCAGCTTGTCAACATCCAGCAGATGCAGCCGCTGTGTGAGTGACAAAAAGCCCACGCAGCAATAGATGAGTCCTGCAAGGAATCAGAGATTAGGACGGATCCTTGGATAAGCAAATGCCAGGAATGACTCACCTGCGTGTGACTCAGCGCCTGGCTTGGAGCCAAAACCACCGTCCGTCTGATTGCAGCACGACATGACAAACTTGACCGCCTTCTCCACATCAATGGTCTGCTCCATGCGCTTGAGCAGCGTCAACGTGGCCACCGCACAAAAGCTAAACCTGTTGTCCACCTCACCCCACTTGTCGCCAAAGAAGCTGCCGTCGGGCTGCTGCAGGCCGACGACAAACCGCACCACCGCCTCACAATCGATCTCGTCCAGCGCATCGTAGGTGGCCAGCACCTGGACAGCGGACAGCGTGTACAGCATATGAGGATCGTGTCCCTCGCAGGGCGCGAAGCCGCCGCTGGCCGGGCACTGGCAGCGCTTCACGAACTCAATGATGGACTTGCGATCGAGCCGTTCCAGCTGGCCCATAATATCCAGCGCGGTGACGCCCCAAAAAATGCCCGACATGCGCAGGAACTCCGTCATGCAGTACTCGTAGTCATCCTCCTGCTTCCCATGATTCTCAATGTATTTCACATGCTTCCAAAACTGTAATTTGCTCGTGTCGCTGGTTTCGGTGGTGGCACCGCCATTTGAAGGCTTAACGAAGGTCGTGAAATCCATCGCTGATTGTGCTCAATTGAGTGTTGATTTTTAGCAATTAATTGCTCTGCGGCTGTGTTGACATTATTTTAATGAATTTCAACAATTTCGTTGTCTTTTTGTTAGTGGCGGAGCGCACGAAATGTGCTAAAAAATGGCAAAGTATAATAAAAATACCACAGCAGCTGATTTTCAACTGAGAATTAAAAATTAGGTTAATTTCTGAAAAAACATATGAGAAAGTAGTTTTTAGATAAATATTTATCTATTTAGATATGTGCACAATTTATTTACACTTAAAAACAAATATACATTAATTAATTGAATTCAGTTTCATAAAAGTAGTTGGCAGCGCCATTCACAGTGACTAACAAACAAAAATCTTACAGTGCCCAAAGTAAGTATGCAACTTAGATTTATAAATAATTTATATTATATTAAAAACTGAATTTAAAAAAAAAAAAAACAAAAAACAAATAATTAATTGTATATCTGTTGAAAATATTTATTTAATTCAAAAATATATAATATTTAATAATTTAATTTTTTGTTTAAGTGTATATCCAAGATTTGGTTTAGCCTTTCTGCTTAACTTCTGACTTATCTAAAACTTTTGAGGCGAGGCAACAAAAGAATTACAATATAGATTAACTTTTTGTAGTCACTGTACGCACATAACAGTAGAATGTATGCTTGTGTGTGTCCTATTGCATGCTTACATTACACATATTGCTTAAAGAATCGTCGATGTGCGCGGTTCGTCGATGTTCAGCGAGACGATGTGTTTCTTGGCCACCATGACATTGCCCAGAAGTCGCGGCTCTTGGCCCTCCACCAAGTACTCGGCGCACATGGACAGCACAATGTTCGCATCGCGATCCGTGCAGTTGAAGAAGCCCACGAGCACACGTCCGTCGGTTATGACGATGCGCAGGACACGACCCAGCCACTTCTGAAGCTTTCGTCGCCCCGGCGTTAAGTTGGCATCGAGCATTTGCGGTGCATTTGTTGTTATGCGAAAGGGCTCTGGTGGTGGCGGGGGCTGCATTTGGTTGATATCAGTAATGTTGTGTTCAAGTCTGGTTTGTATATGTATATAAATGTATATTGGTTATTATTATTAAGTAAAAATGTTTATTTTCGTTTACTTGTTTACTTTAGCTGCAATGATAGGCACGATAACCACCTATTGCTAGAGATGCGACCAGCACTATCGATAGGTGCTGTTTGAATATTTAATGTGATTGTCTGTTATCGATGGCTTCGCAACTGCTGTTTGCTTATTTAATTTGACCAGTGCTATCGATAGTTTGTGTTTGATTATTAAATTTGATTGTGTGTTATCGGAAGCTTTGACATCTGCTTTTTTAATTAACTCCTTCCGTTCATTTAATTTACTTTCAAGATGTCGCACAAAGCGCTTAATATCGGTGACCAGTTTCCCAACTTCGAGGCTGAGACCAATGTGGGCAGAATTGATTTCTATGACTGGATGGCCGACAGCTGGGCCATACTCTTCTCGCACCCGGCGGATTTTACGCCCGTTTGCACCACGGAGCTCGCACGGGTTGCTCAGCTAATGCCGGAGTTTCTTAAGCGCGGCATTAAGCCAATTGCCCTCTCGTGTGATACGGCCGAATCGCATAATGCCTGGATCGAGGACATTAAGAGCTATGCCAGTGAGTTGGGCTAAAATTTTTTAATTTCCGGAATATTCAAATTTTAACTTTCTTTTCAGAGCTGGCCAGCTTTGATTATCCCATCATAGCGGATAATAAGCGTGAATTGGCTGTCAAGCTGAATATGCTGGACAAGGATGAGCTGAGCGCCGAGGGCATTCCGCTCACCTGTCGCGCCGTATTCGTAATTGACGACAAGAAGAAGCTACGTCTCTCCATCTTGTATCCGGCTACCACGGGACGCAATTTCGAGTGAGCTTCAATTGGGATTTTAATACTCTTTCACTAAAGTGACATGAGCATATTGGTATATTTGTGCAGTTTCCGTTGTGCTGTCCGTCCGGCTGTCTTTCCGTATGTCCATTTCGCCGCTATTGCAGCTAGACACTTGAAATTTGGCATATATACTCGTATATACACTAGTCTGATAATGTTATTAAGATTTTCATGTTGCGCCCACTAGGGACTTGGCAAATCGGAAAATGCATTTTCCGGTAGCCAAAAAAAACTAGTAGTTGAAGTGCTAGAGAGTTGAAATTTGGAATGTATACTCGTGTTGACAGTCCAAGATCAAAAAGATATGGAGGATATATCTACGCCTAATAGAGGCTTCGCAAATCGGGGAAAACGGTGTCCTCTATAGTTTTTTTTAGTTAGAAACTCCAAATTTTACGAATAAGTTAATGTCGATTTGCCAAAAATGTTATATATATACGAATTGGAGGCGTAGCATGAATGAGTATTATTCAGTCGGTGCCGCCCGAATAATTAAAACTTTCATTAATCTATTCTGATTCATAGTGAAATTCTGCGTGTGGTCGACTCGCTGCAGCTGACACAAACCAAGAGCGTGGCCACGCCCGCTGACTGGAAGCAGGGCGGTCAGTGCATGGTGCTGCCCTCCGTGCAGGCTGTCGATGTGCCCAAGCTGTTTCCCAAGGGCATTGAGACCATCCAGGTGCCATCCGGCAAGAGCTATTTGCGCATTACGGCACAGCCACAGAACTAGGAATCAGACATTCCACAACAAAAGCAACAGTCATGACTTGTGATAATCAGCATTTTACATGATTTTATTACAAAAATTATAATTAACAACAAATCAAATTGTTAAGTTTCATGTTTTTTACAACCATTTGCCGCAGTCTCGGAACAAAAAGAAGAGGCGACGCTATGGGCCAAGGCAAAAGCGCGCCCAGCCTGGGCCAAATGTATAAAATAAGCTTTTGTCTTACAAACTAAAAAAAATGTTGATGGGATTTCGAGGGGGGGTAGGAATGCGCCACTAATAGCTTAGGTGTACATACTATAATATATAAAATATACATATTGCAACTGGATAAACCTTAAGAAACTAAATACAAGGCCAACTCTGTACAAGAAGTGCAAAGCATTCGAGAATAAAAGCAAGCCAGACAAAGCTCGTGCCCATAACCGTGAGTATCTGCAAGAAATTGAAGGCATATTAGTCAAAGAATTAACTTAGTAACAGTTACTAACTTACAATTTAACTACCATACCAATTTAGCTAGTCTAAGGCGCCTGTCAGCGACGTTTGCTTTCGACCATTCGCGCCAGCCGTCGCACCAGGAACGGCCACAGCACCAGCATTGCAAACCAAATTGGCGATATATCCTTGAAGGGCCACCAGGCGGGCTGCTGCTGCAGCTGTCGTCCACTTTGTGTCTTCTGTGCATTGCGCAGCTCCTGCAACGTTTGCTCCATGCTGCGCACGCGCTGCTGCACTGCAGCCATGTCGCTGTTCATGCTCGCGACTGTGTTCTGGATTTGCCTTAGCATGTCCGTATTGTGCGTGATGGCTTGTGTTAGCTCTTGGGGCAGCATCGTTTCATAGGGATCGTCGTATTCGTCGTCGGATGGCTCCACAATGGCCACGCTGCTGTTGTTTGTGTAATTGTTGTTGCTGTTGCTGCTCGAGTCGTGCATGGAGTAGCCGTTGCTTGCTTTGGTGCTGGTGAAGCCATTGGTCAGCGGCGCGGCATGGCCATTGGTTAAGGTCTCTGTGGACGAAGCAGCCATGGGCGCAGACACATTTGAACTGCTGCCGTGCTGCGGACTGTTTGTGCGCGAATGGAACGGCGAATTGGGATGCGATTCGGCCAGCTCCCGCATGCCCGGTGACACTAGCTCCAGTTCGTCCAGGTTGATGTTGCTCAGGCCGTCGAGGCTGCCCACAAAGTTTTGCACATTCTCCGTAAACGACATCGTCTCAATGATCTCCTGCAGGCTCTCCACATAACGCTGCATCGCCTGCTCCTTGGTCAGATGTCGATTGCTATTCCAGGCATCCCACTTGGCACGGCCCACCACATCCCAGAAGGCCGGCTTCTTGGGCGAGCAATCGCCCTCCGACGCCTGCTTGAACAAGCCATAGAACTTGAGCATCATGCTCATGCTGGGCTGATAGGGCCCATTCTTGGGCAGACCCTTGATCACATTGACAGCCGCCTGGAAACGTTCCTCAATGCCGGCCATGCTTAACTGATCCGCTGCAATAGAAATTTGTTGTTCAGCTAAGTCATAAATTATAGATTAGATACGGCTAAGGTTCAGCGCGATTATCGAATGGATTGAGCGCTGGTGAATGGCGTTGCTGCTGTCGCAAGCCGCTTACAAATTACCTAATTAACTTGTGCAAGTGCAGACACCCAAAAAAATGACGCTGTTAATATCTAACAGATTGTGCTTTGTTGTTGTTGTTGCTGCTGGAATTTCTGTTATTGATTCACATCCACATCGACTGACGCTTTCAACTGCACACGTATGTGTGCGTGTGTGTGTGTGTGCGTGTGACAAAGTTCGTGTTCTGCTTGGGAGTCGAAGTTCAATGCAGTTTATAATTTTTTTATTACTGCTGCTGCTGCTCTTAGTGTTTGTAGCTAACGAGCATTATCTCTCTGATAATAATGGACTACTTATCAGCATGAAGTGCGATTTGTTTATGCGAACACAGTAAAGCAGCAAAGCGACCGTTTGCTACTTGTTTTTAAATGCGTTTTGCAATAAAAAATAAACATACTAAAGGGAAATGATTGTGTGCGCGTGTGTGTGTGTGTGGGAGCACATATCGATAGCTATTACAAAATGTCGATATTTATTGAGATGGCATTTTTTTTGTCGATAGCGATGGCAAATACTGGGTGCTTGCGCAAGAGATTCAAACGGTTTGAGCTTGCCAAACCTATGAAAATTTGATAAGAAATATTTTTATTATAAGAATAACTTAAACTATATTTTGGTAACTATATATTCAATAAATCGATATAGGTGATCTGCTATCAATCTGTATTTGATTTACACAAGATGACACGTAATTTGAAATTTTAAAGTAGACACAAAAGCATTTTTAAATTGCTTTTTGTATTATTATACTCTTCTTATTAAATTTAATAATATATATTTTCATTATAGAAAAAAAAGAAAAATTCTTCAAAATAACTATGCCAACAGATGATTTGTTTGCCTACATTGATTTTTATTAGAATATCGATAACAAGGCATTAATAAATAATTATACATTATATTTTAATTTATTCTAATTCAATTTTTATTTACAATAAAAAAAACGTTTTCGTCGTTTGTTCATTTAAAAATGAATTTGAACTACTTTTCGCGCGCTTTTAATCGAACAGCTGTTTCGATAAGCTCAAATATCAGCCCTGAATTGCTGTGCACACTTTATATTAAATATGATTATTTTCAGTTACAGTACAACTAAAATCATTACAGAAAATCACATCGCAAATTTCATGATTTTTTTTATTGTGAAATTAAGTTTAATTCTGATGACTGGAATGCATTTCATAATTTCGCCACAGTGTGCGCAGCTGCGCTAAATGCAATCGATAAGTCAACAAGCGATAACAAGTTTATAGTTATAGCAGTTCTCAACACTGGTCCGACCGAATGTGTCATTATAATTTCGTCAACTACAGCAATACGAAAAGTGCTTAATTATTTGCATTATTTTAACAACTCGTAGAGCTTTTGCCCAAAAGCTGCACTAATCAAATCCAAAGCTGTGCATGCGTGCATATTGTGAAAACAACGGTGAATAGCAACAAAGCGAAGCCACTAACGGTGAAACGGGCGAAACAAATTTCACAACTCGGGGAAAAGGCGGCGCTGTCGACGGCAGACACAGTCACACAGAGTCAGTCTCAAGGCCAAGGAAGTCGCTCAAGAAAACTCAATTGCAATTAAACATGAAATTTGTGCCAACACAAAGCAACGACCAACATTTTTATAAACAGAAAAAGCACCAACAGCAGCAGCAACAGCAGCAGCAGCACCCGTGTATAAATATAAAAATCAAGTCAACATCATTCAGTTCAGTAAACGTTCTCAACATTTCCAAACGCGTGTTGTGCAACAAACAACGGCAACAGCAGGCGCAACAACAAAGACAATATTGGAAACATAAAAGATTTTGCATAGCTGCATCTTGATTAAAAGTCTTGCAAATTAAAGCAAATCAAACAAATCAGAAACTCGCCTCATCATCCAACACCAACACACACACACGAAACAAATTCTAACCTAAATTCCTGAGCGCATAGAAAATCAATAAAAGCAGAGAACACGTGCGAGTGCCGCCAATAGTTGCCGCCAAACGCGTGTGTGTAGACATTTTTTTTCTGCGTGTGTAGACTCTCTGTCTGTCTACCTCTCTCTCTCAGTTACGCTCGCGCGTTAAAAGGACACTGTCGAACGGGAATTGTGTTTGTGTGTGTACAACAGCAGCAACGATCGTAGTCAAGCAGAGCGAAAGCAAAAGCAAACACAAAATTCGTGGTTCCAGCAACAAGAACAACAACAACAACAGCATCAAGATGTCGCGACGCAATAAAAAATCAGCAGGCAAAGGTGAGTCACAATAGACAAAGCAAAAGACTTATCATATGACTGGGGCAATATATTGTGAACTTCAGTGACTTCTTACACATAGAAAATTTTGTATGTTGACCTTTCTTGGGATGGCATTACTCATGCACATGCCATCCATGTTTGAATAGCATGAAATATACATTTCGTTGGCTTCGAGAGCTTTCGTCTCCAACCTGTTTGGCAATCATCGAAATAAATATATATTGTTGCTGCGCTGGCAAAAGCAAAGAAAAATAAAAGCTTTGCACGCGCTCAGCTGGTGAATCAAGCAAAAAGAAATAAAAAAATTAACTTAAGTGTTATATATTTGGAATATTGAAATACCCTGTGAGGGAAATTTTTGAAAGAGGAAATATGTAGAGTTGTTGTTGTATAGGGTTCTGAAGGTAGAAGGTGGCTTTTATTGTTTTTATATTTTCAAATGTAATTTGAATAATTTAAAATTTTTTGTTTCAAATTTTGATTTACTTTTACATATTTATATCTATACATATTCTTATTTATATTTAGAGATATATATAATTTTTTATTTATATATATAAATATTTATATTAATATTTATGCTAATATTTATACATATTTATATGTAATTGTTATATTTGAAAATTTTCTTTTCATTTCTATTGTGTTAATATACCTCATACCACTTAAGCAGTTCAGGGTATCTTCACACAATGTAAGTGTGAACGTTCAATGCCAGCTTATCAAGAAATACACAAAGAAACACGCAGTCTTATATACATACATGTGAATGTATATATGTATGAGTGTGTATATATACACATTTGCCTGTATTTCTCATTAGAAATTCAGCATATAATAGCATGCGAACTCATC
This sequence comes from Drosophila nigricruria, assembly GCA_037075265.1. Classification (NCBI taxonomy): domain Eukaryota; kingdom Metazoa; phylum Arthropoda; class Insecta; order Diptera; family Drosophilidae; genus Drosophila; species Drosophila nigricruria. The sequence goes on along the minus strand of JBAMCI010000173.1, from coordinate 6,430,672 downwards.
AATATGTATCCAAAGTTGCTATTTAGTATAAACAATAAATATTTTAAAAGCAAGAGCTCTTTATGAGATTAAGAATTTAGTAAAAGGTCTCAAATTATGAAATTTGCCAGGTTATCATTCAAAGCTCTACAATCAAACTAAAGAAAAAAGCTATTTATGAAATTTAGAATTCAATAAAGAGTCTGAAATTATGAAGCTTATCAGACAGTCGAATGAAACTAACCAAACAACTTTCAAATCAAATTTTTGTTTTTTTTCCAACAGCTGTTTCCAGTTATTGTTGCGATTACAAAACAAGCAACAATGTTGACAACATATATAGAGATACATAGGCATATATACATACAGATTTAGATACATACATATTCATATACACACACATAAATATTGTGTATGTATGTATGCATTTACCTGCTACAACAATGAGCAAGATGAAAACTCAATGCCGGAAATTACCTTGTGCCCATTCAATAGCTAGACTGTTAAGTGAAAATTGTTTGAATGTGAGTGTCTGTGTTTGTGTGTGCATAGAAAGTTGGGCAACAACAACAAACGCTTAAACTTGTTGCACAACATTTTCATGTGAAGGTCACACAAGTGCCCTAAAAACAAAACAGAAAGATGCCAATGGACATTCAATTACTTTTGTTGTACGAATTACGAACATATATATATATATATATATACCTGTATATACATGCATACAACTGTATTTATAACACACGCACACATACAAATGCCTAAAATAATCGCTGCCAAGCGGAAAATTATCGTAGAAATTTGTGTGCAAGCACATGTATGCACACACATACATATATACACAAATATATATGTATTTTAGCTTGAATCATTTCACAAGCAATGAATGTGTTAACAGTTTGAGCAGCAATGTATAGCTGTAACAGTGTATAGCATTAACAGTAAATGCCATTATTTAACAGTTTTTCATGCACTGCTATACAAATATAAATTTATATTAGATAAATTCAGATTAACAGTTTGAGCAGAAATGTATAGCATTAACAGTGAACATCATCATTTAACAGTTTGACTTCCACTGCCATACAATGGAAACAGCTATGTTATTTTACAGTTTATGGTAGCTCTGGCAAGACTAAGTTAATGTTATGTTAAACAACATTAAGAGCTTGCAGCAATGCAATACAAACAGCTGTTATTTTACAGCTTAAGTTAGCTCTGCCAAGTAGTGCTGCCCACGCTTAAAGGTCTTCGGCAAGCCAGATCAACATTCAATGATTCAATAAAGCTACAATTCCCGCCAGCCGCTGTAGCACAATTTTTCCTGCATTCTGTATTTGTAAAACGCCAGAACTGATGGGAAAATAGCCAAATTGGCAACATTGCTGCAAAGACTCAATTTATGTTATGTTAATTAACATAAATAGTACAACTAACAGCCATTACATTTAGCCTCATTTGAAAAATATTTTAATGCAAATCTTTTTCGTTCTCTTCCTTTTTGCAGCCCGCACCAATGACTCCAACTCGGAGGACGAGTCTTTTGACAATGTGAGCGTTTATTCGCACGTCTCGGAGGCCGCCTCGTCAGAGGCTGCAGAGGATCTGGCCAATGAGCGCTTCGAGGAGAAATTCGAAAAGGCCCTGGAGCAGGCCACTGAGAAATCGGCACAGACACGCATTCAGGCCTTGCAGGCCATCTGTGAGCTGTTGATGCATCGCTATATGCCCGATTTCGTTGAGGATCGCAAAATGACGCTCATGGACTTTGTGGAGAAGAGCGTGCGCCGCGGCAAGGGTCAGGAGCAGGTGTGGGGCGCACGTCTGGCCCCGCTCTTGGTACTGCAGTTGGGCGGCGAGGAGGGCATGTCGAAAGCAATGAATCAGTTCCTGCTGACAACCGTGCAGGATAAGTCTGTTAACTATGATGCACGTGCTAAGTGCTGCACCGCCCTGGGTCTGCTCAACTTCTTGGACTGCGAGGATATTGGCGAACTGGTCCAGCTGATGCAGTTCTTCGAGACCATCTTTGCCGGCAGCTATTTGCGCGGTGACGACAAGACTCCAGTTTCTGTCACTGCCGAGGCAGGCACTCTACACGCCGAGGCTCTGTCCGCTTGGGGCTTACTCTTGACTCTTATACCCTCTGGCGATTTCGTTTCCCTAATGACCACTGGACAACACAAATTTCCGTAAGTTATTAAGAAGTCTAATTGGCTCTAATGATTGATGACTAATTGATTGCCCTTGCAGCTCTATCAAAAAGTTTTTGGGTCTATTGCAATCACCGCATTTGGATGTACGCATGGCCGCTGGCGAGACCATTGCTTTGATTCTGGAATCGGGCCGTGCACATGACGAGAACTTCCTGGAGGAGGACATCAGCGAGCTGTGCGACGCTGTCAAGCAGCTGGCTACCGATTCGCACAAATATCGTGCTAAGCGCGATCGCAAGGCTCAGCGTGCCACCTTCCGAGATGTGCTGCGCTATCTGGAGGTAATGCTAATGTTTCACTTTTAATTTTTTCGTTTAATGGGACACTTGTAATTTATACATAAGAGAAGAGAAAGTAGAGATAGCTTGCACGCACAAGGAATATGAAAGAGAACGAAGAAGATTAAGGCTTCATGTCGGTGCAGTTGAACCGAATCTCGTGCCTGCAATGGTTCGCCAAGCATTTGGAATGATCGTGCAGTTTGTTGCGCATTATGATGCAACCGTTGCGACTGATCGAGTCCATGTATTCCGTAAAGTTGGGCACCTTGCTGAACGTGCTGGACGCCGCCTTCCAATGCGAGTTGTTGCCGGAGTTCACGAATTGCGAGGAGTCCGAGAATGTTGCCTGGAATGGCTTGTACGCCTGCTCGCATTCATCGGCTTTCACCTCATAGCCGGTGGAATTTTCGCGCTCTAGCTGCTTCATCACATCCGCACGGAACTCGGAGCACGGCGCCTTATCCGCCATTAGTTTGTCAGACTTTATTTTCGATACCTCGTCGTTGGGCTTCAAGCTCTCGTATATGCCCTCGGGATACTCGTTAACGTCACAGTAGTCGATCTGATAGGTCGTATACATGCGATTCGTTTCTAGTCTTCGGCCCAATTCTTCTTTGGGCATTAACTTTAGGCGCTCATACAAATCCGGGTAGACGTTGCGCAAGATTTTCAAAAACCGATTCGGCTGCAGCTTCAGGCAATCCGATTCCGGCGACATTGCCATTTGATCGATCTGATCCTGCGGCAATTCGGTCGGTATCAGTCGTGGATCAACCAATCGCCCCATCGGCGCTATGCCCGTCCACTCAACGCCCGCGCAATTCTTGGCTGCATCTGGATGCGCCTTAATCTTGTCATCCGCTATGCATTCACATTCCACAACCTTTCCGCCACCCAAGCCATCGTGGCTCTTCAGGTGGCTCATAAACTCGTAACGCTTTGAATTGGGCGTTACATAGTCATGCTGATAAGTGGATTGCATCATTTTGAAGGCCTGATAAAAATATTTTTTTCCAACTTTTCAATTTTTTAAAATATTTTTTTTTTGTATTTTTTAATTTTGTGTTCCTTAAGAAAAAGTAAAACTAGGTTTAGAAATTGGAAGAGAAATATAATCGAAAACCTAAGATCTATACATTTTACGTCTGAAATTTCTCCCGACGCTTACTAAAATTGTTATTTTTGATTGTGCAGGAGGATATTTCGCCCGAGATCAATATACGCTTCGGCCATGATGCTCTCACCTTGGACGCCTGGTCCATACATCATCAGTACTCATCCCTGTGCGCCATTATGGGCCCCGGCATGACCTCCCAGCTGCAGGAGAACGAATTCATACGCGATATTTTCCAACTGGGTCCACGTCCCAATAACGTGGGCATCAATGGCAACGCCAAAGTCAAACAGTCCAAGCTCGAACGCGTAAGTCTAAAAAGAAATCATATATACTCTGCTCTGATTTGCTATAATATATACTCTTCTCTCTTTATAGCATCTGGTCAATGCCGCTGCTTTCAAGGCACGTTCCATTACCCGTGGCAAGAACCGTGATAAGCGCTCGGCTGTCGTTCAATAAGCACATCCTACGCTGCCCCCAGACCTCAGAAATTCATCTAGCATATATATATATATATCTAAAATATATATATCTACACATATATAGGCACAAGCACTCATCATTAGCCGACCCAGGACTCTCGCCTCCCATTAGTTGAATTGTTTCACGTAGTTGATAAGACGGCTTAGCATACTAACAAAACGCGACATCAGTCGCTCCAAATTATGCCAATTACGGCCAAGTTATATTTCGTGACTAAATTCATATAGTTATTAGCAATCAAGAAAATAAAAGATATTTAGCTTCTAGATTTTAGTTCATTTAGCTTATATACATATAGTGCATATAAAATATTAGCTAGTAATGTGATCTTTAAATTGAATTTTGGCATTCAAGTGTGTTTGCCAGCTTGAAGGACTGTGTGAATTTTAGTTCAGTTTACTTTAATTTCTCCTTAAATTAAATATGAAAAAACTTTACGTTGTTGATCTTTTAATAATGTATTCAATTAAACAGTACATTGCTATTGTATACAAGTAGTTGAAAGTATGTCAAAGCTCGACTTGTCTTTAATTATGCATATTATGTAAGCATATTCTGTATACACAATATAATTATACATTTTATAGGTAAACCGTGTAAAATAAATGTATAACACTAGACCTAAAGGACAACAAAAATACAAAGAGTTTGTTTTAATTTAATTTTGCAGCTGACGTCAGAATGGCTAACGGAGCAAATGCTTGTAACAAGAGTGCTAACTTAAATGACGTCTTAACAGTTCTGTTTCTACAGAGCTGCTTAACAGTGGTGCATACCTCTCGGAGTGAACCTTAACAATGTTGAGCTGTTGAGCTGTTCCGCAGTTTACATTTAGCATATATGCAAGCCTTTTACATGAACTACAGTTGCCGCAGCAACTGCAGCGTAACAGTCGATTTTACAGTGCGCCATTTACATGATCTGCATCTACAGCTAAACAGCTGCCCATCCTTAACAGTGGTGCATAACCCTCGGAGTGCAGTTGCAGCCAGATCTTAACATCTAATATTTGTGCAGACCTCCTTTAACATGAGCTATAGCGCAGCAGTCGAGCTTAACAGCTGCCAACCTTTAATAGTCGCGCATGAAACCTCCGAGTGCAACTGCACCTTAACACTGCTTACTCGAGCAAGAGCGTACGTTTAACATCGCATCGTAAGCTGTAGTTTAACAGTCGAATTAACAGCGCCATCTCCATGCACCTGCATCTCCCACTGTTAAAAGGCTGTTAAGTTAACAGACCGCTTCACTCAATCGTGGACCTTCATCTGCAGCTTAACAGCTGCCCTTGCTCTTTGCCTCTTTCTTGAGCTGTTGCTGCAGCTTAACAGTTCCATTTATACTCTGTAAATTAACAGCAGCCTTACATTTGCCACTCTTAAGCCCGCTTGAAAAACTCAACGTTTATGTTTTCTCAACAATTTAAAATTTAAAATTTGCATTTTATTTGATATAAATGTTTTAATTTATATATTTTAACTGGTTTATCACAAAAATGTATGTTAGCTTAATGTGTAAATATGTTGTGGTTGAATTTGTGGAAACTATGTTTGCATAGCAAAAATTGCTTTCAATAACACAATTGAAATGTGGGCGCGGTTTTTGTTTTGTTTTTGTTTTTTGTTTTTTTTTATATAAATAATTGAATAAATTGTTTATAAATTAGGTTCGTTAAGTATAGGCTTAAGGTGTATTGCGAACTGTATTCGCATTGAATACAAATTACACGAAAAAAAGTAAAAAAATACAAGTATATAATATGTATGTGTTTGTGTGTGTGTGTTCCTAAATTAATATTCGCCAAATAAACTTAGCTGTGCTGTATGGAGAGACGTACGCGATGCATACGCTCACAATTTAAGATCTTAACGTGTTTAAATATATATATATATATATATTAATATAGATGCTACAAACTACAAACATGCTCAGCTAGACTGACATTGACTGGTGCCTTTGTAAACTCTACTCGTTTCTAACTTTTGAATGAAAAAACTTCTCCAACTACTTGGCAACGTAAGTGTGTGTGTGTGTGTGTGTGTATTATCGTAATCATAATCTCAAAACGTTCTCCGTAATTTGTGTAATATAATTGATACTGGCTTATGTATGTGGTACACAGATTATATAATATTTGGCTTGTTTTTTTTTTTTTGTTTTGTTTTGTTTTGTTTTAATACATGTACCGCTTGGAATAATGCGTGCTACTTTGAGAGACAAAAATTGACTCGTTTTTTGTTTTGTTTCGAACCATTATCCTACATACTAAATGACTTAAAACCTATGTACACAGTTTGCGGGGAAGAATTTTGTTTTGGAGGGGGCCTTGAGCAAAAATGTGTGCAAAACGGGCGCTAAATCTAATAACATAAATCGTTCGTGTAGTGTCTCACGTCTGTCTGTATATATACATATATATATATATTGATGTTCATATGTGTATATATATGTATATGTATACGCCGTGTTTGCTTTTGCATTTGTGTACGGGTGTGATGTCTCCTTATGGCATAGACCTTAACTCCGGCGTGTTTTAGGAGGCGGCCTGCGATGCTGCAGCAGCCGCTGAGGTGCTAGCTGTACTAACATCTTCGCATATGGTATGAAGTTTCTCCATCTCTGAGCTAGTCACAATGTTAATGGAGCTGACCTTGGCTCGCTGATAGGCCACCACTGTATTCTCACCCAGACACTTGACACACACATAGCCAATGAGCACAGCAACGCCAACGGTTAGAACACGCACCAGCGGATCCACATACATTTGTATAATGGCCCAGGCTGTAGCACCGGTCACACACATCAGCGTTATCAAGATGACGGTCTTCATCCAATGCTGTATGGTAAATCCCTTGTCCCACTCGAGTCTGCAAGTTAGAGCGGAGTTAGAAATAGTAACACGTGGAATACATTTCACTTACTTTTTCGATTTCTCAATTTCGTAGGGGTGTGAGCAAACTTTGCATGCCAGCTGCGCCTCGTTGTTGCTGCAGCTCTCGACTAGCCAACGTTTCAGGCATTCGTGGTGCACAGAGCTGACATCGCCGGTGCAGCGGCAGGGCTGAATGAGAGGTTCCGGCTTATCACTGTCATAGCATATCCAGCAGTCCTTTTTGGTCAGGAAGGTCTGTCCCTCTTCGGGCGACAATTTATTGCTGTCTGCATCGAGCGTGGGTATCGATGGGTCGATTTGACGGGATAGTAGCTTGCGTGGATTCAATATCCAGAGCTGTTCGGGTGCCATAGAGTTCCACAGGCAGCAGGGAAACCACAAGGCAACGCCTATTTCGGCAATACGAAAGATGATATCATACCAGTTGCGTGAATTGACGGGCACTCTATTTCAGAAGTTAAACAGACATTAGTTTTGTGATTAGTTTTGCTTTATGGTAAAACTTACTTGCCCTTCCACAGGTCACCAAGCGTTTCGGAGGTAAGAAAACCAACAATCACAATCAGCATTATGGCCTGACTGAGCAGTCCGAAGCGCGACTGATGCAACTGCGAGGCATTCACGATCGCTTCGCTGGGGCCAAGTATTTTGCCCGTCTGATCATAGACAAAGCCACCGCGCAGCTTAAAGAATACCTCCACGCCATAAATCAGAAAGAAGATAACGACAATCAGCAGGAGCACAGCATAGCAGCCATTGAAGATGTGCGCATAATCACGACGCTCCGAATTGATCAGCGAACTGAATACCTCAATGCCAAACAGGCTGTACAGGAAGAAGTTGAAGGCGACAAAGCCTAGGAAGCTCTTCGACAGAAACTGCGACTTCTCCCAGCGTATGTCGCGCAAGTGAAATATCTAAAAAGAGCCACAAAGCAAATACATATATTATTCTTCTTATATACACATATACATATACATATACATATATATTCCAGCTTATTCAACACATATTTATATGGTAAATAAGCTGGCGAGTGCGCACGTACGCGACTTTCAAACGTTCCCACCTAAGTTTAATTAATGGTCGCGATAAATTGCGGTTGCCTATCATTGCGATATGGCGAAGCGTTGAAAAAACAATTGTAATTGTGAGTATAGGAACAAAACTGAGTACACGCGCACTTAAATAATTGTTGCACTTGAGATTGTAGATGGTTGTTTCTGTTTCTGATTCTGTTGCCACTCTCCTCCAGCAACATTGAAGCTTTGGCTCTCTCACAAGACAACTTCAAATTCAGATAAGATTGGAGAGACTTTTTGAGTAAACAATGCTCACATGATAGTTAAACGTTTTCTCACTTCACTCGTGACGCTCATAGTCAATTATTTTAAGATTAGGTAGAAAGAGTCGAGAGTACATTTGCTAGTACAAAAGCTCTTTTACTTATGTTTTTGGATTTTTTTTTTTGGCAATCTTATTAAGGCATTACTATATCTTAATGCTTATCAATGTTTTTCTAGACGCTTAGATTATGGTTTAGTACGTTTGGCAAGGTCTATATAAGTCTATATAAAAGTCGGTTAAGCTTCTGTATAATTTACTTGTTAAGCTAATTAGTTGCTATTAAGACAGTGGGGATTTCAACAAGATATTGATTTGGTGTGAAAATTTGATTTTAAGAATATTTCTTGAGGCTAGATGAAAGAAAGTAAGTTTTAAAGGTAGGCATAAGACTAAGTTGATTAAGCTTCTGTATTTTATACTTGCTAAGTATTTCTGTGAGTTTAAAAAATATATATCATATTTATTGCGACAGTTCTGTGTTCTCAACTACGCCCACAAGTACGACCCCTAATAAGGGGCGTGCGTGTCTCATAGACGTAATTTTTTATTCAAATTTGAATTTCAATGTCAGAGTTGAGCCCTAAATAAATTATAAAGTGTAAATTGTCTTCCATGCTTTAAGCAGCGGGCCAACGTTTAAGCTTTAACCCTAAAATTAATAATATACAAATTTTTGAAGACTTTTTATAATACACGAAAATCCGTATTTAAGTCTTTTAAGTTTCTGTTATATCATTTGTCGAGTATCTATACTACCTATACTTCACTAATTTCAAATTTAACTTAATGCTTAATGTAAACTTAATTAATTTTACTTTTTTGATTACTCTCAGAGTCTGTTGACAAAATTAGAAAATACTTAGCGCTCTACTATGTGATTCTCATAAATTTACATAAAAGATGCTTGCTTCCATAAGCCTTCAGCTGTTTATCTGAATTCTTTAAAAACATATCTTAGGGCAAACGTGAGCTTGAAAAAATTTTACTGCACTGAGTCAATTTTATTTATAAAACTAATTTAAATACTCTGACTAATTTGCATTTCAAAAAAAATATTGCATATAATAAATAAAGCTTTACATATTGTAATTGCCACAAAATAATTGCTTGGATTTTTCCATAACTGAAATGTGCATAAAAGTGAAAATTAATTACTGAATAATTCTCTCTATTTGAATGAAGCTAAATCCAGTTTTGAATGAATGCTATATTATATTTTGGTACTATATACTGAATGTATATAGTATATATTGTTTATGTATTCAAATCTTGTTTTCTGTATAATTAAAAAATTCTAGTTCTACAGTTAGTCTATAATCTTCTATAGTTAGTCTAGTTCTATACAATTGAGAAGAGTTAAAATTTTCATTTCATTTCATTTAATTAAAAAAAAACTATCTGAGATTTCTGAATTTAGCTATAATTTTTAGTGCATATTCAGTTAAAATCAAACATATTTAAATAAGGTTTTCAGAAAACTTTAAATGAAGTCTAGCACAATCTTTTGGAAAGCAATTTATATATATATAAATTGCTAATAATTATAATACTAATATTATATAAATAAATAAAAATATTAATTTTTACAATTATTACATATCTTAATATACAATTATATAAGATTTATTTCCAAGAAGATTATTATTAATATATATAAATATATATTATATATAGATTGATTTTCGAGAAGATTATTGTTATAATATTAATATCATTTTTATTAAAATTTTATTATTTTGATCATTTCTTGTTTTAAAGTCCTCTGAAAACCTTTTTTAAACATCTTTTTGATTTCTCTTCATTTTTATCCCTCTTTAATCTCTTCTATGTTTAATCGCATCAGCTCATTAAAAAGCTCTTTCGACTCACCTCGGCCCACATGCAGACGATGAGAGAGGCGCAGGTCATCAGCAGCGGATAATAAGCGGACATCAGGGTGACTGCCCACTGAGGCTGCAGATCCAGCTGTGCAGAGAATGAAATAAATTAATTAAATAATACGAAATTAACTAATAATAAGTCACTTCACTTACAGGTGTGGTAAAGTAGGCGCCGCGCAACGATGAAGCCACAAAGACCATAAAATAGAGCAACTTTTGAGTGGTTATGCGGCAGGCGCGTAGAATCGACGGCTGCTTGAGCCGCTGATACTCGGCGACAATGCAAATGAGCAGCTGGACGACCGAGACGAGAGCCACCACATAGAAGACGGTGGAGATGCCCGCATAGTAGGATAGATTAAAGAAGTCGCACTCATCGCCGGCATAGCGTATGTCACAGACGCAGGTATTGTTGACGCAATCGCCACGGCCCGAGCAGCTCAGATCATTGGCCGGCGTAAAAGGCCCATACATGCCGCCGCCGGGCGCTTTACTATGGCCAGAGCTGTGCATCTTGACCGCATCCAGCGGCGACTGCAACACACGCTTCGAACAACGCATCAAGGTGTGCAGGCTGGGTAACATTCTATATTAAATTAGCTGCAAATTCAATTCAGAAATAGAAACAAGATATTAACATGGAATATTTGACAAGTTAATTAATAATTGATCAAGGCTGCAAAACGAAAAAACCAATATGCCGATACAAACAACAGAATACAAAGCAAACAACAACAACAACAACATTGACAAACACCCTTTTGTCATTTGAATAAACATTTGGGTCTCGTCTGGGGTCGCTAAAAACAAATGCAAATATATATAGTATATCTCTGTCCCTCTCACTCTCCCTCTCTCTGTCTCTATTTGTGTAGCAGAAACAACGCAAATAGACGCAGACTTAGGGGTATTCAAACGGCAAACCAAAAGCTTTTCCAGCTAAAACTAGCATGAAAAACTCATAAATATTGTGTTTATATTGAACAACTTATACAATTTTTATGTTTTGAAATTTCTGGCAAATGCATATTAAAATAAATATTTTTTTATTTATGTTTAGATAAATATATTTATATCTTGGTATTTTTTAAATAAATTTATACATTTAGTCTAGTGTTAAAATTTTAGCTATAAATTTTACTTATTTTCTTTTAAATTTGAAAGCTTTTCTTTTAAATATGTGAAAAATTTGGCAAATAAATTTTGCTTAGTGTTTGAAACATGGTTGGTAAGCTGAAATAAAATAAATAAACATACTAAAAAGTTTATTGCTTTATTTGTCAACAATTTTTATAGGTCTTATATCCATCAGTCCAGATATTTAAGCAGCGCTATATAAACTGTATAAATATATATAAACTAGACGCTTTGAGTTAATTTCCTGTTTTAAAGCTTAGCTTGGAAATTTTTGACATTGTATTAATTATATTATTTTATATTTTATTTGATTTTTATTATTATTTTATTATATTATTATTTTATTATTATATTATTTTATATTTTATTTGATTTTTATACTCATTCACAAAGTGAAATGAGTATATTGGTTTTGTGCAATGTCCGTCACGCTGTCCGTCCGTCTGTCCGTCTGTCCGTCTGTCCGTCTGTCCGTATGAACGCAAACCATTTGCACAGTTTTGAAGCTAGAGAGTTGAAATTTGGAATATATACTCGTGTATACCCTCGAATTATAAAGTGTCAAGATTTTCCCGATACGCCCACTAGGGGCGTGGCAAATCGGAAAATGCATTTGCCCATACCTCAGAAACACTACTTCTAGAAATGCTAGAGAGTTGCAATTTGGAATATATACTCGTGTTGACAACCCAAGATCAAAAAGCTATGGCGGATATATCTACGCCCATTGGGGGCGTGGAAAATCGGGTAAAACTGTATCTTCTACAGTTTTAAAGCTAAAACGCCCAAATTTGGCACGTAGGTTACTGATACGATCCTATGAAGATCGACCAAAAATCTATATATCCACGCCTACTAGGGGCGTGGCAAATCGGATCTGACTATATAGTGATTTTTCAAATTCTGTAATATTTTGAGCACTATTGATGCTAGAGACTTGAAACTTGGTATATATACTCGGGTTGACAACCCAAGTTGGAAAAGATATGGCGGATATATCTACGCCCATAGGGGGCGTGGCAAACCGCAAAAGTTTGTAGCTCCTACAGTTTTAGAGCTAGAAGCTTCAAAATTGGATGGTAAGTTACTGGTGAGCTCCTCTATCGATGCGCCAAAAATAAATTTTACGCCCCTTATGGGGTATGCCCGGCTAAAAAATACCCTGTAATTTTCGCATTTTTTGAGTGTAAGCATCCAAATTTCACACTTACGTTACCCTTCACTACTTCTAAGAACTGGCCAAAAATTATATGTCTACGCCCACTGGGGGCGTGGCAAATCGGGAAAAACTATACGTTTTTCCGATTCTCAGTGAGAAAATCAGAATTATATACAGATATTACTGCTGATCTCCTCTATTGATTTCCAAAAAATTATATATGTACAAACCAATTGTGGGCGTGGCAATGGGCGTGATCTGTGGGGGTGTGAATGAGTATCCCGCAGTCGGTAGCGCCCGACTGCAACGTTCTTACTTGTTATTATTATTTTATTTTATTTAATTTTTATTATTTATTTTTTAATTTTTTTTATTTTATTTTTTTTTGTTTTATTTGTTCTTTTATTTTTATACTCATTCACAAAGTGAAATGAGTATATTGGTTTTGTGCAATGTCCGTCACGCTGTCCGTCCGTCTGTCCGTCTGTCCGTCTGTCCGTCTGTCCGTATGAACGCAAACCATTTGCACAGTTTTGAAGCTAGAGAGTTGAAATTTGGAATATATACTCGTGTATACCCTCGAATTATAAAGTGTCAAGATTTTCCCGATACGCCCACTAGGGGCGTGGCAAATCGGAAAATGCATTTGCCCATACCTCAGAAACACTACTTCTAGAAGTGCTAGAGAGTTGCAATTTGGAATATATACTCGTGTTGACAACCCAAGATCAAAAAGCTATGGCGGATATATCTACGCCCATTGGGGGCGTGGCAAATCGGGTAAAACTGTATCTTCTACAGTTTTAAAGCTAAAACGCCCAAATTTGGCACGTAGGTTACTGATACGATCCTATGAAGATCGACCAAAAATCTATATATCCACGCCTACTAGGGGCGTGGCAAATCGGATCTGACTATATAGTGATTTTTCAAATTCTGTAATATTTTGAGCACTATTGATGCTAGAGACTTGAAACTTAGTATATATACTCGGGTTGACAACCCAAGTTGGAAAAGATATGGCGGATATATCTACGCCCATAGGGGGCGTGGCAAACCGCAAAAGTTTGTAGCTCCTACAGTTTTAGAGCTAGAAGCTTCAAAATTGGATGGTAAGTTACTGGTGAGCTCCTCTATCGATGCGCTAAAAATAAATTTTACGCCCCTTATGGGGTATGCCCGGCTAAAAAATACCCTGTAATTTTCGCATTTTTTGAGTGTAAGCATCCAAATTTCACACCTACGTTACCCTTCACTACTTCTAAGAACTGGCCAAAAATTATATGTCTACGCCTCCTGGGGGCGTGGCAAATCGGGAAAAACTATACGTTTTTCCGATTCTCAGTGAGAAAATCAGAATTATATACAGATATTACTGCTGATCTCCTCTATTGATTTCCAAAAAATTATATATGTACAAACCAATAGTGGGCGTGGCAATGGGCGTGATCTGTGGGGGTGTGAATGAGTATCCCGCAGTCGGTAGCGCCCGACTGCAACGTTCTTACTTGTTTATTATTATTTTTATTTTATTTATTTTTTAATATATTTTATTATTATTATTATTTTTAAATCAAATTTATATTTATTTCATAAAAAATGATATCTTAGTATATTTAAGTATTTATATTTAGTATAGTTAGCTTTGCTTTTCAGTTATTGTAGCTACAAGCTATACTTAAAAACTTTTTCTTTAAATTAAAAAAGACAAATTTTTAATTTAAATATTTTTATTTATTATATTAAGAGTATAGTATATATTTGGTTAACAATCAAACCTATTATTTTTTAAACAGCTGCAGCAGCTAAGGCCTGTAGCTTAAACAATAAGCTAACATTTATATTCTATTTTGGGATTTGAACTCTTATCAGCATTGTTAAATTGCCTAGTTGAGTTAGTTAAATAATTCAGCTATGGACGAGTGCTAAATAAAATATGTTGCAATTCATTTAATTTTTTTCTTAAATTTTTTCGTTTGCTAAAATTCATTAAATTAAATTCCTTCATTTGTCTACTCAGTTAATTTAGTTGGCATATTAATATATATATATTCGCAATCTAAAATAATAGCTTTATATACAACATGCATAGATTTTTGTTTAACAAGCAGAAAAGTGAATTTTCTTTAAAGAATTTTTATTTTTCTGCACATTCTTCATACAAAGATCTCGAGCTCCACTCAATTATATTAAACTGACTACCCCTCATGATAGGAATTTAAGTGAGTGTACAATGTGTCTTGTGGGTCACAACGCGGACTGCATAACATCCATCAACTTGGGCTGCGAAAGGCCAGCCAGCGAGTGTCTTACTTATGGCTTAGCATTATTAGCATTGCAACGATTTCCCCAGGCCCATCCATCAAAATATGTACAAACAAACTGAACAAAGAGAGAGAGATATATATACGTACATATATGGATACACTGGATCGATATGAATGCCGTCGTTGACAGCCACAACTGAAATTGACAACGGGCGACAAACTAAAGAACAACAAACAATCAACTGACCAATCAATTCAGTTCGCCGTTCTCCACATATATCTCTCATATATTTATTGGCCAATTGAAATGCATGAGATATGTTTCAGCAAAAGGGCTAAGCTTGAGCCGAAGATGACTGAAACATGTCACGCGTTTAATTTCAATTAATTCTAATTGTAATTATTATTATTGTTTATATTGTTATTGCTTTTGCGATACGCGCTGACCGTTTCTTTGCGCTTTGCCTCTTTCTATTGCTTTTCACTGATAAGAACTCGCTGTTAGAAGAGTACGTGTGTCAGCTAGCCAGAGGTCTTACCTAATGTTAATGCACGTTTAATGGCCGACAATTTCCTATTTTGGCCGTAGGGGAAGTGCTTGAAGTATCTACTGTAAAAGGCTACTTGCAGAATTTGGAGAGGCATAAGCTCTAGGTATATATAAATATATATTTTTGTAGTTATATAAATGATTAAATATATGAATTAGTTTTAGTTAAGACTACACTTTTTTAGTCATTCATAAATCAATGTCATGTGATTTTACTACGCAAAAATTTATGGAAAAATATTTTTTAATATTCCCCAAGCTATTTCGCCTTTCCAACTTTATTTACATCTATATAGAAATATATTATATATATACGCC
Organism: Drosophila nigricruria; assembly: GCA_037075265.1. Classification (NCBI taxonomy): domain Eukaryota; kingdom Metazoa; phylum Arthropoda; class Insecta; order Diptera; family Drosophilidae; genus Drosophila; species Drosophila nigricruria. The sequence goes on along the minus strand of JBAMCI010000173.1, from coordinate 6,415,045 downwards.
AAAATCTTGCCCAATGCACAGCCACAATTAGAGAGGAAATGTCCATAAATTTTACACAATTTTCTTATATTTTTTCATTTTCATTTCGCAACATGAATGTGTTTTCTATAAATGACTACAATTTTTTTTTTCCTTTTGCTTTCTAGAGGAACTTTAGTATAGCCGACTAGCGATAAGATAAACGAACGTAAGACAAAGCACAGTAACTGTTGCTATTGCAAAATTCTTTTCTATTTTCTTTTAGCAATTGTATACCCTGTAATAAAGGGGTCTGTCCTCTGGTTAAGCAGCTTATTAGACCGGAAATATTTACATATATTACTCGTTAAATAGACCCCAATGCGAGAGGCCAAAGGGCGTACATGATTATAAGACCGGGGTAGCAAACGACTATAGAGAAAAAACCAGAAAAAGAGAACGAGAGAGCGAAAAAAAGAGTGAAAGAGAGTCCGTAACACCCACCATTTATTGCATTTTTGACCATGTGTCAATTGCTGCTTAACTCATAATAATACTCGTAATACTCGATCTATAGGAGACGGTTGCAGCGTCCCTGACATTTTTTTAACTAGACTGTTGCGTCTATTATTTTAGCTGGCTTTTCACATTACAAGAAGCCCAAAATGTCGAAAATAGCGCGCGCGCACACACCCACACGCACACACACACGCAACTAGTCTTGTTTTTATTATTTCTGATATTTTATATGTATATGTATGTATTTTCTATAGATACTGTCGGCACTCTGTGTGTACTATTTATGAGTTTGTTTGCTTGTCGATTCGGTTTGTAGTTAGATAACGCGTGCCAACGCACCGAAGCGATCATAACGCGACGCCGACTCTGACTATACTAAACCAAAATGAGAGTGAGAGAACCTGTTGCGATCCAGACTGTTAACTAAAAAGAATCTCTCATGCTACCTACCAGCTATGCGTAGCTCAGCAAGCGCCTCTGTTAACTGCAAAGCAACTCGTGCTGGTGATGCGCAGACTGTATATATATAAATATAATGCCTATTCATGCACACTTATTAAAACGAGTGTTAATTGTTTAACTTTGATATTTAAATTGAATAGATGAATGTATATTATAACTATATATCTAAGTATTACTTTATATGAATTTATTTTCTTCAGATTGGTAAATATATATATTTTTTATACCTCGGTTTTCTACTCTTTGTTTCAAATAAATATGAAATTTATATATTTTTTTATAAAAATCTCTCTTTTCGGCATAAGTTTTAGGAGTTGTAATATAACTATTAGGAATATATATATTTCATGAATTTTATTATTAATTTATTTTATTTTTTATCTCTAAAATCACTTCCATAACTAATTTTGATCATTTTTGCCTTAAGCACTGTCAACACTGTTATTATTCTGTTAACACGTGCTCATCTCTAATTGGCACTGTTAACGGCGTTAGCTTTAGCAGCGATCGTTATTTACTTTGCTCGCAAGCAGTGCTCACCGAAGAGCACGCTGCGTATACGTCATGGCAAGCAGTGCAAAAGAACATATACGAGCAAGAAAGCCTATGAAAAAGACTATGTTTCACAATAGTTGAAAAAACAATTAATTAATGATGAAAGCATACACATGTGTGTGTAGCTGTACATATGCAAATGTATAAATATACATACATCTATATATACATATGTATATATATATGTACAGATCGTTTATTAAAGGCGCGTCGTTTTTGTAAACAAAAACCGTTTGGCTGTTCAAATAAAATTGAAATAAATTTAAGCATTGGATCAGCCGCAGCTACAAATTGTCTATATATATAAAAATATATATATACATATTATACAGACATATGCTTGTATATAGATAACTATCTATGTCTGTACACATATTTCAGACATCATTTTTTTTTTTTGTTCTCTTCTTTGCTCTGGCATCAATTAAAATTGAGCCTGCGTTTGCCGCCATCATAATAATAAATTATGGCAAATAATTGCCAAAAATTGTGTGTAATTATCATGTATATATATATAAAGTATGTATATATATGTATAGTAAATTGCTGTATTTCTATCGGTTATAACTGGAGCGTAGTACGAGCAACAATTTGATTTTTAACAACTGTTTAACCCATTTGTAAGTGTATCAGAATTTAACGATTGTGCCAACTACATTTTTATAGCCAGCTATATAATTATTAACATCTGCCGCTAATGTTAAAGTGCTTAGCACCATTTTTTTTACTGTAACTAAATTGTTTTACTGAAGAAATGTTTTTCGTTTTATTTTTAAAAAATTTAAGATAAAATATAAGCAACAACTGCTTTCAACTATTGTTAATATTTCAGAGTTTGTTTCTCTACTCTATAAGGCAAAAGAGAGTCAAAAATACAAAAATACAAAAAAAAAAAACAATCAAAGCAAAAACTAGTTTTGTGGCGCCCGCAGTCAAGTTACAATAGACTGGTTTTGAGCTTGAGAGGGGTTGTGACGTTCAGGGTCCATGGTTGAACGTACGATCGTGAGAGCTGTTCAATATTTACACATGCTGATAGTGCAAACAGAGATATGTATATATATACATATATATAAAAGATACATATATGGATCTTGTCACGATACCACAACTTCAATAGCATGAAGTGTGCACGTTTCTTCGCCGTTGCGAATTGTTTTTCTTTCATTTCAAAATTAGCGCAACTCTAAAAATTCATAGCACACGAGCGTATACAATTAATAATTAATAATTAAATTTATTGATTTAGGTTTTAGGGTAGTGACAACACGCCATCAATGAGAATTCGTCAATAAAAAAAATATGTATATAATTACAAAATTAATGCCTAGGCTTGTGTATAGGGCGTGCTCAAATACGCCCACAAGTACGACCTCTAATAAGGGGCGTGCGTGTCTCATAGACGTAATTTTTTATTCAAATTTGAATTTCAATGTCAGAGTTGAGCTCTAAATAAATTATAAAGTGTTAATTGTCTTTCATGCTTTAAGCAGCGGGCCAACGTTTAAGCTTTAACCCTAAAATTAATAATATACAAATTTTTGAAGACTTTTTATTTTCTTGTTATAATACACGAAAATCCGTATTTAAGTCCCTTAAATTATCTATCTATACTTCACTAATTTCAAATTTATCAAAATGCTTAATGTAAACTTAATTAATTTTACTTTTTTGATTACTCTCAGAGTCTGTTAACAAAATACGAAAAATATGTAGCGCTCTACTATGTGATTCTCATAAATTGACGTAAGAGATACCTGCTTTTATTATCTTTCAGCTGTTTATCAAAACTCTCCTTTTCATTATATATATTATGTTTATACTAACTGAGCTGATTGAAAAGAAGAGTTTAGGTGTACATATGTAACACCTGAAGGCCCATCCCATAAAGTATACATATTCCTTAGCAAGATAAGCAATTGAGTTGATTTAGCATTGTTTGCTTGTATGAATGCCTTCATCTATATCAATATATATAAGTTCTCCTATAAGTTAGTATTTGATCTTTGTTTACATACATTTGTTTCTCTCTCTCTAACTTTGTTTTCCTTTTTTGTCATTAATTACTGTAATACCTGAGTACGTAATGTCTAGCTTATCCAAAATGATCTTTAATTTTATTTGACATTCAACTATGAATATATATATATACTTTTTATTTTTAGATAATCAGCAAACTCTGTTGACAAGCTCATTAACCTTATCGTTGTCTAGGGTCTAGCTCTAATGCACTCTCTGGCACTCTTTTCTTATCTACCTGTCTCATAATTTTTATCTTTCTTTCACTTATTAAAGCTCGTTATGGCTTGTCTAGTTTATTTTAATAAGATTATTATTTTTTCTATATTTTTTTAAGTTTTTTTTTTTATCTTCTATTCGATCTTCAACTATTTCCCAAGACCCTCAATCTATAATAGTTGAGTTACAAACACGTTCTAGCAGCTGTTCATAAAAAACCTCTCCCGGTATACTTGAAGTATGCGAACGGCGAGTCAATTAATTGCCAGTTAGCTGCTATTAGTGTTCATTAAAAGAACAACTCAGGTGTAAACAAAACAAAGGTGTTTACTGGGCTGTCAAGAAGATGCAAATAAATTGCCAAACAGATGGAATAGCTTCAAATTGACGGAACGCTAAATGATGCTTATTTGTAGCATATCTTTTGTTTCTGGTTATTTTTTTTTTTTTGGTTAATTTATTTACTTTGAATTTGCTAAAAAGTTCCGAGTGCACATAACCTTATCAAGAGTTTCGGCAATCCTAACCACAGAACATATGGTATGCGTAAACCCAACTGATAAGCAGTAGCACTCTATGGGGTAAAGGCAAACTCTGACGTCGATTGCCTAAAACTAAAACTTGACGTATGTAATTTATCTGACAAAAAAAAAGTATATAAGCCGATTTGCTGCATTGCTAGAACTTGTGCTAGAAGAGATGACAAGTTGTTGGCAAAGCAATTCCAATATTTTTATCAATATATTGCCTAGCTGACTCAGCGAGCTAATAAAAAGTGCCGATAAGATTGTTAAGAAAATTCAACAACAACAAAAACATTCCAAAAAGAGCCGCATAGAGCATACTCATAACACAAAAATTAATACATAAAGTATATAATACATAGTATATATTATATATTGAATTATTATTTATAACATAGTTTTTTTTTTCTTTCTAAAAATAACATAAAACATCACTTGGACACCCTCTTCAGTATGTTAAGCTAGTTATGTTAACTAATTACCTGCTCTTTACATTAAACTGTTAAATTTAACATCAATGTTAAGGAAAATCACGCCATAGCTTTACAGCAAAATGCAATTACATTAATTACATTTTATGATTGCTGTAATAAACAAATATTTTATACACATTTCACAGCTATAAAAGTGTCAAGTCATGGCTGACATCAGACACTTTAACCCTGTATGGTCTTAACATCTCATTATAGATTCGACACTTAAAAGATAAAATAAACATTCGAGCAATAACATTTTTTGCAATAAAAATAGCAAAACGTTTAAAACATTGCAGGGGACGGGCCTGAAAGCCGCCAAGCAACCGCTGCGATACGAAAGTTCTACTGTTTGCTGATTACGCCGTATGGGAATATGGTCTATCATCCAAATAATTAATATTAATAGAGTTATTATATTCGATATTTTACGTAGAAGTTCAACTCATGCAATCTAGCTATCTTTGAACTCATGCAAATCAATTAATTGGCTAATTGAATTATTTAAATTTAATTTAGATACTCACAATACTTCGATTAGGTTCTTTTGTTCGTTCATTGATTGCGCTGATTCTTATGAAGGGGGACAAGCGCTACGCAACTAATTTTCAGTGTTAGTTAGCAAAAACTTAACGTCAGCTGCAAGAGAATTATGTTAGCTATATGTACACAAGCAAATGTGGGCAAATATCGTGGTAAGGTAACAAAAGACTTGTTTGCATTTGGCAAGAGGGGGTGCGACATGTTCGCTGAATAATTCGATGTTCTATGAGTGAAGTTTGTATACCCTTTCTTATTCAAATTAATGTTTTAAGCTTACTTTTTATATTTTTTGAAACCAAATATTTGAGAGAAAATACCTAAAGAAAATATTCTTAAATGCAAATATTTTAGAGAAAATACCTAAAAAAAATTTCTTAAAATATATTTATGCTTAAAATTTGTTCTTTAGTTGACAAAATTAGTGATTCAATCCTGACAAAGCACAAATTTCTTCTGTATAAAACAGAATATTCTCATTATTATTTACAAAATGTATTTATTTTTTGTATAAGATGAAAATTATTAATAATAAATTTAATTAAATATAAATAAAAGAACTTATGGGAATTAATATTAAATCGAAATCAAAACTAATTCTGTTTAAAAATAAAATTTCGCATATATCTTAAAATTTTCTTTTGTTTAAAATACTTTCAGTTTACCTTAAAGTTAGAGTAAATATTCACATTTATTAAGAAAGTAAAAAAGACGTTTTATTTAACTATTTTTAGAGTTTAAAAAGTAAACAAAAAATTGCTTAGATCGCATACTTTCACTTGACACAGTTTCTTGAAAGCAAAAACACTGAAAGAATACATTTTAGCTATATTTTAAGCAATTGTTCTTAAGAAACTTAAGAGACTTTTGGGATATTGCAAATATGCAGAATATGATTATTATAATTTTTGCTGAGAATAGAATAGTTATATACATATATATATATATATATATATATATATATATATATATATATATATATATATATATATATATATATATATATATATATATATATATATATATAATTATGTATAAATATTTATAATACATATTTGATAATTTAATCTATAATTTTTGTAATTCATATTGAAAAATCCTAAGTATGCTTAGACATCTGTTTCCATTTGAACTGATGATTTAAATCAAGAAGTCCTTGTACTACTCTCTTTTTTGCTAATTCAATTCCCATTTGTAGCATCCCCTCCACTATGTAGTATGTATGCATATATTCATGCTCCAAATGTCATATGTTACGCTTATGTGGCCCACGCACAAAAGCATAAAATCAATACCGACGCCTTGGGCAGATGGAATAGGTGTGGGCGGATGCCTACAAGCAGCCGCACGTAATTTTATACGGCAGAGGGCAGCCTAAGTAAGTGAGTGAGTTACATTTACATTTCCACGGGGCACGGCAGTCTAGCTATTCAATTTTTCTTTTTCTTTTGCTTTTTCTTGCTTTTTGCTCGTTTCATACCCAGGTGTTATGCGTGTTATTTGTATACGCGCGTGTCGTCGGCGACTTGTGAAGCGCAAAGAGAGGCGCGTGTAATGTAAATTTCAATTAATTGTGCGAGAATTTTGCAGTTCCTCATTTTTGCTTTTTTCATATACCAGATTCACTTATTGCCAGCACAGCAGCGACTCTCTGCTGTGCACTGACCTGCCCTCAAATTGCAAATTGCAAGCGTTGCAGCAAAATCATAAGCGTAAACAACAAATCATGCTGAGCATATTTATATATATACACACACACGGATATTTCCCTTCACATGTGTGTGTGTGTGTAATCAATTAAACTGATTCAATCATATTTAAGTGAAATGTTTCGGTGAGAGAGATGTCGGACGAGCATTGCGTGTGACGCGCAATTGGAAAGTGAAAATTGTTTTTGAACTGTTGACAACTAACTATAGCAAAACATCCTATATATAAGACAGATGACTGTGCGAGATTTTGTCAAATTTATATAAATAGTAGAATTATTTAATTAAGTTTCTAAAGAGCTGAAGTCAAGCGGTGTGAATAATGTAATGAGTAGTTTAAGAGAAGCAAAGCTAGTTTCTAAATTTTTGAATTAGTGGAACCTAAAAATGTTTTTTGACTACAAATATATATAGATAGCTAAATATATGTGATATATATATATGAAAAAGTTCAGACTTAAAATATATATACAGATATATTTATTTATTTAAATAATTTATTAATATCCATATTTTTCTATATTCTTTCATCTTCAATCATTTTTGGATCTATACAATTCGAATCAAATCTCTGGCTTAACTTTGTTATATTTCATTAAATTTATAAATAATTCTATTTGCATTAGCTCATGTGTTTCTTCTTTAAAAATATTGCTAGTCTTATATATATTTTTATATAATGTATGTGCGCAATAATTTGAATTTTAGCCAAAATTTGGCTGCTATTTAATAAGGTCCAAGATACTTATACTTAGTATTTGTTTCTGTCTCAAAAATTTTATAATTTTAAGCATATTTCAAAAATATATTTTTCAGTCTACTCTGAGGTTCAGTTGTTTTTACTTTAGCTTCTGTCATACATCTTATAGTAGAAAATAAATGGATATTTCAGATTTCCTTTAAACCCTCTTTTAGAATCGAATTCCTGAGCATATTTCGAATAGCTTAAGTTTCTAGGTAGTTAAATAGTAATGTAGTTTGTCTAGTTAATTAAGTGACACTTCTACTGAGCAGTATGACATTAAAATATACTATAATATAATGTCTATATATATAGATATATATGTAATTATTTAATTTCAACCTTCACGTAATTTCCACTGTGTATAATCGCCTCGCCTTTTTAGAGTTTTCTACTGCAAATAATAATAACAATAAAGCATCCATATGCAGCTGCCTTATCGTTGTCTATGCACACTTATGAAGTGCTAGAGATACAGTGAGCTATCTCTAAAGTGAACAACTGTAGTTGATCGTTTGTTAATTGACATACTTTAAAAATGAATCATAGCTTTACAATAATATGATTCATAATATTTACAGTTTTACTATCTATTGATTGTCATTATACCTAGATTAAGTATTTATATTATTGAGTATAGATACTTAAAAAAAAAACTATCAGGCTTTAGATCTTACAAAATATTTTAAACCTCAAAAAATATTATTTCTAGCTACTTTTCTTCTGTTTTTTTCTCGTCTAAATGCAAATTCCACTCATTTTCCACGCGTGAAAGTGAATTTAACCCAAAATTACCGTATAATTAACTTTTGAGAAACCGAAATACAGCCCTAACCGAATATTATATAACAATATGAATAACTTTTAACTGCTCAGTATTTAAATAACTCTTAAAACTGTCAAAAGTCAAAGCACAATAATATATTTAAATATTTGTTGTTGCTAATAATAGACCGTATTTCGTGCATTGCGAAAACTGCACGCTTCACACAGTTTAACCTATTTTTAATAAAGATCAAGTTACTATATAAACAAGCGCGCCGTTGGCCGACATCTGTGCACGGCTATTAAGACTACATATAGTTGCTTTTCGCGCTTGCCTCACTGTTATTGTTTGCCATAAGCGAAAAACGTTTGGCTCGGTGCTCGAGCACCTAGAACGAACAGACGAACGTACGTACAGTTATTTGGGTGCATGTAAATAGATAAAGTTCGCCGTGAAGTCAAATGAAAAAGAGTTGCGCAGTTAGCGCGAGGGAGAGGGAGAGAGATCGAGCCAGAACAGTAATTACGATGTGTGGAGAAGGCCGCACACTAAATGACAATAATAAAGTGACAGAAGAGCGAGGCAAAAGTTAAGTTGGATGTGAATGAACGCATTGCCAAACACACGCACACATACGTATGCACACACACATGACACACACACAAACCATCACCCGCTAGGGGGTTGGTTTGTCACTCAAATTTGATAGGCATTTGAGGCAGTGTTGCCATTTCTGCTTTTTGCCAAGTCAAATCTGGCTTTAAAATCAAAAACAGCGGGAAGCAGGAGTCTTAGATTTTCAGAAAATGGAAAAAGCTTTTTTCAGCTTTTTTATTTCTTCAATTTTTCTAATATTTTGTATGTTGTTTGTATGAAAATGAATTTGCCTAAAGATGCTTATGAAACTACTCAGTTTTTTGTCGCTTTCCTTTCCAGCTAAAAAACAGCTTTTGCTGCTCATACCAAAAAGGGCAACACTGATTACAGCCTTTTGCTTATTAACAGAAACTTTAACATAAACTTCGAATGCAAGTTTATGATCGCCAATAAATATTAGCATGTTAACAGAATATCAGAATGTAAGCAGTTTTATGTCTGTTACGACTGTCCCGTAAACGGGTTGAAGTTATTCTGTTATGTGTGTACGCAGCGCTTGAGTGCATTTCGAGTACATTTGCACCCAAACGGCGCCAATAACAGAGTGCAAAACACTGCAGACAGCCAGGTAAGCAACAAAAAATATTGCCAATACAGCACTTATGTAGGCTTTGCAGTGAGCATGACTAAGAATACGCTTGGCCCACCTGAGTCACTGGAGCGCACGCGACCCAAACAATTTGATACGCATTTAATAAAACATATTTGCATTTGATTTACCCTCTCACCTGGTCAAAATTATATTCCAAAAGAGTTTTAGCTGGCGAATTATGCAGCAGGAAACAAAGTGCACATAAAAACACAAACACACACACAGGCGCGCACACGCACACACACACTCACATACGTATGTTTGTGTATGTATATATAATTATTTTTATTTATATACCAACGTCATACACAGTTCGCTGTGTTATATTTATTAAAATATGATTTTATATGACAAAAATAGCTCTAAATTGCATTTTTCACATTTTTTTGTTATTTTTATTTATTTGTTTTAATGACTTCTTTCGTCAGCCCGATTTTATGTTGTATTCGCTTTTTTTTGTCGCAGCTAACTTTGCAGTGAGTTGCTGTAACGCTGCTGGTTCACAGTAGACTAACAGCGCGTTGTCATGTTGCAACTCAAAAGAAACTGTGCACAACGCGCTGTTAATAATCGATTCGTTTCGATAAATGCGCGAAATTTAAAAAATGCAAATTCTGAGTTGACATCAATTTGATTTTTTTATTCGCTATATAATATGAATGTTTTTGTTTTTTGGAATGCTTGCTTATTGTAGTGCGTGAATTCGGCTATGTTTTTCTAGATACTCTCGCCTGGTGAAGCGCTTCGTGCAGTCCAAGCACTGAAAAGGACGTTCACCCGAGTGAGTCCTGATGTGATTGACCAGATGACTGCTCTGCGTAAAGGCCATTTGGCAGTGTGGACACTGATATGGTCTGTCACCGGAATGGACACGTTTATGCCGCTCCAGATTGACACTTTGGGTAAAGGTTTTCGGGCAGTTTAAGCACTTGTACGGCCTTTCACCCGAATGCACCCGGCTGTGGCGCTGCAGATCTCCGCGATTGGCAAAGGTCTTAGGGCACAGGCAACACTTGAAGGAACGCTCCCCGGAATGGGCGCGAATGTGCTCCTGGAGATACCATTTGCTGGTGAAGGCCTTGGCGCATTCGGTGCACTTGTAGGGTCGCTCGATGTGGCTGTGTCGCTCCAGCTCTGGCCAGGCTGAGGAGTGAATGCGCCTGTGATTGCTCAGATGATGGCTCTGGGTGAAGCTCTTCGGGCACTGTACGCACTTGAAGGGCCGCTCGCCGGAGTGAACGCGCATATGCTTGTCCAGATTGCAGCTCTGATTGAAGGCCTTCTGGCAGTGGATGCAGGCATAGGGTCGCTCGCCGGAATGGATGCGTATGTGTCGTTTGAGACTGCCGCGATGCGCAAAAACCTTCGAGCAGATGGGACACGGCTGAACTAGATCCGATTTGCTTGGCTGTAGCTCAACTGGTTCACTGAGCTGTTCGTTTGTGCTGGCTATGCCCATGCCTATCGGTTCCGGCTCCTCGCTCTTTATGTGAACTTCTAGAATGCTATTCTCTCTCCCCTCCTCTTCCTCCACTTCCTTGGTCTCCTCTTTGATATCACATTCTGCATATTGCCACGCCTCGCGCAGCAGCTGGCAAAAGTGTTGATAGCTCTGCTCACATCTCCGTTTAAAGCGATATGCATTCTGCGCGGCCAGCACGCAGGATAAACAGATTTGTTTGGGAAACGGATCGTCGCGTCGCACTAGACAATCAACGCACTCGTTGAGCATCTCGGCTAGACAGGGCTCGGAGGAGTCGGGCTGGTCGCGCTGGGCGAATATATCCACTAGAGTGACAGCGCTGCTTGTGCAAACGCGACAAACTGCTTCCATTTTCAAATGGAAAGCCAAAAACTTTTCCCTATTCTCTATTTGTTTATGTTTTCTTGCTATACCAATATATAATGTAAGATGCAGTCGGATATTCAGCAAATACCTAAAAAATACCAGTTTTGTTAAAAAATACCATGAGCTGTATTTCAATTTTACACCGATAACGATTATATTTATTTTTATTTTAAAATATACTTTTAAGTTTTTTTTATTTATTTACAAGAGCTTACAAAATTGAACAACTTTTAATTTAATACATTTTATATTCTATATTGTATTTTACTCACAATCTTTCTGATGTTTGTTGCATTGCAACGTCATCGAACATATCGAATAATGTTTAACAGCGCAACATGTTCCTAGCAGCTTTGACATTACGCTCTCCGCTCTCATTAGACCACTTGCACGTACATACATCTTATTGGACTTTTTGAGAACAGCACTTGTTAACAGCTGTTACACAAAACTGTTATTGTATATCTTGCTGTTGACGCGTGTGGTCGGGTTTTTTTCGGCGGTAAATGCGGGTATTTTAATCTAAGCAACAAATCTCAAGTGCAAAATAAAAAAAAAAAAATAAAAAAATTCATGAAAAAAATTGCAAAAATTTCGAAATGTGTTGAAGATCGCGACAAACATAAATATTAGTTAAATAAAGGTAAATTATGGCAAGAGCAAAGCGATTTTTATGCGTGTGTGTGTGTGTGAAGCAAAATCGATTATTCAATCTGTGTGTGTGTGTGTATAAGTCAGTGTATGAGTGAGCGTGCGTACGTGTGTGTGTGTTTGTTTTAAAGTTTTTTTATGCACTATAAACGTAAAACTTAACATAATATGCCAATTTAACTAATTTAAAATACAGCAAAGACAATTGAGCAGAGAAATGCGACAAAGCAAACGGCAAAACTGTAGAGAAGTGTATACCAAAAGCAGAGCGTAAAAAAGTCCAACCAGAAACGTACACACACACATACACATACACACAGCAATACAAATTCATTTGCTCACACACACACGGGCGTACACACGCACACATACAGAGGCGAACGGCTAAACACAAAGTAAATGAGCGCAAAAGCAATTGCGAAAAAGAAAAACAAGCAAAAGCAAAACACAATCTATGTGTGCGTGTGCGTGTGTGTGTGTAAAAGCAAATGCAAAGCGCAAGATTTAATAATTAATTTAATGCCTTAGCTTGAGTTTAGACAAAAGTTCTCACTAAGCTGGCAGCTGCTAGTGAGTGTGAGCGAGCACGCAACATATGTATGTCGGCCATCAGCTGTTTTGACACTTGACACGATCGTCGGCCCGTGTTGTTGTTGTTGTTTTTCTCTCTCTCTCTCTATTGTTGTTGTATTTTGATTTACTTTGATTTGCTTTGCTGCTGTTTTTGCTTTGCGCTTTGATTTTTTTTTGCGCTGTGTTAATTAATGCAAATTGGTTTATTTATTGAGTTAAATTGTTTTCTATGTTTCAATTGACGCAAAAGCAAATGCAAAGACAAACAAAGTCAAAGGCAAAAACAAAATATAAATAATAAAAAAAAGACAACTAAAAAAAACAGTGAAATAAATGAGAAGTAAAAAAAAATTAACTGACAACTCTATAAAAATTCAAATATATTTAAAAAAAATAAATAAAAACAGTGAAAAAAATATGAGAAGTAAATAAAAAACTATCTGGCAACTCTATAAAAATTCAAACATTAAAAACAAATTAAATTAAAATAAAATAAATCAAAATTTTCCATGCTAATTTTTGTTTTATTCTCTTTTCTTACACCATTCTCTTTACAGCTACACAGAAAAATAAATAAAAAATAAAAAATTTCAATTTAAAAGCGGAAAATAATTTCAAGTGTTAAACCAAATGTTAGTCTAAGCTTAAAGTGTAAAACTAGTTTAAGCCCGCAAAGTGTTAACAAAAAGTAAAAACAAAATAATATTTAAAATTAATACAAAAAAAAAAAACTGTAATAAATAATTTAATAAAAAAAAAACAACAAAAAAAGCTGAAGCTTCCACTAATCCAACAAAGCGCACGAGTTAAAACAGTCAGTTTTTACGGCTAAAAAAAACAAAGGCTAAACAAAAAAAAAAAAAGGCTAAACGTGCCTAGCTGCGCTTTGCAATCAGCCCAATTGCACTAAGAAAATTTCCTTTTTACCGTTGTTAATCAATTCGCCAAAATAGCTAAATCCATTTTACAATTTCTAAAAAAGAAAAAATCCCATCATAGTTCGGGGACGGCAAGCGGCAGCGGCAGCGGATCAGAGGGCAAGCTACAGCAGCAGCACAGCAACGAGGAGGAAGGCGGTGGTGCAGGTGGAGGACAGCAGGAAGCAGCCGCCGCTAGCCACAAAATAACGCCGCCGACCACAGCAACAGCAACAGCAGGAGCAACAGGAGCAAGAGCATCTAGTGCAGGTGGAGTCGAGGCAGGAGTCGGTTCGGGTATAGCCAAAACAGACGCAGCAGCTGCCGGCTCTGGCGAGGAGCCGCCGTTGGCGACCAATCAACAAGGCATTAGCTCATCACCTCAGGCCCAGGTCTCGGCCAGCGCCACGTTTCGTTTGTCCTCGCTGACGGGCACCATCTCGAAAATGGGCAATAACGCGACCACATCCAACAAGAAGGTGGATGCCGCCGAGACGGTCAAGGAGTTCCTCGAACAGGCCAAGGAGGAGTTCGAGGATAAATGGCGTCGCAATCCGACCAATACGGCGGCGCTCGATGATTTCGAAAGGATCAAGACACTGGGCACCGGCTCCTTCGGCCGCGTCATGATCGTCCAGCACAAGCCGACAAAAGACTACTATGCCATGAAGATATTGGACAAGCAGAAGGTCGTCAAGCTGAAGCAGGTGGAGCATACGCTCAACGAGAAGCGCATCCTGCAGGCGATACAGTTTCCATTCTTGGTCTCGCTCCGCTACCATTTCAAGGACAACTCCAATCTCTATATGGTGCTGGAGTATGTGCCCGGCGGCGAGATGTTCTCGCATCTACGGAAAGTCGGACGCTTCTCGGAGCCCCACTCCCGTTTCTATGCGGCGCAGATTGTGCTCGCCTTTGAGTATTTGCATTATCTGGACCTCATCTATCGCGATCTGAAGCCGGAGAATTTGCTAATTGATTCGCAGGGCTATTTGAAGGTCACCGATTTCGGCTTCGCCAAACGGGTCAAGGGTCGCACCTGGACGCTGTGCGGCACACCCGAATATCTGGCGCCCGAAATCATTTTGTCCAAGGGCTACAACAAGGCCGTCGACTGGTGGGCGTTGGGCGTGCTGGTCTATGAAATGGCCGCCGGCTATCCGCCGTTCTTTGCGGACCAGCCCATACAGATCTACGAGAAGATCGTCTCCGGCAAGGTGCGTTTCCCCTCGCACTTCGGCTCCGATCTGAAGGATCTGTTGCGCAACCTGCTCCAGGTGGATCTGACCAAACGCTATGGCAATCTGAAAGCGGGCGTCAATGATATTAAGAACCAGAAATGGTTCGCCTCCACGGACTGGATAGCGATCTTCCAAAAGAAAATCGAAGCGCCGTTCATACCGCGGTGTAAAGGGCCCGGAGACACAAGCAATTTCGATGATTATGAGGAGGAGGCGCTACGGATTTCCAGCACCGAGAAGTGCGCTAAGGAGTTTGCCGAATTCTAGAAGATGCACAAACAACAACTCGCATTCAATTCACCATCTTCGTTACCATCGTCGTTGTTGTCGTCGTCGTTGTCGTCGTCGTCTCGTCTATATGTCTACTTACTACAACTACAACTACAACTACTACTACTAGTGCTACAACTACAACTGCAACTGCAACTGCAACTTTTACATCTGTTTGGGTCTAGCTGGTCATATACTTATCATACACCAATACAGTCCACAACACACTCAAACTCCAACAGATCAGAACACCACAGAACACACACACACACTCACACTCACACACACACCATCAACAGAAACCCCAATTGGATTTTTCATACCCAGTCGCAACAAATAACAAATAACAGTGAGTATCCAATTGGAATTATTTATACTATACTACTTCTGTTATTATATAACATTAAAAAGGAATATATCATTTATTTATTTTTAAAAATATTAAAATGAAAATTTTTATATAATAAATGAATAATAAATTATATAATTATATATTATATATATTTTAAACTCCAACTGAGAGATCTTTTACATTGCAATGAATGTGTCTATATCTATAAATGGATATAAACATATATAAAGACCAGAGCTGCTATTACTTTCAGAATTTAAATTAAAATTTCCTTCAAAAATTAGATATATATACCTATAGATACCTATAGATATCTAGATATATACATATATTTAAATATTTTCACTCTTTATAATATTACAATGCATTAAGAATAGTAAATTAAATGAAAAGAAGAGTATAGGTTTATTACTAGAACTTTTCTACTTAAATAAAGTATGTGGTAATTTTATAGATAATTGTTGGTTTTGGCCAACATGATTGAGTAATCAGAGCACAAGTCCATAAAATCAAAGAAAATTCTGCTAACTAAGAATTTGTTTATACTTTTCTAAAGGTTGTTGACATGCTGAATGGGAACAAGGAATAAGAATAGTTCTCATTTCCCGTAGGATTTTTAGATACACCAATAAAATATGTGTTTATCGGGTATATTTGTATTACTATACTATGAAGATTTATTCTTATTTTAATAGAATCAATAAGTACTAATCTTTGCTTTCATTACTATTATTAAATTAATTAAAAATCATTATTTGTCACCAAGATCTTGCCTGTTAGATTTACGCATTAGCTGTAGAGCACGCCATCTATGGGCGAGCAGGGAAACCCGTCGCTCTTAGTTGACCCCGTCAGAAGGTCTTTTTCAGCAGAGGATATTTCGCTAATAAATAAAGATATTTTAAATATTTTAAAGAGTATTTAGAGTAGAGAAATACTACTTGAAGATACCACAATGATGTTTTAGTAAATATACAAAATTAACTTGATTTATATTAAGTCAAAACTGCCCGAAAGTTCATTTTTATTTTTGACAATTATGTCATATTATGCTTGAAATTATCAAGCATATCACAAATTTGAACTGCATTTAACCAACAAAAGCCTTCGAAAAATTATAGTTTGATTCGTGGTTGCTACATATGATTAAATGTTGTGGTTTCTTCAAGATTTGTTAGATAAGTAGATGTATAGGAAATTCATACAGAGCTCAGCTTTTTGCTTTATTTACTTTGTTTATTTTAGCCACAACCATGGCTATTAGATATCATTGATATATTATCTTTCATTCGTATAGCTAACTTAAATAAGCAAACGTCATTTATACTATATATATTTACATTCTTTGCCCTAATAGATCTGTGTTGTGATATATGCATGGAAAATTGTGGAAAATTTGTTCCACAAATGATTTACGATTGATGGTTGTTTGTTTCTCTTTGGACATCACCTTGAAGTTGATGAAGCACAGCGGCAGCCTCTTAAGCACACTAACCCGAACTGAGTTCATCAACTCAAATTGTTCTGACTGTGCTTTAGACAGCTTCTGCTCATGCCCACTCCTGCTTCTCCTTCTTCTCCTTCTCCTTCTCTTCTTACATTTCGTTGAACGCGTGCCGGTCATTCTTTTAATTAGTTTGACTCGCTGCAGCTGTCAGTGAGTCGAAATTCTTGGTATTTGGCCGGGCTCTGTATATGTGTGTCGGTGGGTCGACAAAGGCTTTGGCAACCTGCTCGTACCACATGTTGAGCACATGTTCCTTCTATTCAAATAATTCCTAATACGTGCTCTTTGTCGACTCTGACCCACCCAGTTGCCATTTGCCAGTTGCTGGGAAACACCATTCGAGATAATGCTAACTGTCAGCGACTTAGTTTTTTTTTTTTTAAATGTTCAAATGTACTCAATGAATCAATGAGTTGGAAATAATTCACGTTTGACACTAACTATGCGACATTAGATAAGAAATTTCTGTTTCTGCCATAGGTGGTAATAGAATACTTTGCGGTTATATACTACTAATATTTTACTACCAAACTGATGATATAATGTGGCCAGAGATTAGGTTGAAAGTATTATCTAATATCGTATATATACATGTACATCTATACATATATTATGCAAGTTATACATTTTTTAAGAATTTATTAATAATAAATATTGGAAATTGCAGTCTGAGATATTTCACTGCAAAGGATTTGTTTTATTTATGCGAATTTTTATTGTAAAATAATGAAAAAAATTAAGTTACTTAAAATATATTTATATGTAAATAAAAAAAGTATTTTACTTTTATTTTTAATAAATAAACAAATATTTAAATACATGTAAATATATAAGTATTTAGTTTAATATTTAATAATAATAATAATAATTTAATATTTACATATATTTTTATATATTATCTATATGTATATATAAAAATTAAATACATTTTTTATTTTATATATATATTTTTAATAAATACAAAAGAAATATTTTTGTATTTATAAATATTTATATTTTTTTAGTTAAATATATTTGAATATATTCTTACATACTATTTTGAATGTAAATAAAAAAATTAAATACATATTTTTGTATAGAAAAAAAAAATAAAAAAGAATGTATACAAATATATTTTTGTTTAATATATTTATATATATTTTGTATATATATTTTTTTATATATAAAATAAAAAATAATTTGTTGTTTAAAATAATTATTTAAATAGTTAAAATATTTTTATATATATTATTATATACCATTAATATATAAATATATAAATAAAATATATGGTTTTGAATATCTATAAATATTTATAATAAATAATTAATTTTTGTAATTATTAAAAATGTTTACAACATTTTAAAGGTTTTTTATATTTATATTTTTATTTAAAATATTCTTTAGATTTCTTTGACAATAATTTTCATTTATATTTTAACTCTGTCTTTGACTGGTTGATAAATGAATAAAAAATATTCAAGTAATTGGGTTAATTAAATTGCGTTTGCTATAGAGATTAATAGCTAAAGCCCTTTTCCCAAATTTCTCTACTCGCAATTGTTATTCCTTTTATCATTCTTTTTTTTTTACTTTTTCGTAATTAAAACTTTTGCGTGCACGAAAATTTCGTTGCTTGCCTTAAGAGCATAGCCTTAAGAGCATAGCCCTTAGTTTGCTACCTGTCTCTCTCAGTTCTTCTCGTTTTCTCCCTCTCTCTCTCTCTCTCTCTCTTTCTTTCCCTCTCTCTCTCTCTCTCTCTCTCTCTCTCTCTCTCTCTCTCTCTCTCTCTCTCTCTGCCCCCTCTCTTTCTGTATTCATGCTCACTTTTTGCATTAAACTTTGCGTTTAACCATATCAACGTGGCGACCAAAATGCCACAAAATATAATATTGATATTTACACTTGACCCATTTGGTTGCCTTGACAGTCGAGTGTATATATGGATGTATGTATATGTGTGTGCGTGTGTGTATGTGTGTTGTGCTGTCCTTAGCATAAATAATGTCAAGCCCAGCAAGGCTAACAAAATAGAGAATTTGTATGTATATATGTATGTATATTTATATTAAATATATAGAAATAATTCTATGCGCTTTTGCTGTGCAGTTACAAATTGTTTTTAATACTCTTTTTCCATGTGAAAAATGGGGTATATTAGTTGTGTACAATGTTCGTCTTTCCGTTTGAAATCTAAAGCTTTTCGTCCCTATTGCAGTTACCGACTTGATATTTAAGCTATATACTCACGCTTACCCTGATCTTATAATGTGTTAAGTTGTTGTCGAGGGCGTGACCAATTGGGAATTACTAAATTTTATGTTAATTTTCGAATTATATATAATAATATATATTCATAAAGACTTATATTATACACAAAATATCATGAAGTGATCATTAAAAGCGGGCTTAACATGAAAATCTGTGACTTTGAGAGCTTTATAGCCAGCATTTCAAAATAAGATTGCTGTAGACTACAGGCTGTAACAGGCAGTAGATTGATCTCATATATATACCTGGTAAAAAGTATATCTTTGGCAGTTCAATCCAAGCCTTAAGACTCGCCCAAGTTACGACCTGCTGATCTCTTTTATAGATTAACGACAAATTTTATATATATGCCTGTCTGAATGGGCCTAAAAGAAGCTTGCCAAATCTGGATAAACTATATATTCTTTGATCTATTCCATAGATAGAACTATATATTATGGGTTGTTCATTGGGGCGTTTCAGACTCCTTTATATCAATCTCTGATATATTTGAAACTGTTACTATTTTTCTATTAGTCAACAATTATTCCGCAGTCTGTTACACCCTGCACTGCAATATTCTAACTTTTCGCGTGCTTTCGGCCCATTAGCCAAATATGCATTGTTGTTGCTTTTTCATTAAAAGTCAAGACGCTGCGCGTTATTAATATAACAATAAATTATAGGCAGCCACTGTGCGGCGAATGCGTGTAACAGGCGCATAAAACGTCAAGAAAATATACAAAAATAAAATAAAATAAAAAAAACATAAAACATTTATAATTATGAAATTTACAAGTCCAAGCGTGGGCCGTCGTCATAGCAAAGGCAGACAGTGTAGACAGCCTGTTGACCTCCACAATAGTCGAAATATGTGTAAAGCCAAATGCTTTAGCTGCATTTCATATATATATATTTTGACCATGACCTTGCTTGACCTCTGCCCAGGCCATTTTCTTGCTGCTGGCTTGTCTTCTGCTAATTTGTTTGTTCCATTCCTTCATGTGACACATTTCTTGCTCAATTTTATTGGCACTAATTAATGTTCGAAAGGAAAAAAAAACTAAAACGAAAGAAAAACAAAAATTTTATTCATCAATCATTTGTTTTTTATTTGCTTCACTTTTCGTTTTAGGCCCCGTGGCCAATTATACCGATAGTCTGAGCAACTAGCACTTAAGCATTTGCGCTATTTACATAAACCCCATCCAGAGTGCTCAATGAATGTGTATATAAGTCGCGTTGTCTCAGATATGACTAAGACTAAGGCTTTAAGGCCTAATAGGGATATTGCGTTAAGCTATTCATGTTAAAGTTCATAGTCAACTGAATATTGCTTAATGATAATTACCTAAACTGATAATTGCTCTATCAATTTCTCAATTTCTCAATATTTCTTTCAATGTTCGCATATTAATCAATTTTTATGGTACCCATAAAACTCTGTGTACATATTTCTTTTGTTTTTGTTCTGTTTTCTATTATATTCTTGAAAATGTTTTGTATATTGTGATAAATGTTTTCTTATACTAGGTTTTACTAGTCCTTAGTCCGTTAGGTATATGTTGTAATATTATTTGTTGCAATATTGTTAAGAAATTGAAATTGTTATTAATCATTCGAGAATTTTTATATAAAATATGAGTGGGATTAACTTCTTAATAGTATAAAAGTCTTTCTTAGAGTTGAATTATTATAATATATATTGTATATATACAACCTTTGAAGCTCTTTCTAAATCACTTCAAAGTGCATTGAAGCTATTCTTATAGTTCGATTATCATCTATAGAACCTATTGAGCTGTTTCTACATCTCTTCACTTCAATCATTATCATATTATTATCGGATTATATATTCTTATTATGTATAAAAGTATTTATATATATATTTATTTTGAAATGACTTCAAAGTGAATTGAAGACAATTTAAGTCTTCATAAATAATTAAAACTAAACTGCCTTTTATATATATTATTTGCCTGTTATATGCATTGGCCCACAAGCTTATCTACTCAGTTTTTCTATAAGTAAGAAAAACGAAGATAAAAAGTATTTTTTTAAAAATTAACAGATTTCACATATATAAATTTTCGATTAATTAACTGATTAGTAAACTTTTATTCAACATAAAGAAAATTGATAGATTTCTATTAAAATTCCACAGCTTTTCACTTATTTTCCGCCGTTGTGATTGCTTTTTCATTCACACTCTCAGTAGAAATTTCTTTTAAGTTTTACATTTGATAGTGTGAGTTCTTTATCAATCACATCATTTGTCAGATTTATATTTATCTAAAAGCATTTTTTATATACTATTAAAAATTCTAATTGACTATGTGTGAGCGACAAATTAACAAGTTTTATTATATCATGCTGAGCTTTGTTTACTCGAACCAGATAGAGCTACTTTTTATTGGAACACAAATTATTTTATTACCTCAAAATTCTGGATTTTGTATTAAAATTTATGAATTTATGTTCTTTGCTATAAAATTTTAGCTTTGTTTTTAATACACTTAATATTATAATTTGTGTATATTCTTGTCTCGTCTTCAACTGGTGCGGAACTGTCTGATTAGTTAGTTGAAATGGGGTCAAAATTGGTTCAAGTGTCTGCACAGCGTAAGTTCAAATCGCTGCTGGATGCCACACAGCAGTAGCAACAACAACTGCAACACCAACAACAACAACAAAAGCAACAATCTTTGCATTCGCCACAGCAACTTGTTTAGAACACGCACGAAATTCGTTGCTCACACATTTGTGTCGCTCCAATAAGCAACCAGAAACCAAGTTTAGATGCAACAACAACTGCTGCTGCTGCTGTTGCTGCTGTTGCAATAACAGCCACATAAATCTTTACAAGTGAAAAAAAAAAAATATGCAACTGCCAACGCGCTGAGACGTTGTCTGGCCAACTGGGGGCTGGCCGGCTGACAAGCTAGAAACACACAGAGACAGACACGGACAGAGACTCTGAGCAGGCTGGGTAGCCTTGTAACAGTGCCCTCAAATCAGCTCGCAAACACGCACGCGCTGCAGCCACTAACAACAGCAGCAGCAACAACAACAATAACCACATCATTATAGTGTCAGTAATAGCAAAAAAAAAATTAAAATGCGCAGAATTAACAGCGAACAACGGCTTGCATGAAAATTATAAACAATTTAGAAGAAGATACCGAAATAGCTATGCTCTATCAAAAAGTATTTAAAAGAGTAGATAAAGAAATATATAAAATTTATTAAATAATTTAGAGAGAGAAAATGAAGAGTTGGGAAAATGTTTAGTGTTTCTACATTCATTAAAATATTTTTGAAACTAAGAACATTAAACATCCTATTCCTATATATGTAATATAAGGAAAAACAAGTAAGAGTGCTCTAGTCGAGACGGCTCGACTACGAGATACCCTGAACCCTGCGAAGATCCAATCTTCCCAACATTATATTCTTATTATGCATATACAAATATTGCGAGCAACACACACACACACATACATACATACGCACGCACGCATAAGCACGCGCTCTGCTGACTGCGCAGTTGACGCAGCGACTGCGCTTGGGCTGCAATATGCCTATTGTATGGGAAATTAAATGTTTAATAACTTTTTTTGTGGATGGACTTTCTTAATCAAACTTTCACAGCGTGTTTATGTCATCCATATGTGTGTATTTGCCAAAGCACAAGTCTCTAGTATTTGATATACGAATTTTGCAAATTTGGGGCGAAGGGGGCGTGGCATCCAAAATCCAAAAATTACATAATGTCCGCATTCATTACACGGATCTACACAGTGAATTTGGAGTCTCTAGCTCTTATTGTATGCTTAATAGAAGAAAAGTTATCGATTTTTATCGATAATAAGGAAACGGGATGAGTTATCGAAAATTTAAAAAAAAACTCGTACTGCGTAGGTTACAGACGCGTATTCTCTGAAAATTTCAGATCTCTAGCTTTTGTGGTTTACGAGATCGCTGCGTTCACACGGACGGACGGACGGACGGACGGACGGACGGACGGACGGACGGACGGACAGACGGACAGGGCTATTTCAACTCAGCTCATCGAGCTGATCAAGAATATATATACTTTATGGGGTCTGCGATGTCTCCTTCTGCCTGTTACATACATTTTCACAAAAACATTATACCCTGATTTCCCATTTTCAATGGGTTCAGGGTATAAAAATGTATTTAAAGAAATGTTAATTTATATATCCGCACAGTCTAATAAATTTTATTAAATTAAAAACAAAAACACCATAATTCTTAAATATAATGCTCTTCTAGTTTTGATGACCTTTCAGTATATATATTTTTTAATTCTCAAGGTCTAGCGAATAATTATGAAATAAATTTCTATAAACAGAAATGAAACCTGCAACCCAAAGAATTTTATAAAATTAGATTTTACTATGAAATTTATATAAAATTAATAGTAAAAACTTATTTTAAAAAAAAATTCTGTTAAAAATACTTTTTTTGCGGCTTTCATTTCTTTTTATATAAACACAATTATGCAAAGATTTATAAAGAAAACAAAAAACAAATCATTTACATATTTAAATAGAATCTTAGTTGACCTTCGGTAATTTATTATGTGCCAATATATAAATAATTAAATTTAATTATAAACAGCTTTTTAATTTATTTTATACAGTTTTGTATTATTATTAATAAAATAATTAATGATTAATATATATTAATTTTATTTATTGATTATATATTTGTTGTTATGTTAGATTGTATCTAAAATGTGGCAAAACTCAATGTAGGTTTCTTAAGAATAACAATTTTGCCAATTTTATTTGACATTTTATAAAACTTTCCTGGGATTTCTTAAATATACGAATGTATATAAATAAAAACAAGTAAGAACGTTGCAGTCGGGCGCTACCGACTGCGGGATACTCATTCACACCCCCACAGATCACGCCCATTGCCACGCCCACAATTGGTTTGTACATATATAATTTTTTGGAAATCAATAGAGGAGATCAGCAGTAATATCTGTATATAATTCTGATTTTCTCACTGAGAATCGGAAAAACGTATAGTTTTTCCCGATTTGCCACGCCCCCAGTAGGCGTAGACATATAATTTTTTGCCAGTTCTTAGAAGTAGTGAAGGGTAACGTAAGTGTGAAATTTGGATGCTTACACTCAAAAAATGCGAAAATTACAGGGTATTTTTTAGCCGGGCATACCCCATAAGGGGCGTAAAATTTATTTTTGGCGCATCGATAGAGGAGCTCACCAGTAACTTACCATCCAATTTTGAAGCTTCTAGCTCTAAAACTGTAGGAGCTACAAACTTTTGCGGTTTGTCACGCCCCCTATGGGCGTAGATATATCCGCCATATCTTTTCCAACTTGGGTTGTCAACCCGAGTATATATACCAAGTTTCAAGTCTCTAGCATCAATAGTGCTCAAAATATTACAGAATTTGAAAAATCACTATATAGTCAGATCCGATTTGCCACGCCCCTAGTAGGCGTGGATATATAGATTTTTGGTCGATCTTCATAGGATCGTATCAGTAACCTACGTGCCAAATTTGGGCGTTTTAGCTTTAAAACTGTAGAAGATACAGTTTTACCCGATTTGCCACGCCCCCAATGGGCGTAGATATATCCGCCATAGCTTTTTCAACTTGAGTTGTCAACACAAGTCTACATTCCAAATTGCAACTCTCTAGCACTTCTAGAAGTAGTGTTTCTGAGGTATGGGCAAATGCATTTTCCGATTTGCCACGCCCCTAGTGGGCGTATCGGGAAAATCTTGACACTTTATAATTCGAGGGTATACACGAGTATATATTCCAAATTTCAACTCTCTAGCTTCAAAACTGTGCAAATGGTTTGCGTTCATACGGACAGACGGACAGACGGACAGACGGACGGACGGACAGACGGACAGACGGACAGACGGACAGACGGACGGACAGCGTGACGGACATTGCACAAAACCAATATACTCATTTCACTTTGTGAATGAGTATAAAAAATTCAATTTACCGTCATGGAACCAATCTTATTCCATGACGATAAATAGCATTTTAAACATTTTAAAAGTCTTAATTCAGCTGTTAAATTGAGCTTTTAGCAACCTATTTGCTTAATAGTTATTCTTTGAATTATAATTTGTAATTATACATCTGTTATTTCCTTTTAATGAATAGATTAAAATTTAAAAAATATTAAATAACTTTTATATATATATTTTTAACATTTATTCTTTGAAATCTTATTTAAAAATATGAATATTTCTGTAAATTTTAGCTATCTCAGATGTATTAACATATAGTACTAATATTTTTTCCATGCCTGTTTATATTTAACATGCTAATGTATCAAATATATATATTACCATATGGTACTAATATTTATTCCATGACTGTTAATGTCATTGACTGTAATCATGGAATATTCCAATAAGCAAATCTAACTAGAGACTGTTAAAGTTGCACTGTTAACTAGAACTTTTAGTTGTTAGCAGTAACATTTTGTGGCTCTGTTATGCAGTTTTCAATTATTTGTTTTGTTTATTTAAGTGTTACGTTTGTTTTGCATATGTTAATTAGCATTTAGCTTATTAACTATTAGTATGCGCTAGCTGTAACTCTACGAGTTGTAAGAAGAACAAGTACAGGAATTGTGTATATATCTAAGACTATTAACTCTCTGTGAGTTAACAGATGTTCGTCGGTTCACGTGATGACATAGTTACGCCGCTTGCCGTTGTTTTTTTCGCTTATTCACTTTATTTTTAAATTTATTTTATTTTGTTTTCTTGTTGTTGTTGTGTGTTTCGTTCGTCAAGGGTATTCGCATTCATAATTAATTCTTAACGGGCTGTGTCAACGTGTCGTATGAGCAGCGCGTCGAATGAAAAGCAGAGTCAGACTCTGAGTTGGCTTATTGAGTACGTTTTGCGTTTCTTTCGTACGCATCGAGAATAAATTAAATGATTTTCTCTGTTAGCCGTACATATTATTTTGTTTGTTGCTTTTGCATTTGCTTTATTTTGTTGTATTTTGTTGTATTTTATTAGTATTTTTTTTTTATTTTGTATCTTGCTAGAGTCAGCGCGAAAACGAGTTTTTGTTAGGAGCGGCATGCGAATGCATGGCTATAAAAAAATACTGAAAAAAAGCATTTAAATTGAGACAACCGAAACAGCAAACAGCAGCAGCAACAACAACAACAACAACTACAACAACAATTGTCATTTAAATAACGCACACGTCGTCGTTGTCGCCATGTTATTTTTTTTTTTCATTTTACTTTTTATTTTTGTTTTTATTTTTGCAATTGTTTTTGTCGTTTTTCTTTTTTTTTTTTTTTTATTTATTTTGTGCGCTTTGTCGTGTGTGTACATGAGAGATAAAACGCGTACATTTTGCCCTGTTTTGCATTGCCTACTGCCCTCACTCTCTCTCTCTCGCATTCCCCCTCTCTCTCTCTCTCTTTCTACCCCTTCTGTGCACTGGCTTCGCTTCACTGCTCGCTATGTCGCTTTGGCTCATACATTTTGCAATGCAATTTTCATTCAAAATTTATGGCCTAGCAAAATAGAATCGAACATGAAAAAGGCAAAACAATGAAAATTGAAAATTCGCTTAGCTTTTAGTTTTATTTTCTATTTACTTTATTTTCCTTTTGTACGTTATTTTGCATGTTACGTATCTGGCGCGTTGCACAGATGTCTGTTGTTTTTGCCGGAAGCTGCTGTCTATGCAGCTCATTTGGCAGGCAGCGGGCATCCTATTTGATGCGGTGTGAACCGGTTGCGAATTACTATGGGAAAAAAAGAGTGTTATGAAAAGCGCTGAAAAGCGCTAAAAAAGAAACTGGGTTGATTTTATTTAAGATCTGTCATTTGAATTTCTAATATTTGTATGTTATGTTAGATAAGGCATGAGGTATAAGGTAGAAAATATATAAGAGTAAATTGTAAATTGTGGTTGAAGTGCTTGACTAGGAAATACCCTGACCTGCATCTTGTGCTGCTGTTGTGCTATGAATAAAATTGTTAGTTAATGACTTTTTATACTCATTCACAAAGTGAAATGAGTATATTGGTTTTGTGCAATGTCCGTCACGCTGTCCGTCCGTCTGTCCGTCTGTCCGTCCGTCCGTCTGTCCGTCTGTCCGTATGAACGCAAACCATTTGCACAGTTTTGAAGCTAGAGAGTTGAAATTTGGAATATATACTCGTGTATACCCTCGAATTATAAAGTGTCAAGATTTTCCCGATACGCCCACTAGGGGCGTGGCAAATCGGAAAATGCATTTGCCCATATCTCAGAAACACTACTTCTAGAAGTGCTAGAGAGTTGCAATTTGGAATGTAGACTTGTGTTGACAACTCAAGTTGAAAAAGCTATGGCGGATATATCTACGCCCATTGGGGGCGTGGCAAATCGGGTAAAACTGTATCTTCTACAGTTTTAAAGCTAAAACGCCCAAATTTGGCACGTAGGTTACTGATACGATCCTATGAAGATCGACCAAAAATCTATATATCCACGCCTACTAGGGGCGTGGCAAATCGGATCTGACTATATAGTGATTTTTCAAATTCTGTAATATTTTGAGCACTATTGATGCTAGAGACTTGAAACTTGGTATATATACTCGGGTTGACAACCCAAGTTGGAAAAGATATGGCGGATATATCTACGCCCATAGGGGGCGTGGCAAACCGCAAAAGTTTGTAGCTCCTACAGTTTTAGAGCTAGAAGCTTCAAAATTGGATGGTAAGTTACTGGTGAGCTCCTCTATCGATGCGTCAAAAATAAATTTTACGCCCCTTATGGGGTATGCCCGGCTAAAAAATACCCTGTAATTTTCGCATTTTTTGAGTGTAAGCATCCAAATTTCACACTTACGTTACCCTTCACTACTTCTAAGAACTGGCCAAAAATTATATGTCTACGCCTACTGGGGGCGTGGCAAATCGGGAAAAACTATACGTTTTTCCGATTCTCAGTGAGAAAATCAGAATTATATACAAATATTACTGCTGATCTCCTCTATTGATTTCCAAAAAATTATATATGTACAAACCAATTGTGGGCGTGGCAATGGGCGTGATCTGTGGGGGTGTGAATGAGTATCCCGCAGTCGGTAGCGCCCGACTGCAACGTTCTTACTTGTTTATATATATAGATGAAAAATTTGTCTATTTGTTGCACAAATTTGTGTCTGCAAAAAAATCAAGCAATTATTATAGATTGAATTTCATTTTGTTCTAGCCTCAATTGTTAATTTTTATTAAAATTAAAAAATTAACAAAAATTATAAGCAGAATTCGCTATTTAATAACTTCAAAATTGCAATTAAAACTTGCAAATTCTATCTATTGTTCTATATATATAATTCTATACAAAATTAAACAACTAAACATAAGTATTAAGTAGAATATTGTGCTATCACCTTTAGCTAAGCTAATAGAGACACACAGGTGCATATCATAGCACAGCTGTTCAAACTAACAAAATTTTTATATCAATTTTCATTGTTGTTAGCTTTGAATTGTGCAACAGTTTGAAGAGATAGATGATAACAAATGTGTCTAAAGCGAATGCCAAATAGACGTCAAGTATGAACTCCTTCGATGGCTTATCAAAAATGACGCCTTTAGTTTTATTCTGTTTGTTTTTCTAGTATTTCAATTGTTTTTCTTTTTTATAGAGTATAAAAACTAGCAAAGTTAATAAGATTCAATACAAACTGACAACAGACAAAAACTGCCTTAATTAATGCAGATCAGCAAATTATGCAAGTTCTAATTCCAATTCTAATTTGCTAGCTCATTTTCTTTTACTTTTAATTTGTTTTACTTAGCTGGGAAATAGGTTAAGATTATGCACCCTAGCTAGCTGGCTGGCAAATGTTTGGCTTTTGTTTTGTTTTAATACAAACTGCGAGAATTACATAAGCCATTCATTTTTTGGCCTGATAACAAAGACGTCATGCAAACGACAAACAACAAACTGTTATATATAAATATATATTATATATATAATGTTTTTTGTTGTGTTTAGAAACGAGTCGTGTGCCTAATTGAATTTGCTAAAGACTCCCGCTCGCTCTTTCTTTGTTTTCGTCCGCCAACAATTCAATACAAATGACATGTAATCAATAATAATTATTTGTTATTGCGTTGACATTAGACAGTCGTGCTGGGGAGGGCATGCACGGGGGCGTGGCGGTGTCTGCATGCAACCAAATGCCAAAGCAGGTGCTTGCCAGCAAATTAATTGAACTCATTTTTTTTGCTTGTATTTTTCATTCTTGTCTCTAGGCCAGCCCCTCGGTTCATCTCTCGTTCGCAGTCAAATGTTACACGAAAGGCGAAATTATTGATTAATTATTTGTTGAGAATTCTGTATGGCTATTTATTTCTTTTTTTTTTTACACTGGGCAACATGAAATGGGTTCTTTTTTGATTGATTGATTATATTTAATTGTGTTAGATACACTCCGCGTCATCAGGATAGCGCACCCTTCACATTCTCCGTAATTGTTAAATATTTTCTATATCGTTCGAGCTAGAGTTCTAAAATTTGTTTTCTATTAGACTCTGTTTTATATTTCTTAAAATAAAATAAGATTGGGTTCAATATCATGTCAGGAAGTATTTTAAAAAAATTTTTGTAAAAAAGCTTACAAAAAACGGTTGCAGAAAGTTGGTCATCAGGATAGCGCACCTAAATTGAATAGTGAATATCTTGGTCAATTTGGCCACCACAGCTACCAAATTTTTTGTGTAGTCCACAAAATTGATTATCTTTAAGAAAAAAATAACTTAAGGCAAATATATAGTTTAGTCTTTGGAGGAAAAATCAAAGATTGAAGCTTACTTTGAATTTCGACTATCTGGACCAAAAATGGCTATAAAAGCTGACAGACATCGGTAAATTATTATTAATTTTCTGAGAAATTACGAATTCTGCTGAAAAAACTTCATTAGCAGTAATAGGTACAACACTTAGCCGATTCACACAGAGTAAAGCATTCAATGCGCACTACTTTTCTTCAGATATACAGGAAAGAACTGGTGTTAAAACGACGTTTTCAAAGGTTTAAGGATTTTTTTAGAGAGCTGGATCACTATAGAAACTGAAAAAATTAAAGTAACCACCACTCTACAAGGTTTCAAAAGAAATTGGCTTGTACTTTGCTCACACGCACATGAAGTGGCTTTCTCAGTAGCAGTATTTTCTGTTTTCAGGTAAAAATAATTTTAATTTAGGAGGACCCGATGGGAAAAATTATTTTTTTCCTGATCTACGTAAAGAGGACTATGATTTAGATACCCTGCACAGAAGGGTGGGTGGTAGAATAGGGTGGTGAACTTTATTTTGATGTGGCGCCTACGAAATGCAGTTTTGAATTCAGGTATGAATGCTGATAATTACAAGAGTCGTTTGAAAACTTCTTTTCAGCATGTTCAAAGTTAATTTCAAATCTTGAAATTGGTATCCAGCTCCCCAAAAAAATCCTTAAGCCTTTGAAAACGTAGCTTTAACACCAGTTCTTTGCTGGATATCTGAAGAGAAGTAGTGCGCATTGCATGCTTTACTCTGAGTGGATCGCCTAATTGTTGTACCTATTACTGCTAATGAAGTTTTTTCAGCAGAATTCGTAATTTCTCAGAAAATTAATAATAGTTTACCGATGTCTGTCAGCTTTTATAGCGATTTTTGGTCCAGATAGTCGAAATTCAAAGTAAGCTTCAATCTTTGATTTTTCCTCCAAAGACTAAACTATATATTTGCCTTAAGTTATTTTTTTCTTAAAGATAATCAATTTTGTGGACTACACAAAAAATTTGGTAGCTGTGGTGGCCAAATTGACCAAGATATTCACTATTCAATTTAGGTGCGCTATCCTGATGACCAACTTTTTGCAACCGTTTTTTGTAAGCTTTTTTACAAAAATTTTTTTAAAATACTTCCTGACATGATATTGAACCCAATCTTATTTTATTTTAAAAAGAATAAAACAGAGTCTAATAGAAAACAAAATTTAGAACACTAGCTCGAACGATATAGAAAATATTTAACAATTACGGAGAATGTGAAGGGTGCGCTATCCTGATGACGCGCAGTGTATATTATATATTTTTTTTAAAGATTACTTAAAAAAAAAGATTTTATTTTTATAATTTATAAAATTTTATAAATTATTTATATATATTTTCATATGATATTAAATATTTGATATTTTATAATATATAAATATCTATATTTATTTTAAATTTTTTAATATATTTAAAAATATATAATAAATGCAATTCTGAATTGTTTTTCAATTTATTATTATTTATATTATTTTTTAATAATAATAATAATTTAAATTATTAACTATTTTCGATTTAGACATTTAAATTAGACATTTAAATTTTGTTGTCATAAAAATATATATTTGCAAATAATTACAAAAATCTAATAAAAAGTTATCAATGTTCATAAAATTTCACTTTAAAAGAAAAAACTCAAATTTGTTCCTTGTTCTTCAGTGTTACTAATTAAGCTATCATTTTTCCATAGTATTTCAATATGTATGCATCTCGAAAGTGTTTGCGTGTGTGTGTATGAGCTTGTGTTGCCTGTTTAATTACATTTGCTTATTACGTATGGAAATGTCTGTCTGATAGATGGGCTCTATATGATTGATCGTTGTAAACGATATTCGCTATAAATATCAAACTACGCATTCGCTGAAATTGTGCACAAGCTAAAGACATACAAAAATCTATAGCTAAGTGCAGTAGAGACGACGTTTAGATATTGTTTGCACGAAGGTCAGCTGCCTATAGAAATTTTGTATTTAGCTAACGTTGTGGACTTACCTTGGACAGCGGGCGTATACTTAATATATATGGCATATACATATATTACGCATACGCAGCGCTATGCGCGACCCACGCGCGCTCTCAAGCATTCTTGTGCGAGCTGAGTTGTGCAGACTGCCAGCAACAGATAAATGTAATTACTGTCTTATCATAATTACCAGCAAAATGAGAGCAGAAAAGGAAAAAAAAAAGTAACAGAAAATACAATAAATGCTGTGTGTGGAGAGCAGGGCGTGGGAGGGCTCAAGCGCTGACGATGAATGACGATGCTAGCGAGTGAGCTCAGCTGTGTAGCTCTCACGCATACACACACACGAACACACTCGCACACGCACACGCACACACAAGTGCACTTTGCTGGGAGCCACAGAATGAGTGCGCTGCGTGTTGGCAAAAATGAGAAAGCAACAGCTTCCTTTAGCCTGTCAGTTGTTGCTGTTGCCTTTGCTTTTACTGTTGCTGTTTCAAATTTAAATTTTATTTTATTGCAGCGCACAAATTGTGCGCCGGCAGCGTTGTTGCGTGTAAGCCCCAACCTCAGCCCCAACCTCAGTCCCAGCCTCAGCGTCAGCCCCAGTGCGAGGGCTGTCCTGTAAGAACCCAACTATGCAGCACTTAACCAGATTTCACAGCAAATTTTCAACTTAATTTCAGCTTAATTGATACTAACTGTGGTTTTTCACTTGAAGAATAATATAGTCATTCAACAATCCACTTAAATTTCATTGAGATATAATATAAATGTTCAGTTGTCTAAATTAGTTTCAATTATTTGTTATAATATAAAGCTGAATTTCTTTAAAAAGAAAAAGGCGTCATTTCATCGGTTAACTATTATATTAAACATGAAGTTCAAATATTGAAAAAAAAAACACATAATAATAATAGGAAAGATATAAATTATATTTAAATTATAAATATATATGAAGCAATAAGAATTCTTGTATCGAAAAGCATTGGAAAATATGAATATATAATTATTATATTAATATTATTTTAATTTGAAAATATATTTATAAATATGAATATATTTATTTATATATGAGATTCAAAAATAAACAAAAAAAAAATTGTTTTTTTTTTTGTATATATAATATATTATTTTATATAAAAATAATTTTTTTTTTTTTTATATTATATTTTATGTTGCATTATTTAATTTATGTTCAAAAAGTAACAAACATTTTAAACAAGGCTTTTTTTTTTATATATATTGAAATATATTTGTACATATATATTTATTTATTGTGCTTTATTTCCTTTAAAAATTATTTATATATATTGGATTTCTAATTAAACAAAATATTAGAAATTACTCTTTTCGTATGAAACAAAAATTTTCTTTTTGTTTTAATTATGTTTTTTTTTTAATTTTTTATTATGTTAAAATATTTATTTATATATATTAAAAAAAAAACAAAATTGATTTTTTACTAAAGTATATTATAGAAGTAAATAAAATATATAAATTTAAATAATTGAAGTCAGCTTATTAAAAATATTGTATACGCTGCATTTCTTATAATCTAGGTCTAAGTAAATCAGTTCTTAGAGCAATTTTATATCCAAGTATTCAAGCTCAAATCGTAGAAAAAGGACTTTGATGAAGTTCATGGTTGAGAGAGCTACTCTGAAACATTTTGGCTTTTAACTTAAAACAATATGTTATACATTCTATAATAATAATAAACTATATTTGATCCTTCTCAAAGCTTTCATCATACTCCGTTACAACATGCTGACTCAGCAGCTGAAAGAAAACTCAGTTTAAATATTAAAGCTGAGTTGAACAATTCTTGAAAATGGCGTAGTTTCTTTGACCACAAGAAAAAGCTTGCAAAACATAAAAAAAATTAATAAGAAAATATATATATGTAAAAAAATTCTTGGAAATATTCAAGTAAACATAGAAATACTTGATAAAGTTCTTAAAACTAAAGTATTTCTGTAAATACATAATATTTTATTAAGCTATTTAAGTTTCATTAAGACTCTCTGTTGCGCAACTAGAGAAATTCTTTATATACATATCTATCTCTACACTCTACTTACGCATATACCTAATTCTAATTATCGAAAAGTAAATTTCAGTCTTATTAGCATAGCTATTTCAATTTGAAAACATATTATCTTTCATTGTTGAACAGCCCTCTAAACGTTGTTGCGTTCGTGTGTTTGTTGCGTTAATTGCCTTCATGCGCGCGCAAGTTGAGTTTCTGACCTCCCGGGCCACTTCCTTTACATGGCGCACAGTGCGCCTGTGGGGCTCAAGTTGTGCTGCCTCTTCTCCGGGCTGCTCTTAGCCTTTAATTACTTTCGTAGTTAATTTTGTTACAACAAAAGCGACAGCAGCAGCAACAACAACAACAATGGCAACAGCAGCGGCAACAGCAGCGTCAATGCCATTGCAAAAATTGAAATTTGCTTTTAATTCACGCGTCGGGCCCTCGAGTTGTGTTCTCAGCGTTCAAGTGTCCTGTCCTGTGTTTTTGCCCAGTCCGTGTTCGGCTTCCGTTTCCTGTTCATTTCCAGGCTGACATTTAAAATGTATTTGTCATTTTCCCATTTCCCCATTTCCATGGAAAGCTGCAAACCAAATTTTAATTGATTCGTCTCGAGGGCCTCAATCGATTTCTGTTTTGTATTTTCAATTTTTTTCGCTTGGTCACGCTCTCTGTTTTCGCTTGGCCCGAAAATTGATTTAAATTTCAAAGCCAACAAGTTTATTGACATTAGATACGACGGCCGCCACGCATTTATATGTTTTGATATATATATATATATACATATAAAGATATATATAAGTGTGTGTGTTTATTTTTTTCCAGTTGCCTGGCCGCAAAAGTTTTCCACGCTGTGATTTCACGATATTGGATGCCTTTTAATTGTCGTTCTTATTTTATGTTGCTACGCCCAGAATTCGCTTCGGTGCTGTTATTGAAAAAGTTGAGAGTTCAAAACCGTTGCACACACTCAAGTTTCTCAAGTGGGCGTGGGAATAAATAGAGCAGAGTCAGTCGCAGATGAATGATAACAATGAAAGAACCCAAACTCTTGATAACGAGTTGCAGATTTTTGGCCGTTTGTTGAACTTGAGTATTCAGCAGCAAAGCTGACGCCATTCACACACACATTTGTATATATATATTTTTCTCTTGATGAACTCAAATAATTTTCTTAAATGGCCCCAATGAATGCTGAATGCTGCGACGAATGCCAGATGAAAAGGCCAAAAGTGCGTTCATCAACACTCGGCAAATGCAAATTTTTTTTTTACTGAACGTCATTTAATTAACGTAGAAGCTTTGGATTTTTCGAGATCTTCTGTGCTGAAAAGTACTTAAAGACATTGGGCGTGGTGTTAATAAAAATGCAATTGGTCTAAGCTTTTAAAATAATATGGGGCTAGCTTTCGACTTGTAGTTATAATTTTGTCTAAGCAGAAGAGAAGTTTATGGGAAGAATTTAAGTAATAATTTAAATTATAATGAAAAAAAGTTAAAAATAATAATTATAATTATAATAATATGATAAAAAATATATATATATAACAAAAATATAATATATATATGATAAAATATATTTATAATCAAAAAATAATATTTCATAACTCTGACTTTAAGCAACAACAACTATTGCTGATAATCTTACAAAAGAGTTGTATATATATATTTTTTTAAAATCATTTCAATTAAATATTTAAAAAGGAAAAGTTTCTATTAAATATCATTTAGAAAGTTAATATAATTTCGCTTTATATATATATATATATATATTTTTTTTTTTCCCTTTGCTTAGATTGTAGTTAACATTGAAGCCCAAAATTGTAGCTTTTTGTACCTTTCCCAGAGTTTGTTTTTTTTTTTGGTAATTTAAATGGACAGTTATGTTGGAAATGGCTGGTAGCATCGTGGCCAAAAATAATTGAATAGCCTTGAGTAAACATTTTTATCTGATATGTACAAAGTTGATAAGTCTCAATTGCTAGCTATCTTTGCTACACATTTTAAACACAAAAGTTTTCCAAACGAATAACTTTATGAAGCGCACTTAACTAAAGGCGTTCAGTCTCACTCTCTCTCTCTGTCTCTATCTCTCTCTCTCTCTCTCTCTCTCTTCTCGCAAACACCGCAACATATTTGACCTACACGCAATGACAAATATGTTGCTGACAACTTGTAGAGAAATATACAAAATATTTAAAAACATATATATATATATATATATGTGAATAAAATCATATGAATATAAATTAAATTATATAAGCATGAATTATGCACACACACACATAAACACACATATATATATATATGTAGACAGCCTCCCTGTCCTGCCGCCCGCCCTGCTCGCCTGCTTGGAACATTTTAATAAATCAACACACCCGGCTAGCTAGCAGCGAGTGGACAAGCTCGAAATATCTTAAACGAGCAGCAGCAACAATAACAAATAAGAAACAACACTCTATATACATATTTACACAAGATATAGACTGCAAATATCATGAAAATGAAATGAACAAAATTGTTGTGGCTGACGATTCGCAAACTATTTTCGATTTGCGACCACACACACACTTATACCTAACATATATTCACATATTCATATATATATCTATCTGTCTCAGTGTCTCTGATGTCTGTTTCCATTTGTTTGTCTGTCTGCTTTGACCAGTAGAACTACTCAATTCTGTTTGCATTTCAATAGAAACGAGCCATAAACAATAATAAAGTGTGACCAGACAGCAAACATTTATGCGCTCAAGTAGTTAGGGTATATCAATTGGGTTGTGTATGCTTAAGTCATTGCTCTCGCCAGCAAGCGAAAGAAACTACTATTGAAGTAATTAAATGAATAATTGTAAATGATTCATGGCGTGCTTAAACAGTAAATAGCAAATACACTCAGCTGTTATATACCCACACTGCATTAATCGAGTTTAGGGTATATGTTTTATTCAAATATACCCGCTTCACTTTGAAGCTAGGGTATTAAATGTGTTTAGCTTAACTTTTCACGCACATTTATATGGTTCTTCATAAACAATTTATATAAAAATATATAAAAACTCTTTGTATATAGTTAAGTGCAGTAATATACCCGCTTAGCTTTGAAGCTAGAGTATTAATTGTGTTTTTCCTAAATTTGTATATCTTAAATTTTAGCATATGCTATACGATTTATGTACAAAAATGTGATTAGCTTTTGTATATGTTTAACTGCACTAATATACTCGCTTTGCTTTTTTGCTAAGGTATTCAATTTTTCTCTTTTTCTAAGTCTTCACAGTCGTATACTTTAGTTATATGATTTGATGATATGATATGATGATTAACTGCTTGATGTTTTTGATCTGCACTAATATACTTGCTTGACTTTAAAGCTAAGGTATTATATGTGTTTTTCCTATCTTTCCAAGCTCTTTTATTTCTTCTCTTACTAAATAATTCATATAAAAAATTGTTATTAGCTTTTCGTATGTGTTTAAAGGCTCTAATATGCTTCCTTTGCTTTTAGGCTAGGGTATTAAATATATATTTTCTTCTATATCTAGCTTAACAATCTTATATTGTATATATATGTATAATTTATATAGAGTATATGATTAGCTTGCCCAATTTGTGCACTACACCAATATACCCACTTGCCTAAAAAAGGTTTGGGTATCAAACTTCTTCATATAAAGTTTTTACACTATCTTCTGTTATATATTTCCTTTTTGAGCCCCTTTATCCACTTGCCTCCTCTAATATACCCGCTTTCCCTTAAGTCCTGGGTATTTATGGTATTTTTTACTCTGTTTAGTTTTGTTTAACATTTGTTAAACATTTTCGATATTGAGCTGTGCGTGATATATGATCAGCTTATTTATGAGCTGGCGCATATCGTAAAACAAGCCTCCACTATTTCCTCCATTTTGCTTCCACCTCTATATCTATGTAAAGTAGATGTTATCTCTGTGGCTGTACATGGGTATATGGCGTATGTAGTTAGGCAGTTTCCATAGTGCCGTTAAGCCAGTCCAGTTGTTGCTTTTCCCCAGGTGATAATTACGCATTTTTAAAATGCAGTTTGTCTCGCTGTACTTCATGAAATATGCAGTGGAATTGAGAGGCAGGTAAAAAGGTCAGCAGCTAGCGGGCTGTAGTGCACTCAGCTGGCCTTATTAAAAAAATACAAAAAGCAAAGAGTTGCTAAAACATATATACACAAAATACAGACAGAGAGAGAGAAAGAGAAAGAGAGAGAGAGGGAGAGAGGGAGTGGTAGAGCGCATTCTAAAACTTTGCAAATGGTCTGGCTTTCGAGCTTTTTGAGCTCTGTACACATCGCTGAAGACTCAATTACTCAAGTTATTTAAACTTTTTACACATATAATATATATGTATACAAATGTGTGTTAGTTAGTTAGTTAGTTAGTTGAGTCAAGTTAATCAGTTACTTGGCAACTGGCGCTTTTGATAAGGCATACGTGTCTTGTCAAACAAATGTGTCGCTAATTTGGACTAACACACATTAAATTGTGATAGGATTGTGACTTTATTTTCAGATATGAATGGGAAAGTACCAGAGCTGACTAAATCTTATTGCGAAATCATATTTATTTTAAAGTTTGCCGTCATCATAATTGCATTAAATGTTGTTCAAGTTGTTGAAGTACAAAATTTCTTACTGTAAAAACTCTGTATATGAAAAGATGAAGGGAGATAGTTGACTAATTTTAACTAGCAGCATATTTTTAGATAAGAGCTTTAAGAGTATATTCAGATAAGAGTCATTATTTTATCTTGAGTTCTCATAAAAATCTATTTATATAGACATTGAGCAACAGCTTTTTTGTATAAACAAGTGGCAGTGTAGTGCTCTGGGCGCTAACGACTGTATAAGACGCCTTCACTATTTTAATTTCAATTAAATTTGTTCAAAAATTAATATTTCTTATAGTTCTATCCATTGGGTAGCTTAATAGTGAGCAATCTGATAAACTTGAAAGATTTAAGCTCTAAAACTTGGATAGTATTTATTTTTCTTCTAATTTACCACATCCCTAAGTGTATTCCAACAGTATATTGAGTTTGTATGTTTAGAGCTTGAGATACAATACTTTATGTTTTACTCAGTTGATTCAGATACAAAACTTTATGCTGAACTGATATGTCGAAAATAATACTTTCTTTAGCTATCAACTAGAGCTGTTAATATGTTTATGCTTGAACAACCAGTAAAATGATATAAGACACAGTTTTACCCCATGTCCACATTGAGCGCAGATATATCTATTAATATATCTGCAGATTTATCTATATATATATTCTAAAGGTCAAATCTGCAGCTACAATGGGGTTTATCTTTAGAAAAACTATAGTACTTCCCGATTTGTCAAGTATCTATTAAACTGAATAGAAAGAGTGTTCAAATTGCACGGATAAAGTCTTAACACTTTATTAATTGAGTTTATCAACCAAATTTCTAGTCGCTAGCTTCAATTGCTTTCATACAGACAAACGAACGAACTTTCAGAAGAATACTGCACACAAAACCAATATACTCTTTTCACTACATAAACGAATATAAAAGAGTTTTTTGACTTTCACATCAGATTTAGTTTTAATAGTCTTTCGGAATTACTCATAATTTTTTATCTCACTCAAACTTTAGTTTTGCTAAATTATTTATTTAATTTGCCAGGAAACATAAACATTTTTCTGCATATTTTCTGTCTACTTTGGCAATAACTATTTAATCATACCAACTACCTTTCATTTCTTGCACATTCCTTTGCTATTACCAATAAATAAAGAGCATTATGATATTTCAAGGCTAAAAGAAAAAAAACCAAAACAAAAATTCACTCAACAAGTGAAAGTTTTGTTTCGCACCCGTTGTCCGAGCTGTGAATAGAGCCGTTTATTGTATTGTGACGCACGTCAGGTCGCCCAACAATGCCTAATGGAGTTTATGTAATGCTATATCCGACTGCAAGTACAACAAACTAGAAGAGTTAGGAGATTTGATGGCAAATATATATTATATATATTATATTATATATCTATACACTTAGGTATGGTATTATATATCTTAGCTCTTCAGTGTTTTGGTGTTACATAGTTGATTGTTATTGTTGTTGTTGTTGTTGTTGTTTGTGATGTTTTAGCGTGGGTGCAGGCAAGAGCCCGTCGCCGGTTCGCT
Source organism: Drosophila nigricruria (assembly GCA_037075265.1). Taxonomy (NCBI): domain Eukaryota; kingdom Metazoa; phylum Arthropoda; class Insecta; order Diptera; family Drosophilidae; genus Drosophila; species Drosophila nigricruria. Next base: position 6,374,661 of record JBAMCI010000173.1, on the reverse strand, counting down.
CAATGACGGCTTTTGTTTCAGCGATAAAAGGCCGCCTGAAAATACAAAAACTTTTGTTGCCTCTTTTTTTTTACACACGCTGCACTCATTGAATGTGCTAGATGAAGGGTAGATTAGTTAGATGCAAGTGTAATTGGTAGCAGAGAGAAGCAGGCTTGATATGGTATGATATGGTATATATATTCAGATTCAGGGTTAAACTAGCAAAACTTTGACTGTCTTCATGGGAATTAAAGCTTTTAAATTTAAATTAATTAGTTAAATGAAATTTATTAAATTAATTATAGATTATTAAATTTATAAATATTAAATTAAATATATATTCAATTAATTTTAAACTTAAATATTAATTATATATATTTATTTTATACATAAAATACATTTTATTAAATTAAGTTTCTAATATTAAAGCCAAATATAGATATCAAATATAAATATTTATAAATAATCAATAAAATATGAAATATATATTCTTTTATGCTTCTAAAAGACTTTTATAATTTATAAATATTTTTCTTAAATGTTTAAAAATATTTTCTCATATAACTCACAAAGAATAAGCTTGTTTATTTGTTCATTTTGATATCTTTTTATATTTTATACAATTTAGATATATATTTAATTTAAGAAAATATTTGTAATATAATATTTTCTTCTTCATAATATAATATATGATAGTATAATTGATTAATATAGTTTTCGTTATATAAAATTATTAAATATATTATTAGAGCAAAAGCACTTTAAGTGTCATATATTTAGTTAAATAACAGTTGCATGGTTTACACGGATAAAGAGAAATTTACCTTTAAAAGAGATCTTACCCTTACCCTCTTAAAATAAAAAATGTATTGTATATAGCCCAGGGCACAGTTGGCTGCCAATTAAGAGCCTAAAAATGTTAAAAGCAGCTCAAATGTGGAAAGAGAAAGCATAGTCAGAGTACAAGAGCTGCGTGGGTGTATTAGGTTGAGTAAGGTGTTGGTTAAGAGGCAGCAAAATGAAGCTTTTCAGCTCGTAACTCTTAACAGGATATCTGGCAGTCGTGTATTTTCGATTAAAGCACTTCAACTTGCTTTATTATGTTGTTTTTGTTCCGTTTTTCGGTCTTTTCGCTTTGTTATTGTTTTTGCTGCAAAAAAAAAAAGAAAAAAAAAAGATTTAATAACACGCCCAGCAGCTTACGTCAGAGGCACCCACCAGCAGGCAGCAGACTGTTTGGTGAGTGTGCGAGGCTGATAAGGAGTAGAATCTATAAAAGTTTATATATATATATATATAACATATATGTTCATGTCTGTGTGTGTATGCCAATATGCCATGGCAAGGCGCAAAACATAACGAATATTAGCTGGCATGAGTCTATATATTTATATATAGTGATTTGATTGCAATTATGTGGGCTAAATATTAATTAATGATTGGCAAGGCAGGCGTGGGGCATGACTAGTTACATTGCATTATTTATATTGGAAATTAATTAAGAAATAAAATATATAAAGTGTTGGCAGATTGAAAATTATGGCGCATATAGATTTTGTTTTTGATTTTAATCAATTTTTAGTTGTGAATTAATTAATTTTTTTTTTTGGTATAAAACATTTCTTGACTATGTTTATGCTTTATCAATGTCATTTGTCTATGAGTTGTATTTTTTGGTTCCTCTGATGCGAGCTTAAGAATACATTTAATAATTTATAAGCAAATGCATTAAAGTCAATGCTACATTAATAAACCAAGTAAATATTATTGAAAAAGTATAAAATTTGAATATTTTATGGTATTTAAGTGCATAAAATCCAATGCAAGAGCTTATGAATATGTCAAAGTCTATAGCTACTATATATAATATAACTATATACTTAGCTGATCACAAGTTTTAGTGACAAATTTAGAGATTGAGAAGTATTTGATAATAATTTGAAATAATTTATGTAACATATGGTACCCATGACGTGCCCTTACTTACCTCTAATTTATCCTTAACTTATTTAAAAAAAATATTTTTAATGAAGCTCTTAAATATATTTATGAAATTTTAATTGCAAAAGTATTTAACAGAAAATATTCTGAATTTTTCCAAAATAATTTAATATATTTCTATTATTTTTTAAATTTATTTTCAAATAATTTTATTACAATTTATGATTATTGTTATTATTATTATTATTATTATTATTATTATTATTATTATTATTATTATTATTATTATCATTATTATTATTATTATTATTATTAATATTATTATTATTATTCAAACCAGTTTGTCTTACTCTTAACCTATTTCAACTAAATATTTTAACCTTGAACTTATCAATGCATCATGTCTTGAAAACCATGGCAACAGTTTGTCTGCCCAAAAGGCAAGCCGCAAAGACCCATCAAAATCTGAGTCAAACTTTAGCGTTTTATGGTTATTGAGAGCTCGTCTAAGTTACGGCCATTTATGATTTCTAGTCAGAGACTGAGGTTAAAAAACTCAAATAGGAAGTGTCTGCCACACAAATTTAGACGCATTCAAGGCTGTTCCAAAAAATAAAAATAAAATTGTTGATTGGCAGCGAAATAAACGTCTATGCATAATGAGTGGAGCTACAAAAAAAAAATCAGTCTAAGTTTTATATATAAAAGATTTATGCATATAAAATTAAGCTAAATTAAGTATTTAAGCTTTCGAAATTTGAAAATGTTTAAAACTAATTAATTATTTATTCTTATTCTCTTGCAGTGCGTACACGAAGTATGTCAGCAGCGTTTACCTTAAATGGAACTTAGACTCTCCCCACAACTGGTCAACGCACTCTCGAGGCCAGAACAACATACAAACAATTTATTAAAAATTTGATAAAGAATACATTTCTTATATCTAAAAATAAAGAACTTGGAAGTTAGAGAGCGAAAGAGCTAAAAAAAAAAAAAAGTGGAGGGTAACCAACAATAATAATAATAATAATCATAATAACAAAATCAAGAATGTAAGAGGTAACTAAACCTTATGGCATATACATAAATAATCATTCATAACATATAGCGTATAGTATAACCACGAGACTACAGATATTTAGTTGTAAAGTACATAGTTTAGTTTAACTGAAAACACACATACAAAAAATGAAAAAAAAAAAGAAAACTTGATTACCAAATCTGGCTAAGACGAAACAAGAACTTCGTTAAATTGGGCTTATAAACTTTTTTTTTATTTTCCATTATCAGCTGGCAACAAGAAGAACAACAAATATTTGTGAAAGTATGAAACGCTTTATTAATTTTTAAATTTAACAAACGTAAAATGTAAAAAACCAAAAAAAAAAACAAAAAAAATTATGGCGCACTTAGTGTGCTTGAAAAAAAAACCAACTTAATATAAAAAAAATTAAAAGAAATAAAAAGCGAAATACAGACAGAAACAAACATCTAATTAAATTCACATTAGGTACAGTTCTCACATACTAAAAAAAAATATTAAAAATGGGGAAAAAAGTGAAGCGAACTAAAAAAAAATTAAAAAAAAAAAAAAAAGAAGTAAAATTAATTCGCATAAGCAGTAATTGTTGGTTAACTAGCCACAACAGTGTTGTCAAATGTTTAAAGCGCACACACAGTGCTGTCTCAATATAAGCATATATATTCAGTGTTGCAAAAGCCGCCAAAAAAAGTAAAAGAAAACTTTCCAAGAACTGCAATTCTTATGCGCCCACAACACCAAAAACAAAAAAAAAGGAGAAAAGAAGTTGAGAAAAAAAGAAAAAAGAAAATGTAATCTGCTATTAACTGGAGCTTGCGTTTAGCTCTTGATGTTTTAGGCGTCTTAGACATACGATACATATGTACTATAAATGTTGTACAATCAGCGACGACGTGCAACAATAAACAAACAAACAAATACACACACAACATTTGTGGTTAGAGAGTAACAGCCGAAAGTTAATCAACAACATCCAATAGACACCACTCACACGCTCATTAACAGTGGCACCTAAAAGTAAGCGCACTCACCGAATACATATATTCATATACAACATATTCACATATACATATTAAAGCAAACAAAAAAATAAATAAATAAAAAATCAGGCGTATATATATATATATCCACGTATAACTCGCAGGATCTAGGGCCAAATGCGCCAGAACCACATCAACTACTCAAATTCTAAAATAAATAACAACATGAAGAACATAAATTAAAAAAAAAAAAACAAACGCAGCAAAAATAAAAAAAAATCTGAATGTTTACTTTTAAGTCGCAAATATATATATATACATTTAAAAAAAAAAAGAAAAAATAATTAAAATTAAAAAATAAAAAAAAAACCAACTGAAATTTGTGTGTAAAAAAGCGTAAACCGTAGAATTAATGAAAAACAAAAACAAAAAAAAATGGGGCGTCAAAAAGTCTATATAAATATTAAATATTATACACTTACATCCATATAATATCAACAACAAAAATATGTGCAAGAGCGAAAAAGAGAGCAAAGTGAGAGAAAGAGAAAGCGCCAACTAAGTTAAAAAAAAAAAAAAAAACAAAAAGAAAAAAAAAACAAAACGTTATATACATATATATTCGAGTAAAAAATCATTTAAATATTTATTGTTTTACATTTCTATTAAAATTTTCTTAATGTGCGTTTCGGCATAAATATATATATATATTTATATATATATATATATATATATGAAACTAAAAAAGATCTTAGGGGTTTACAACATGGAGCAGTCTACTATATACATATTTTTTTTTAATCTACGCTAAAGGATTTACTAAATCATGTAACTTTTATTTTTTAATTGCTGTACTTTTTGTTAATTTATTTTTAATTATCCAGAGTTTCGATTTATTTTGTGAAACACAAAACACGAAATCATAATACACAAAAACAAAATAAAAATGAAAATAAAAAAAAAAACAAACAACAACTTATTTATAATAAAATGTACAACGTATGTTTTAAACTAAAACGACTCTATTAATTTTTCTACTAGTTGCGACAAAAAGTCATAAATAGGCATTAACTAAACAAATAAATTACATAAAAAAGAGAAAAACAACTTCATAACAGGACATTTTTAGGGCACAAGGCGTGGCCGCTAAATCTTGACACTTCACATCACATTGTTTCTACATGTTTAATTCAATTTTTGTTAAGCAACAAAATGTATAACAATTTTTTGTATTCGACTACAACACACACACACACACACCAACACAACAAAATAGGCATATTAATAAATAATTTAACAACAACAACAACAACAAAAAGGCAAAAAGAACATACAGACATGCATATAAATAGTCTATTGTAGTCTGAGCAAATAAATTAATACATAATATATAAACATATATATATATATATATATGTATATTTAATACATATACGTATGCATTAAAAAAGTCAGTCAAATTTTGTTTATAATTCAATAAACAAACAATTATTTTTTTGTAAATTTTTTGTGCAATTTTGTTTATTATTTTTGTGTTTAGTTAATATTTTTTGTAATTTATTGCTCTACAAATCAATTACCTGAGCTTTAATATTTGACTAAAAAAAAAAACATTTGTGCGTTATGCTTTATGTGTGTATAAAATATATATATATATATATATATGCATATATATATATATGCATATATATATATATTATGTTATATACATATATAATTTTGTATAACTTCCAAGCGAATCTTTTTAAGCAACACAATCTGCGCTCTGCAAAAATAAAAAATAAAAAAAATAAAACAAAAATAAAAATAAATAATTGTACAACAAATTTATAGTTTGTAATTAATTAAAGCAAGCAAATCATTTTTTGTCGACATCAGCAAAATGAAATTGTGAAAGAATTTGAAAATGAGCAAGAAAAAAAACCCTTTTGTTGTTGTTTCATGTGTGTGCGTGCTAAATTCGAGGTACATATATTTATAAATATATAAAATCTGATTAAAAAAAAAAAAGAAAAAGAAAAAAAAAAACAAAACAGAGAAGAGAATTCAAATTATTTAATTTAGTTTTTAAATTTAAGTTTATATAGCAAGTGCGTATATATATATACAAAAATATAAATTTCAATACCAACAACAAGCAAGATGTAAGGTCTTAAAAAAAAAAAAACAAACAAAAACAAATAACAAATAAAAACAAACAAAAAGCAAACAAAACCAAGCATACAATAAAAGTAAAAGTAAAAGAATATTACGAGCAAGTAAACCAATTATAAGTAATGAATGAAGGAAAAGAAGGAAAGAGAAGAAACAAACACAAAGGAAAAGATAAGCAAAAAAACAAAGCAAACAAACAAACAAACAAAAAAAAAAAAACCAATAAAATGAATTTGAAATCCTTAAAAAATATATATGAAATAACTGTGTGTTTTATCATTTGTGGGGGAGAAACCAATTTCATCAGCTCTATAATGTCTTATTAATGAATTCGTATGGGAGGCGAAAAAGGAAATAAGAAAAGCAAACTTTAACAACTTTTTCAGTGCTCCATGGAAATTTACATATGGTATTTGTTTACTTTCTTATGCTTCTGGGCTGCTACCGAGAACTTGTAGCTAATGCGCAAACTTTTTGAAATAATTATTTTTACTAAACATTATGGCCTTTTGTATGGAACCTCAACACGCGAACAAACGCGCAACATTGAGCATAATTTAATTACTTAGTTTGGTTAGAGACGCGAAACTTTGTCTTTTACTTATGTTGCCTTAACAAGGTGTTGCCAAGGTTGTAAGCATTCTTCACTCTGCTTGACATACTATATGTATGTAGGTTTATGATATACCTGAGTATATGACAAAGGTAAGTAATTAGCTCAGCTTAGAAACAATTGTGATTTCAGTTTTGTAGTAATATTATGGCTGCAGTTTACATGCAAATGTTTAGTTTAAGCAAAAGAAATTTTAAGTTCTATGTAATTTTTATTTAATAGTTCTTATTTTAAAGAATTATATATATATCATATATTTTTTAGAATATTTTTTTATAAATATTTTTGATTTAGCTTAAAATTTGCTTATTAATTCATATTAATATCTAAAAAAAAAACGTAATTTAACTAATACAAAAATTAATAAAAATATAATTTTTTTTATACATAAATTGTTAAATATTATAAAATTTTTTGAAAATTTATATGCTTAGCAAAACTTTGAAATTGAATACCAGAAATGTCTTAAATTTTATATAATTTCTTCTTTTTGTTTTTCAAAAACGAACTTTATTGAAGCCAAAATAGTTTAATAATAGTTTAGGCTTATCATTAAATGTGTTTTCCTTACGGGGCTGTTCAAACAAGGCTTTTAAGAATGTCTTTTAAATAACTATTACTGCAGCACTTCAGACCTAAGACTATAGCTATCCGCAACAAAGGGAAAATAACGAAACTTATGAAGCCGAACAACCCACAAGAACTCCAAAAACCCACATCCAAGCAGCCCAACGGCGACTGACAAACTTTTGCATAATTTTTGTTGCTGGCTGTTTTTCCATATGCGAGTTGCTTTGACATACTTGCTGTTGGCTTTATAAACAACAACAAAAGAACATATAATAATACAAAAAGTAAAAGAAAAGTAAAACGGAAAAAGGAAGAAAAAAGTAAAACGAAAAGCGGTTTTTACTTTGTTTCCTTGATTTTCGTTGCAGACAAAAGTTACAAAAGTTGGCGTGTATACACGACACATGCAAAGCATATTTATATATATATATATATATATATATATATAGTCGTATATATATCTGTACATAATGCACATACTTCTTATATGGCATGTGAGGTTAGGGCTTGGCCCGTATGTATGTCGAGCAAAGTACGGCGGAGCATGTCTAAGGTTATTTATAGCAACACTTTTCGGGCATATACATATTTATATATGACTTCGACTTCGGTTTGTTTGGCTGCCACTTTTGCTGCCAAGTTTTTGCCTGCCACGTTGCTGCCAGGACATGCGACAGCGTCCAGTGGCTAAGCGGATATATAATTTCGGCCCACATAACCTTAGGTAACGGTATGCATGTTGTAGCATACATCCAAAATTGAATGCCATATTGAGGGAGAGTCCTTTTTTTTTTGTGAAATTCTTGAAATCGTAGCAACTATTGTACTTTGAAATACATACGAGTTTTGTGTTGATTCAAACACACACACAAACAATAAAACCTTGTGGTAGGTAATACTCGCCGCAAATGTAAATAGAGCATATTAGCTTTGCTTTGACTACTTATACATATAGTAAAGTAAAAACTAGGCTAAATACTCGTCTTCTATTTCTATCTCCCATTAAATTTGTCTGCCAAAACTCTTATTAAACTGTGAACAAGCATTATACAGTCATTTTGATCCGCCTACAACATTTCTACTTATTTAGGCACATTTATCATCCTAAGTATATAGCCTCTTTGGCCTACAGTACAGGAAAAAAACTTTTTAATGTGTCTTTGTCTCACCAATTAGGCTCCCCAGGCCCAGCCCCCAGCCTGAGCACTTGCACCAGCGTCTGATTTGATTTTTTTCTGTGGAAAATTTATTTGATTGTGGACTTTGTTGAGGAGTGGCAACAATAAGAATTCATGGAAAAATTTAAGGCTGGCGGCGAGTGAATCAATGAATATACACAAAATTTAATTTAAACTGTCTTTGTCAAGAGAGTTTGCAATATCGAAATCAATTTTATGCGCATTGATATAAGGACAGGCGGCAGGTCGTATATGAGCATATATGATATAATATATAGAGGGCTATTTGTGATCTATTCAAGCACACAAAGTAGTTGTCTCTTTGACTTCATGAGCGAGTTTTGCAGGGAGCACTAAAAACACTCAAGAGTTGCGCTTCAATTGGAGTCAAGTTCTGTCAGCTATAAAAAGGCGAGCATAGAGCAGGGCTCGATCAGTCGCTTCTGAACATTTGTGCTGGACAGTCGCAGCGTAGTGCAAGTGCTTCTTTAAATGGTTTTGATTAATATTTATGTTAACTATTATTATTGTCATATTGTTAATGATGATTATGATAATAATGATAATAATTAATTAGTTGATAATATAGAAGATTTTTGAGCACTGTCAGCCAGGTTAAACTGCATTTAACATAACCGACCTCCTCTTTACTGGGCTGCCTGAAAACTTGGAACCAAGTATTATCCTCTATTAGCCTTCAAGCTGCAGGCTTACTATGTGTTATTTATGTTACCAATTATTATTGTAATATTGTTAATGATGATTATTATAATAATGATAATAATTAATTATTTGATGATATAGATGATTTTTTAGCACTGTCAGCCAGGACGAGCTGCATTTGCTGCTTTACCGATCTGCTCTTTTCTGGGCTGACTGCCAACTTGGAACCGAGTATTATCCTCTATTAGCCTTCAAGCTGCAGCTTTTCTATGTGTTGGCCCCACGTTCATGATAAATTTACTGACTCTTTTCCAAACATCTTTGTATTTGAAAATTTGATCTATTATTATCTCAACATCTTTATATTTGAACATTTGCTCCATTATGATCTCTACTTTTCGATTCTTTCTTCTATCCTTCCGCAGTAGAAGAAAGTTTACCCATACTTGTATTTTTTATAAATTCTGATGTTTTTGCCCACAAGCTTAACCTATTATTAATTTGGACTGCTGAAGAATATAAATTTTATTTATTGGTTATATTAACAAGCCAACAATCAGACATACTATATTCAAATTTTCGAGCATAAAATTCCACAGCAGATGGCCAGACCAGACCACAAGCTACAAAAAAAACTTATAACTAATCCATAAGGATTTATAAGAATCATATATGCACGTATATAATAATTATAAGTATATGGCGGAAACATAAACAACTAACATAATAACAACAGCAACAAAAATATGTTTATTGACTAACTTGGCGGGCAGCGGCATGAGCAAAGCAAATATAATTTCTGATATAACAAATAATATATATATCCATATATATTAATATAAAATATATATGTATGCTTATTTTTCTACTTTGTATATTGTTCGCATCAGCTATTCAAAATATTTATAAATAGGAAAATTATATATTTCTTAAATTGTCTGCCTTTAGATTGATTTACATGGCACATTAAGAGACACTTTCTCATTGAATGAAAAATTTAGATTTAAAAAATGTTTCGCTTGAGTTGATGCGAAATATTTATAAATAATTCATATTTCGTACACCAATGGCACCTGTGTAAACATTTAAGGTGCCATGTTAAGTCTATTAAAAATAGCAATTAAAAATAATGAAACAAAATAAAATTGTGCAGAAATATATAGAAAATATTATAAATGATGAGTGTAGGGAAAAATTGATGGGGATGATGCAACAAACAGTACTTTTTTATCTGAATGATATATATAGCTATTTTTTTTTTGCTATTTTAATGAACTATCAAAGTTAGCTTATCAAAATATTTATATTTAATTTTATCTTTTATCAATCGGTTATTGTGTATAACATGACACGTGTGCAAACAAATTATTTATTAGAGATGGGCGTGAATCGTGTAGTCAATTGATTCGTGAGAAGTCAAGCAGACTACGTGCGTGAGGCACGTAAATATTAAATATATAGGAAATAAAGAAATGAGCAGTGACTGGATAAATATGCTAATAATATTGAATAGAAAAATTTAAAACAATATATATAAATTAATTTTGTATATATTAAACTTAAAAATCTAAAGTTAAAATTATAAAAAAAAAAAATTTTAATTTAGTTTATTATTAATTGTATAATTTTTTTTTTTACTATTCTGGTTTTTCAATTTGGCATTAGTATTATAAAGTTAATTATAAAAAAAAACTTAACATTTATTTTGCACTTCAAATTTTCGAGTTAAATAATAAATAATAATATAAAAAATAAATTTTAATTTTTTTAATAATTAATTTTATAATTTTTCTTAATTTTTTTATACGGGTATTTCGATGTGGCATCAGCATTATAAGGTTAATTATAAAAAAACCTTAAAATTAATTTTGCATATATTTAACACTTCAGATTTTCCAAGTAAATACAGAACAAATTAATTTTTATTTTTTTAATAATTAATTTTATAATTTTGCTTATTTTACTAATATTTAAATTTATTTATTTGGCATCAAGACTCTAAGACTTTTCCTTAAAAATCAGAATGTTTATAACTTCTCTTGGCCTGTTTTATTCAATATTTGTCGGGCTATGGCTAAAAATAAATTAAGAACAAAATAAATATTCTAAAAATATATAAAGATATTCCAGACAATTTGTGGATATTTTTGTGCGCATGTTGCCAAATTTGGTTTCGTGTGGAAATGTCAGAAAGGCGCCCATAGCCGATTCTCTAGATTATATAATTGAAAACTTAATCAACGATTATCGATGTTAAATTTTGCTCGTTTGTAGCTTGTTCACTTATATAATTAGACTGTCACTTTGGAACTTTGAGCACGTAATTAAATTTTAATTTTAATAAAATTAAAAAACCGTGTTTTTCCCCACATATAAATAATTTAAAACAATTTCGCAAATGTCAAGAATTAAACATGCAATTATTGGACGCTTTCCATTGTCAGTTATATTTTCTGCTGATATTCAGTGGGCTTTACACGCCATTTCGTAATGCAATACAGATAAATATTAACTGGAGCTAGTGAGATGTGCATGACTAGAAGTTACCCTGTAAGATTTTTGTTGTGGAGACAAGGAAATAGACCATGAGAAGAGTTTTTGGAAGCATTTTAGAATTGATGGAGATATATATTTAGGTTAACTGATCTTATAGTATATAGCCTGTATAGGGTATATAAATCCCATATACTTTCAAGCTAAGAACTAGATTTATATGGCTCACTCAACTCTTCAAACTTATCAACAACTTTCCTGGCTATTTATACCTTCATACCCCATGTCTTTTCTCATATTACAGGGTATAGAATTTTCGCTATAAATAAACTGGTTCATTTAAGTTAATTATTAACATGCCATTGTTAGCAACGAAATAATTTGCTCTCTGCTCTGATTCGGAATTCTGTTTACAATTCTGAGTGTGCGTGTGTGTTCTCAGTGCATGTGCCGCTAAAAGCTGTCAATGCTCATTTTCATTTGGCTTGATGCACCGCCAACAGCTGCCCACTGAGTGGGCCAAAAAAAAAATAAATAAAAAAAAAAAAAACATATCAACCTGCATCGAGCTGCAACGGGCCCTGTCCCCAGTTCCGGGCCCCGTTTCGAGTTCAGCTGAGTCAGACGAACTGGGAGACTGAGGCTGGTTTGTTTGGTTGTTTGGTTGGTTGGTTGACTGGCTGGCTGGCTGGTTGGTTGGCTGATTGCTAAAGTGATTTCTGATTTTATTTTCCAAATGGCTGCACACACAAAATGCCGCCTGCATGTGGTGGGCGTGGCAGTTGCATTGGCTGCCTGCCGGCTGCCAACCGCCAGCTGCTGCTGCATCCCGCACTGATTTAAAAAAAATATATATAAATTTATATATTTTTTAACGATTTGTACAGCTCGATTTTATGGGCCCCAGTCAGATTGCATTGTGTATTTTAATTATTGCAATTATTTAACTGATTTCGGAATATATATAGTATATAAGCCAACGGCAGCTGCTAATTAGATAAAATCAAGAAGAGCTGCGGCTTAAATGATGTTAAAGCTGCACGTGCGAGTAACGGGAAAAAGAAATTCCGGCATCCACTGATTGACATAATTTAGTTAAATGTATTAAGTAATCAAACAGTTTATATCTAGTTAGTAGTTGTAAATTTCAAATAATTTAACGTACTGAAAGCGTGCCAAAAAAATTAAATGTATTTGCACTAGAGGTGGGAAACTATCGATAGTCGGCTCCATCGATAGCGGCGATAGTTTTTTTATCAAACCATCGATAGTGGCTCGATAGTGCCTCGATAGTGCCCAACATAAAACAACTAAACCCAATCTTTTTAAATCTGGGATCTAAAATTGTCGCCATTCTCGTCTCAGTTCTTTTTTCATATGGCGATAAACGTTTTACGATTGAATCTAATAAAACAGTGACCATTTTTTGTCCAACTGCAGTTTGCACATCCGAAGAAATAGTATGCGTTTTACGAATAAGTACATCTGTCAAGGGAATTATAAGCGAAATCGTAGCATATTTTCCACCAGATATCATTTTGCTAACTTGTTCAAATACTGTAAGAATTTTTTCCATGTCCTTCAACACATCAATTTCCTCCGCTTGAAATGGGAGTGGTGCATTGGATGTAGACAATAGTACTACTGCAATTTCATCATGGGTCGCCAGTATTCGTTGAATCATATAAAAGAAACTATTCCATCTAGTTGGAGTTGTAAAAGTTGAATACCCAAACTTTTCTTGCGCCATCTTAAACTTTTCATTAGCAATAGTGCTTTTTTTGAAAAATTTGACAATTGCTTTACATTTTGAAATTATTGCCATTGTTTTATCGTCATCGTCGAAATTTAAACCGTCTTGAACAACCAAATTTAACGTGTAACACTATCGATACACTATCGATAGTGAGTCGACTCGATAGTGATCAACCATCGATAGTGTCGATAGTGTCATCGATAGTTTCCCACCTCTAATTTGCACTTAAAGACATTTGTAAATGTATAAAATTTTATACTAGTTGGTTGACTATTTGTGAGTTAAATGAGATGTTAATTTCAAGGTAATATACAAAATTAAATAAACAATTTAAAATGTATAAAATATATAAGTTCACTCTTGTTTAAAATTGAAGAAAATGCGTTGAAATTTAAATCATTTTTATATATTTTTCTGAATACAAAATTTGTAATGAAATCACACTAGAGTTTACCTTTTATATATTGTTTAAGTTAAGTTTAGTTCTATATATTTCAGATTTAAATATGTATCAAATATATTTAAGTTTAACTATTAAAATTCAACTAAATTAAATAAAGGAAAAAGTTCGAATAAAAATGTTTTCTTATTTAATTGAAAGTTTGAAAAATTTATGCATATTTATATTTATTTATATTTATATTTATATTTATAATTATTTATATATATTGATATTAATAAGCACAGAAATTTTGCACAAAAAGAGGGAACTCTTTTTCGAACTTAAGTCTCAATTCAGCTTAGTTAAGTAGTTTAGTTCGACTTCATTTTGAGTATTTCTTTACAATACAAATTTAGTTAAGACTTCACTTTCACCTTGATAACACATATAATTTTTATATTTTATGTATAAAGATTTCGCTGAAAATAAAAAAAAAGTATTAAAACTCTTCATTCCAGTTTGCAACCTTGATTATCATATATATATTTTTATATACATGTATTTGGTATAAAATATATATATTTTCATCATTTCATACAGAAATAAATATGTGTTGTATATAGAGTCACAAATATATATTTTTTATTTTTTCTTAAACATTTATTTATGTCGCTCGCAAATGTATATAAAGAAAATAACTCACAGATCTAAAACAAGAAATGCTGCTATTAATATTGTTTAAATATTTCTGTATATATAAATATTTGTGAATATTTATATATGTTTTATATACAAAATATAAACGCATAGAACGAACAAAAAGCGTAGGACATATAAATAAATTAAGACAAAGAGAATTGGCGCGGACATATTTGATTTAAAAAATATATATTATATATATTTTATGCTTGTTGTTTTTTTAGAAAGTCAAAGAAATGCAATAAAAATACATTTAATTGACTTGCAGAACATAAAAAACAAACTGCTGCCAAAATCAAAAAAAAAAAAAAATGTAAACAAATATTAAAGCTACTTAGGTAGGCATGGGAAAATGTTGGAAAATTCTTGAGTCATGCATTTGGTGTTTGTTGAGTGAAAGTGTGCTAAAATATTATTGTTTAAATATGGCTAAAATTAGCTCAAAGCGTTCGAAATTGATTAATGTGCTATGCAGACGTTCTGACAGTCTAAAACATTAACTAATTGCGTAAACAGTGCGTATGAGTAATATTGCTAAAATTCCTCTAGAAGATTAACAACAATTTCTCTTGTAATTAAACAAAGAAAAAATGTATGCTAGTGAGTAAAAGCTTTTAAATTAAATTATCAGCACAAAACTTGTAAATACTCAAATATTAATTATCAATTAACAGTTCCTAATTGATTCAAATTTTGCATATGTCTGCTATATTTAATACAGTCAGCTAATTTAATCTGAAGAAATTCCAAAATATATGTGTGTGTGTGTGTATGTGCGTGTGCATGTGTAAATTGTAAATTTATAGCTGATTCGCTAATTTGTTTTATAGACAGCGATTCGTGGAGTGGGTGCTCACAGATAATAGCATATATAGCTCGTATGGGGTCCCACTGATTAGTGCATACATAAAATCCGACTTGTTGTCTGGCTGTCAGTTGGTGTTTCTGTTTGCTCAATTTATTTGTGTGTGTGTGTGTGGCAAAGTGGTGTTAATTGATGGGGAGGACAAAAGCTGACACAAGTCGCAGCATACCAGCAACAAAAGCAATAACAACAGCAACATCAACGGCAACAACAATAACTTGTTGCCAGTCGCCGTCAGTCAGTCATTTAGTCATTTAGTCATATCAAATAATGTTTGGCAATGCGCCTGCGCCATCTCCAAAGAACCCCGCACCCACACTCACACACACACACATACTCACACATAGGCAGCCAAAGATTTAGATGGTACAGTGAAACATGCCTTGATTAAACTACCAATAACATAAAATTGTTTACGTAAATAGTATTTTCTATTGATTTTATTTACCTTTCTTATATTTATTTTAGTAATGAGTTTCGGGGCATTGTATTTGAACGGTTTTTTATTCAAGGCATTTCCTCCAAATGAATTCTGTACCACTGAATAGCTACAAAAAATTATACGGATGAAATGTGATTATTGTTAAAATTGACTGGCTTATGCTATTAAAGCTTTTTAGCAAACATATTATTAAGTTACTAATACATTTATTTCAATTATTAGAATAATGTTGAATAAGTAACTTTTTATTTATTTTATATATATTTTTGTAACTTAGTTATTATTTTCTTATTTAATGGTATGATATATAAAATACCAAATATATGAAAAAAAATCTTTAAGTATTATCTTTTATTTTTATTAATTTTCTAAAAATTTTTTCCGTGCTAAAAATTACTAATATTTATTAATTTTAAGTGTTGAAAGTTCATCAAATAATTTTTATAGCTGGAAAAAATAATGTGTATTATTTTTGCTACAAATTTTTTAAATTAATATAATAATTAAATTTATTTGTATTTATTTTCGGTGTTGCAGAGCACTGAAAACTGTAAATACGAAAACATTTTTGAACAGTTTATGTAAAAAATATTATTCTGTAAATAGGTCGTAATATACAATATTGTTTTACAGAAATAAATTTTATTACTATTTGACTATGGATAATATAATTTCAAATTTTATGGAACTTATATTATAATTGTAATTGCACTAAAAATAATTTTGCTCAATTTTCTTGCCAGTATAGCAGTTAAAATGTAAAATTGACTTGTTAAATATATTACAAATTCTTTAACTTTAAATCTTTAAAAATATTTTATTTTCTTCAAAATTGAATTTAATTTTTATACATTTTATTTTAAATTTTAAATTTTATAAGTTCAATTTTTTGATTAATTAAAAATTTTACAGATTTTTTAACTTTATTTATATTTTATTTATTTATTTTATTTAAAATTTAATTTAATTTGTATACATTTTATTTGAACTGTTAAATTGTAAGTTCATTTTTATAACTGAATATTTTTACATATCTTCTATAAATTATATTTAACTCATCAATAAGATTAATTTGTATTTAAATAAGTTTTTTTTGTTCTTTACCAATGACATTTTAAGTTTTTTGAGTGGATGTCAATTCTTGATCTATTCTTGACAGTTCGTTAAAATCGTATTTAACTATAGCAATGTATTTGTCGTCAGAGGTCTCACCAAATACACAAACAATCGACGTCTGGCCAAAAACAAAATTGTGACAATTGCGTCAATTTTGTGCTGATTTTACTCAGTCAATCTATCACTGTATATTAATATATACATATACATATATATATATATATTATACATATGTATATATGTATCTCTGCAGCGCATCTTTTGGCCAGCCATTCGATTCATGTTCACACGTGTGTTTATTTTGCGTCTGTTTCTTTGCGAAGGCGGAGCCGGAGGCCCCCATCTGCAGAGCTTAGCTATATTGTATATATACATACGTACATACATCATAAATACATCATATATATATACACATACATATATACAGTTAAATATAGTAAATACAAATATATAAATATATGTGCATGTTTATGAAATGTTATGGCATTTCTGGCATTGGTTTGCCTCAAATTTAATGACACACACACATACATATGTATGTACATATAGACAGAGGTACATATATGTGTATATATCAATTTTATTGAGTGTCATTAAATTATTATACAATTCATTTTGCGGTTGATGGCAAAAATTTTAAGCGAATTTTTTTTCTGAATTTATTTATAAATATTTGTTTTTTGATTAAAAATTCCATTGTTTCATATTATTTTGTATAGCTATGGGCATTGTAATTTTTTTAAAATTTATAATTTAATTATTTAAAAAAATTTAGTTTTTTATTACAGGCTCTATTTGTTTTTTGTTTTTTTTAGTACTTATTATATATATTTATTTTAAATAAATTTTTTTTTTTGTTTAAAAATAGTTTTTAATTCAAATAATTTAATTTAATTATTTCAAAAAAGTATTTATTTACTGCAATTTAATCTAATATTAAATAGAATTAAATTTGAAATGTTTTTGTGTAATTTAAAATTGATTTTCTCTTGCATTATTATTTATTTAAAATATAATAAACAAATTTTTGATTTTTTTTATACTTTTCTGTATATTTTTGCAGTGTTCTGTATAATTTAATGAATTGGATAAAAAATTATTTTTTTCATATGCATGTAGTAGTAATTAATAAATATAAATTATAAATAAAAATAAAAATAAATTATTATTTTTTTCTTCTGCATTTAGTAGTAATTAATAAATATAAGTTATAAATAAAGTTATAAATAAAATAAATTAATTTAAATTATATATATAAATATATTTATTATATATATATATAATAATATTTGTATAAAATGTTCAAAAAGATAAATTATAATTTATTAAATAAATATAAATAATAAATAAATATATTTACATATTATTTTTAAAATTTGCATCTTCATAATTTTCAATTATTTTTATTTATTTAAAAATTTGCAAAACTTTACTTTCAAATATTTAAAGATTGAAAAAACTTTTTGGACAGTAAAATATCCGCTATCAAATAAATTTCTTGGATCACTTGCCACCTCTTGGCCAAAGAGAACGCAAAATCTGCTGACTCATGGCAAAAAATGTTAATCAAAATAATACGCGACGTGGCACGAAATTAGACAATAAATAGAGAAGAGCGCTCGGTCCGGCACAGTCGGTTGTCAGGTGTAGGCCACTAATTAAGGGCCGTGGCCCCCAGCTAGAGAGACAGCAAAGCCAAAACCAAAACCAAAAACAAAAACAAAACCCAAACAAAAACATCAAACTTGGCCAAAAGAAAGCAGGGAGAATGTAATGGCAATGGCAAATTACAATTGTTTGCACTTTACCCAGAAGCTAAAAGTCACTGCGGGTGAGGAGCAATAGATGAGACGATTTCAGCTTGGTTCGAATTCTCTGGGTTGGGTTTGGGGTTTTGGTGTTTGGGTTTGGGTTTGGGTTTGGCTACTATTTTTGGTGTGCCAGCGATAAAGACGGTGGAAAAAAGCCAATTCAATTAATTTGTGATTATTTAGCAAAATCAAACAGAGACCCGAAACCGAAATGCAATTAAACTGAGAGACCAGCTAAAAACAAATCGAGCTGCATGCAATGTTGAATGAAATGCTAAAGAACTTTATGTAAATATGCCGCAGGTGAATAAGCGGGTTAAAGAACAAAAAACAATTTAGACAAGCTATTAACTGTTGGTTAGCTTCTATGAGAATTCGCATTCGCATTTGCATTTGCCTGCTCCTTCAACTATAATTATAATATTTATTCTTATAGCTGCCATTAACAGTGCAATAAACTTATTACTCATCTAATTTATAACGTTGCGGTCAAAGTTTACCTAGAAAAGTAAACAAAAGTGACTTGAACATGCCTCGGCATTGTTTATACCCTAAAGGAAATTGCTTTGAGGGTATATTAAAGGTGTGTAAGTGTATGTAATTTAGGTGAAGTACTAAATATAGATTTACTTGTTATAGTTGCTTGACTACCTCTTAAATTATGAGTTAATTCAGTAATGGCAGATTATAGTAGAGCGAAAACAAATATTGATTCAATTTTTCTATATATTTTAGAAAAATAAAAAAAATAATAGAACTCCATAATAGAACCCTACAATAGAATCCTATAATAGAACCCTATAAAAGAACCCTATAATAGAACCCTATAGTAGAACATTATAAAACTATTTTTTATGGGCAAATATGATTTTTTATTGTATAAAACTCTAAAGACACAACAGTCGGCTGGACAGTCCGTTTATATCATTAGTATTTTGGGATAAGCATGATATGATATTCAACGACTATCTTCAAAAGGGAAAAGCCATCAACAGCCACTGTTACATAGCTTTATTGGGGCGTTTGAAGGAGGAAATCGCGTAAAAACAGGCCCCATTTGAAGAAAAAGAAAGTGCGCTGTTTCATCATCACAAAACAATCAAAACGATGGGAAAATTGCATGAACTAGGCTTTGAGTTGCTTACGCATCGACCGTATTCTTCAGACCTGGCCACCGATGACTTTTCTCTGTTCTCAGACGTCAAGAGAATGCTCGCTTAAAGGAAATTTAGCGCCGCTGAAGAGGTAATCGCTGAAATTGAGGCCTATTTGGAAGCTAAAGACAAATCGTACTAATATGGTAAATCGTAAATATTGATATTGAAAAATTGTTTCTGCTTTCATGCGTCTATATTTATTGCTTATAATAATTACTCTGATGAAGCATGCAAAAGTATTATAAATATGTAATGCAATATGATGAGAAAGCAGCTGTAACGTAATAAATTACATATTTTTAATCAAAATGAAGAACTGAAACCAATCGCACCATATTCTCTTTATTTTCTTCTTTTTAAAAGCTATTGTGCTAAGCTTTTGGGAAAGCTGCGTCTTTAAGTGTCCAGCAGAAAAAATATTTATTAAAATGATGTATATAAGATATATACATCAAAATCAAAGTTATTCTCAGATATTTCATTTTAATATCTATATATATTTTATATAGCTTTAAACCCACTGCCTACCAGGGCATTCAATCTTCGACTAACTGCAAAATATCGTTCCTTTCTTGTTTTAATTAAAAATGATGTTAACACGTGAGTATTTCGAGATATCGCACTGTCGACACATGCATACAAGCTGCCTATATCTTGGTCGGCCTACAGATATCTTGTTGAGCATTGCTCAAATGTCTTTCGCAAATGAAGATAAACGCAATGGCCTGTAACACTGGTTGACGTTTCCGTTTCGTTCCGTAATTGAGATAGAGTTAGATCTCGATGCGTTTTGAGAACGCTAAACGTGTTTGCCCCTAATTCGATTTGCCGTAATCTGTGACCATGTCTGCTGCGTATTAAATGGCTGGGGGGCGTGGTTGTGTTGGATGAGCTCATTGTCAAATTGTTCAAGATATATGTTGCAAAATGTCCATTAATTAGTTGACTGTGGATTTTTTTTTTGTTGTACATTGATTGGCCACCGGCGCGTGGCTTATAAATTTTTCAAACTATTTGTTGTTTCTCTCCAGTTAAAGTTGAGCGATATGAACTGCATGAACAAACTTAAAACTAAAATAAATTTTTATTTAAACAAGACTGATCTTGTCATTAGTAGCATGAAGTCTTTATTGTAAAACACATTGATATAAATATATCCATATAAATATATATTCTGATATGAATAGGCTTGCGTAAGAGTTTAATGAACTCCGCTAGTTGCTTACTTACTTACCCACAACTTGTTTATAAGTAAATTTCTTTTCTTGTATAAAATTTGCCGCAATTTTGGCTTTAAACTGGTTTTCCAATGATTCAGAAACAGTTTTTTTTTTAGATTTGATGATGTAATTGAACGTGTGGGCCGGCATTATAGAGCTAATTTAATTTTAAAAGTCTTAACGCGGCTTTTGAGCGAAGCTAGTCGAGCTTAAGTCTAATTAAGAGATCGTTATTGCGTCAAATTAAAATAAATCTGTTGCAGATTTATCTGTAAGGTGTAAAGAGTGTATGGAGAGAGAATATCTGATTTATTATAGTATTTAAATATTTAAATGATTAAATATGTGAGGTAATAGTATAAATATCATAGTATTATGCATACATTCAATTGAATGCACTCCAATATATTGTACAATAGTTTTTATACCATTATCAATTTAAAAATAAGAATTCAGGTTATCATGGCTTTGAAAATGTATATATCAGGTAGATGAAGACATTGCAGATCCCTTAAAGTATATATATTCTGATGAAGAAGACGAGCTGAGTTGATCTAGCGATGTCTATTTGTCCGTCTGAGTAAGTGTATACCGTACGCAGTTCGAGTTAATCAATCGAGATGAGAACTCATCCCATTTTATTATTATTGATCAAAATCGACCATTTGAATATGTCTTTTAAGCCCAATTAAAATTCAACTAAAGATAGAAACTGTAAGCTTTACCTGCTGGTTCCTGTAATGAAGACAGACATTTTCTATATTTCAGATTTTAGATACTTCCTCCACGGCACCCAAAATTCACAAAATATTAGAGACTTTAAACTACTAGAGACTTCTCCTTTGGTAAGTACACACATATGAGTGTCATGAACATACTCCGTAAATTTGATTAACAAAGTTCATCTAGAAGAAAATGTATTCAACAATTAAGTTCCCTTAGTAAAACCCATACGGCAGACCAAGCATAGCCGCTGCATATGTTGTTTCGTATGTACAATGATTGGAATATCACTGCTTCGCAGAGTTCAGGGTATCACCTAGTCGAGCACGCCCGACTAGAGCACTCTTACTTGTTTTAAGTAAAATTCATATTGAATTTGTCATAGATTTGTAGAGTTAAACACTATCTGACTAAAAGACAAACAACACTTTCCAGAACATAAATTTACACAGCAGAAATCTAAATAACAAAATCTTAATAAATAAGCACTTAAATAAATTTTAAATCATAAATAAATATGCTAATGTTAGAAATAAAACCAAGATAAGAATTTTAAATATACTCAACATCAAAAGATTTAATCTTAAGCCTAGTTTATGACTTGATTTACAAATGACATAGTAAATCTGCCCTTTTATGTTGTCGTCACTTAAAATTTACCCATGAATATTCATATGCTTACAAATTAAGTATACGCCACAATCGGTCTTGGGCATGTGTATATATATATATATATTTCACGCATCTCATGCCACACGCATTACATTTGCTCGCGTCACTCAAATAAAACTCATTGAACCGCATGAAGCCACTAGAACTAGACAGAGTCAACAACAAATGACAACAATAACAACAATTTGAACAACATGCCAGGCCGCACACGTCAATATATACACAAAATATGTGTACTAAATAAGTGAATTGTACTATAAATTCTATAAATACGCAAACCAAAATAGAAATCACAATGAGGCATATCTTAAATAATAGCCCAATTCGAGCCATGTGTTCTCCAATCGATTGATTAAATCACACACACACGTGTAAATTATGCATGATTCAGGGTTCAGAGGTTAAGAGAGAATGCTGAGAATAGTATTTATTAAATGAAAAAATTATGAATAGTAAAGAAAATAAAGTCGGGCATACCAGACTTAGAGATATGCTAAATATTATCTGATCTGCGTTTTCATATGTAATGCATAGCTTGTATCTATCTTGTATGAATTTATCTTCAATGTATCAAAACATAAGCAATGTATGAGTACGTTTGTACTTAAGCATAAAAAAGCTTAAACTTAAAATAGTTTTGGATTCAAACTCGCATCTCTACAATCAAATAATATACAAAAATAATTTGCTTTAAGCTGGATTCGAATGTGCTAGCACACGCATCACCTCTACCATCCTCGCCCACTTCATTGTCTGCTCGTCAAGTTGCATATTCGAAACTAAAGTAACAGTCGACAAGTCAAACAATTTATAGAATGTATAGAATTTGGTAATTAGAACAGGCATTAGAATGCTTAATAACCAAATATCTAACTAATTAATTGCTCAATATATAAGTATTAATAACATGACAAGTGAAAAGACGAACAGCCATATATGCTGGGCTAGACTGTGCTGGATCAACTTGGCTGTTACTTCAGATCAAACATATATGCATGGGGTCCTCCAAGCTTGCTTCTGCTTGTTGCAGACATTCTAAATACGCTGAATGAATATATGAAAATAAAACAAGTAAGAAAGCTCTAGTCGGCTGTGCCCGACTAGCAGATCCCCTGAACCCTGCGAAGTGCCAATATTCCAAACATTTTATGCTTATTTAACATACACATATATAAAAGCAATACATGCACACACACATACACACATACACATACACACATACACATCTCTATTGTAAATGGACTTTCTTAATCAAATTTTCAGAGAGTGATAATGTCATTCATATGTATGTAATTGCCAAAGCACAAGTCTCTAGTATTTAAAATACGGTTTTTAGAAGTTTGGGAGGAAAGGGAAGGAAAGGAGGGATGGTATCCAACATGTGACAAAAATCAAAATTGTATAAACTCCACATTATACTAAATACAAAATTGGAGACTCTAGCTCTAAAGATGTAGGAGAAATAAATGTATAGCTGAATTTAAATAACGTTTTAAATCGATAACTTTAAAACGATCAAATTTATCGATTTTTTGAAACAAAATCGATCTGCGCGTGCTATACACGGATCTACATAATAAATTTGAAGTCTCTAGCTCTTATAGATTCTGAGATCGACGCGTTGACACATACGGACAGACGAACGGGCGGACGGACGGACGGACGGACGGACAGACGGACAGGGCTATTTCAACTCAGCTCGTCGCCCTAATCAAGAATATATATACTTTAGGGTTCTGCCATGTCTCCTTCTGCCTGTTACATACATTTTCACAAAAACATTATACCCTGTTTTCCCATTTTCAATGGGTTCAGGGTATAAAAAACATTAATAACTGGAAAAATCTCCAATTATAAAACACATCTCATATTAAAAACTCCGAAAAATATCCAAAGCAAATACATACTATGTTGTAAGCGCTCTATTGAGCTTGAAGTGCATTCACAAAGTGAATCAATAAATTACAAACTTTGGCTATAAAGTTATCAAGAGCAAAACTTAACTCGGCTGCAGCTTACAAAAACTTCCATTCAATCCATTTAACTCTGCACTCGCTCGCTCGCATCCATCTATGCACACATGAGTGGACTAGTAGTAATTCGTAGTGATTTTTACGCGCTCTTTGGTGGGCGGCGCACACTCAATTATTTGGCGCCTGCTCCCAAAAGTGCCTTTTCAGTGGCAATTACATGCAAAGGGGACTCAGCGGCTGCCGAGACCATTAGCGTCATATGAGAGCTCGAAAAGGATGCGTTGGTTGCGTTGGGTGTTGGGCCTTGTGCCTTGTGCTTTGTGCGTTGGCGTTGGCTTTGGCCTTGGCGTTGCGACCTTCTGTGCAGCATATGCTGTTCCCGATTCGTATGCGGATTCTGTTTAACAAATGAAGCAAAAGTTAAACTTTGGCTCGCTGGCAGCTTTATTTGATTTACACGCACAGGTGTACAGGTGTTGCCAGCTGCCGTATCGTGGCGTCAGGATGAAAAATGGCATTTGGCTGCAACAGCCGTGTTGGCCGATAATAAATCTATGGACAGGAGGGCGAGAGGGGCGGGCCACGATGGTGCGGTGATGCCATTGGGCAGGCCACATATTGAACGTTTGCATACTTAATTAAGTCAATTATTTTGATGCGGTTGCGCTATAAAATGTTAAACGACAACGAATCAATATGCGTTGCGCTCCTCGCTGTCGCATGCGGCGTATGCGTAATGTCAACTAACGTTTGAGACAGGCAGACAAGCGCGTTAGCGCTTCAGCGCGCAAACACACCTCAAAATCCTTGACCAAAAAAAAACAACAATTAAATAAATAAAAGGGCGGGCCTCAGCCACAGGCCATGCCGATGCACGCTCTTGACTTTTATCCTTTTTGCTATCCCTGAAACCAAATACATTGGCGTTAAGTGGACGTTCAATATAAATGTTGCCGCTTCTTCTTCTTCTTCTTATGGCCTCGCATGCCGGGTGATTGGGTCGAAAGCGAAATTTGTTAAGCAAATATTTTGCGAAGAATTCTCTATTTTCTGCTTGCATGCGTTAATAGCCACCCACATGTCGTATGAGTAATGCGTTTGATTAGTTACGATTCTGCGGCATAAAAAGGGGGCGTGCTCTATTATAATATTTCCATGTGCCACACCCATAAATGGCAACAAATTACCCATTAATATGGAACAAGTGCCCACTTGACAGCTATTTTTACCCCGACGCCTGCTGTGCCAATAAATAGAGCAAAAGAGGTCGAGTTATGTTTTATTGATAAGTCGGACTTGCGCTCGTGAGTGTGGCTGAAGGGAGTTCGCTTAGATGCGAGACAGAAGACTTGACCATATATTGGAGTATGAGTGAGGAGAGAGAGAGAGACAGAAGAATATATGATTTGGTCAGGGCTCCGACTGATGTTTAACTCGATGGTTCTCAAATACGTTTTCATACTAATGCATTATATATATATTTTATTTATTTTAAAATTAAAATTAAATTTCACAATTTTTAATTAAAAATTTAATTCAAATTTTAAAATAGTAAATTTAAATTTATTAAAATATTTAGAATATTATGAAGTTAAAAAAAAAAAGTTTTTTAATTTAAATTTACATTTTTTCTTTAGAATGTTTAAACATTTTAAATAATTTTCATTAAATTAAATTTCTTTTAAAAATATTTTATTGAATACCTTAAATTATTTTTTATTATATTTATATATATATATATTTTTTTAAATCAATTATTCAAGTTTTTTTTTGTTTGTTTAAAAATTTTTTATATTGAAATATTGTGAAAATTGGATATCAAGTTTGATTTGTAATCGGTCAAATCTATAAACAAAGAAAAGAGGAAAAAAGTTTTATTTATTTCTGATTTATCTCAGCATGTGAATCATTGCCACTCAGCCTTCAGCTAATTATGAAAGTGTAAGCTTATATCTTGACATTTTGCTCAACTCTAGATATTGTAGAAGTCCTGCGTCATAGTGTCAATGACCTTGGTATCCTTGGTCTGGCCTATAGTGCGTATACTGAATATGATGACCAAGCGAATTGCACACATTTCATGACTGTCTTCATTTGCTCTAATTGCTATTTTGATTTGCTCAGCTCAGTTTATGCCAAATCGAGTGTCAATAGAGTATGAATAATAGGACAACTTGGACAATGATTGATACTGATTATCAATTAAATATTGGTCTCTAATAAATAATAACTAAAAATAAATAGTAATAAATTCTAAAAATTAATGAAAGAAAAAAAGAAAGTAAGTTTAAACTAAAATAAAATAAATAAATAAATATGTATAAATAATACATATTTATTATTATTTATATATTTTTTTATCTTTATTTAAAATGTACTTATTTTTTTATTATTTTTTTTTTGTTATAATTACTTATTATTTATTATAAAAAATATTTATTATACAAATAATTCTTTAGCTTTATTAAAATAAATACTTAAGCTTTTCGTATTTTTTGTAATAAATATTATTTATATATATTTATAGATTTATTTTAAATTTTCTTTCTCTTTTTCTGTCATCAATTTGTATACTTTTTTTATTATATTTTGTATAATTTATAAAGAATAATATTTATTATACATATATAATATTTTTCACCTTATTTAAAACTTACTTCGTTTTTTCTCTTCTTAGTTTTTATAATTTTTAATATGTATAAATATATATTTTTTTCATTTAAAAATTCATTTAACTTTGCTTTACAAATGATTTCTTAGATTTTTACGGCTGCTCTCGTTGAATGACTTCTACTTTTAAGTACGGTTATTTTTTTCAAATTTGTTTCAGCATTAACTAATTTAAAATGCTGGTTTTCAGCTAAGCAATAGCAAAAGCAATTTGCTATACAATATAAATAACTAGATATCGATGTATATATATATATATATATATATAGAGTCAAAAACTTTCCATATCAACAACAAAGGCAAAATCGCTGTCGGCGTTTTGCCAGCTGTGCGCTAATCTTCTTAACAATCGCCGTTGCCCGGAGGCCTCAGAGGAGGGGCTGTCAGTGGGCGGTCTGAATAGAACAGAATGGATGGTGGATGGACAACCATTTCCGCGATAAGGAAAATGAGAGAACGAAATTAAAAGAAAATGCAAATGCCAGTCCGAAAACAGCCGAAACGAACAAAAAGTTTTGTAATTGAATATGAAACGCTCAAAGCACAATTATTTTTGCACAGATCCGACTCTGAAGGTTCTCACTCACTCACTCACACATTGCCCTCTCTCACTCTCTATAGCTGCAGCTAAGCTAAAATCGATGGATTGCCAAAAAGTTTGAAGTTTGATCAGAATGCAGTCTAGCTATTGGCTAAGCTGAGCTCCACGCTTATTGGATTTTTTTGGCTATTTATGAGGCCGATGGAAATCATTTGGCGATTGCTGATGTTACTTTTGTGGCTATTGTAATTTAACTACCATTCAGCATTTACATTTTCAGCCTTTGCTGTTTTCCATTTGCCGCTGTTGTTGTTGACAATAAAAATCGAAATCAATAAAATGAAAATTGATGCTTTCAGCCGTAAAACAAAACGGAAATTGAAATGTGGTAAACTGTGTGTGTATAAGTGAGAGAAAGAGCGGCAGAGAAAGAGAGAGAGAGAGCGAGAGCAAGCCAAAGGGGCAGAGAGAGAGAAAGAGAACTGTGGCGTGAGTAGTGGGCGGCTTAGCCAGGTGTTTGCTGCAGTCCGCCCGCTCAGGGTCGATTTCCTATTGCTGGCACGAATTTTTAGTCAGTCGATTCTCACAGGTTTCCGTTTTCGTCGACCCATTTAATTAAATATGTATGTAGACGTAGATATATATATATATATACATATATCGATTCATATAAGGTTCATCTCTTGTCAGCTGTTTATATCGGTTTCGTGGTATTTTGTAATTATATTCAATTAAAAAGCAATCACTCATTGTTGTTTGAACACTTTCAGCGCTTGGCTAAAAAATATATATAATATATGTATATACATATATATATATTTTTTTTTCTTGTATATATAAACAGCAAAAACGGCGCCACTTAAACACCTACAATAGCAACAAACGAAAATCATATCTAAGCCAAGCTATCTATACACACACACACACACACACACACTTGAGCGTGCCTATGTGTGTTGGCTTTTATTTGCCTTAGATTAGATTAAATGTAACGCCGTCTAAAGCGTCCGAAAGAAAACATATATAGGTTTTGTTTTTATTATTATTTTCTATTTTGTTTCTATTTGTTTTGGTTTTTTTTGCAAATTGAAGTTGAGTTCGGTAATCATTTACACAAGATAACTTAAAGTTAAAAGAGGTTAATTCTGTTTTGAAATCATATAATAAATATAAATAAGCTAACATATAATATGTTGTGCTAATCAAAGAGAATGTTTAACAAGTTCTCAATAAACTGTTTACTTGCAATTGTCTTTATCTTTTATGATTTCAAGCGAATTTTGTTGTAGTGTGAATCGATGTGAGGGTGTTTAGCAACTGCTGAATTTGAGTTAATATATAGGTTTATACTAATTATATATATAAATTATATGTGTGAAAAATGTACTTGAAAAATAAAAAAAAAAATAAAAAGAAATAATTTATTTTAAGGTAATGTGGGAATACCCTTTTATTTCTTATTAACTTTTTTATTAAATTTTATGTAAATTTTTATTCGATTCCGACTTAAGATTAAACTTAAGAATATAAGGAATATATATAACTTAAGATTAAACTTGAGAATATGTCGAATATATATAACTCTAAAAGAAGTAATAAGCCTAAGCTTTCTTTTGATTAGCAGAAATGTCATTTCAAAATCTAATAACCAATCAATTAGTTTGGATTATTAAGTTAAGATTAATAATAATTATAAAAATATAAATACATTTTTTTTTCTCAACAAAGGATTTTTAATATTATTATTATTTTATTTTAAGTTTGGTTATATTTAATATTTGCTCTCAATGAAATCTAATACGAGTTGGATAATTAAATTATTTAAAGAACAATTTTAGTTTATATACATCTATATATCTATATATCTATATATCTATATCTATATATCTATATATTTATATATATATATAACTATATATCTATACATCTATATATCTATATATCTACATCTATCTATCTATATATCTATATAGCTATATATCTATATATCTATATATATATATCTATATTAAATTATATATGAATTATGAAACTTTTTCTTAGGCATGAAGTCATCTGCTTTTATTTATGACTATATATATATATAGCTTTAAACTACTCTCCATGCATTTCTCACGTTTTTATTGTATAACTCGCAGCTTGCTCTAATTTTGTAAGTGCGCTCATTATATATTTATGCATATATATATACATATATCAGTATATATACATAGTCGAGCTCTAGATTATTTATTTTTAAACCGCCTTCTTTCAACAAAATGAGGAGCAATTTGTAAATGCTATTAAGCGCTATTTGATTCAAAGTTCATGGTCTTCAAACTGATTTGGGGAATGTCTAGGGGGCAGGGGGCAGTGGGCAGGCGGCAGACTGACAGACTGACAGAGTGGCTCTTGGGCAGACAGAGAGAGAGAGAGAGCTAGTTACTTTTGATTTGTGACTGCGGTTGGTTGTGTGCCAGAATTCGCAATCGGAATTGCAGTTGAGTGGCGTGCAATTATTGTTGTTGCTTGAGTAAGTGGTTCGAGTTGCGCCACAAATATTTCAAATGCACGCCTACAATGCCTGTCAGAAATGTAGTCGAGTGTCGTTTGTTTTTGTTTTTTGGAAATTTTCGCATTTCGAAGTTTTGTTTGCCGTGGGCAGAGTGTGACACACAAAAACAAAAACTTCAATACAAATCCACTAAACATTTCAACATATGTATGTGAGTACGTAACCTGCAATTTGCCAAAAATGGCAACAAAATATGTGTGAGTTCAGCTTGACCGGCTCAGCACACACATCAACACCAATACACACACATTGAGATACACTTGTCGCATATGAATTCATTATGAAGACCTGCTGGAATTGCTGTTTGACTGGCTGACATTACAATTTTTGCACTCAGTCCCCCAGTCTCAGTCTCAGTCTCAGTCGCAGTCTCAGTTTCAGTTTCAGTCTCGATTCTCGACTGCGTTTCATTTATTTAGTCGCTTATTATTATTTTTTGTATTTATTTGTCGTTTTTGTTGGTCTTTTGTATGACGCTCACGTTGCGTTGAGAAATACGTTTGTATATAAGAAATGTCGCGCAAAAATTTTATTGTATAAATTGCTGTTGTTGTTGCTTCGGCACGCACAGTGGGCATTTTGTCAAAAAAAAAAGAAAAAACAGTCGTATGCGATTAAAGTGAAGCAAGAACGTAGACATATAGACAAACTTGCCGAAAGCTTGACCTACCATATGCCAATGCGAGATAGAACGTTTTACATACATGAAATTCTATAAGATGACCATTGAAAATTGAGTAAAATTGTATCTTGTACAGTTTTTGAATTAATAATTGATAAATTTTTGCAGTTGGATTATTGTTGGACTACTACACAGATAGGCTATAAATTATATCTCATATAATCATATATTATAATCAAAAAATATTAATTTAAATTGTTCTTGGAGTGTTAACGAATATTATGAGCTCCGTTGCGACCGACTGCAAAGTTCTTAAATGTTTTTAAAAATTATTTTTAATTATTTTCCCAAATTATGTAAGTTGTTATTCTTTTTGAAGGCTTCTTAATAGATAATATTACATAATATAATATAATATAATATATAACATTAATAGGTATATTACGTTTACAAATTTTGTTTTGGCTACAAGATTCTTAAGTGATGTCATTCTTCTTCTTAATAAGAAATTAATATAATTAACCTATAACTGAAAAATTCAAAAGCAAAATAAGAACTCGTTTCCATAGAGATAAACACGTATTCTATGATACAGCAATTTCATTTTGACTACAGGAAATCCTTTAGCACACTCATGTCAAGAGAGAATATTATAATTTAGTCACGAAATATTTTATGCTGAAAAGAAAAAAAATTCTTTAAAAATATGATATAAAAATATTATATATTGTATTTTTTTTTTTTTCTTTTTTTAACTTAACTGCTTAAAGTGCTTATCTAATAGGAATATTTAATGCAGAAAAGAAGAAATTTTCTATAAAAATATGATACAAAAATATTATATATTGTACTTTTTTATTAAAATAAAAGTTAAAGTGTTTATCTAATAGGAACTTTCTTCCTATAAATAAACACTTTTTTCTCTAAAACTAAGTTATCTCTATTCCCATGGGCTCAAGTGTTATTCTGATGTCCCTATACTCGATGAGTTCGAAGTTGGTCGTAAACTGCACATCCATGATTGAACATATATTGCTTGACTATGAAATGCTTATAAATTTATCTAAAATTTTCAGACTTATTGTGAGTGTTTATCTTGCAGGTTTGATACTCTTCTTGCAGTCTACTTTCTTATGATTCTTTAAAAAAAAATATATATATTTTTATAAAATAAATAATAATCATTTTTAAATCAACAAAAACCTTAAAAATCTCATTTAATTTAGAGCCTATTCAAAATAATTTAGATAGACGATCACGCTTCATTTATTCAATTATTCATTTCATTAATAAAACC
This sequence comes from Drosophila nigricruria, assembly GCA_037075265.1. NCBI lineage: Eukaryota > Metazoa > Arthropoda > Insecta > Diptera > Drosophilidae > Drosophila > Drosophila nigricruria. Next base: position 6,342,545 of record JBAMCI010000173.1, on the reverse strand, counting down.
AATATATAGCATTTAATATAAAAAGAGTCTTTGTGTATAGCACCAAAATACGTGCTGTAGACCTTAACCCATATGCCTGATTCCCACAATCTCTGATAAAGCCAATTGATTAGGTGCAGGCGCGCAATCAAGAAAAGAAACGCAAATGTCCATTCATTATCAATTCTTTGCTTTGACAGTCGCTATACGCTCTAAAATTAACTATTCAGACTGCCGGGCGATACGGTTCGGTTCCGCGTTTCGCAAAGCCCAAATGACACTCAAGTGCCGGCCACTTAATAAGACATACTCTAGAAGACTTCACTAGACGCCTTTCATAAATTGCACTTAAGAAATTTAAAATATGCGACCCACTTCTGCGGTATCATGTTGAGCTGCGCAGTTGTGGGTAGCTTCGGAACAAGTGCCAGACAGTTGCTGCCTCCCACTCCGACACAGAGAGCGATTTTCTTCTTCTATTTTTCATGCTCTGCATTATTCTCAATTTTGCTGTGAAGCGCACTTTGACATTGTTATGTGAGCCACGTTAAGTACTCACAGTTTATTTTGTTATTAGTTCAATTGTTGCTTTCTGCTGCAGTTGTAGTTCTTATAACAGTATTTGAGTTAAGCAAGTGATTTGTTAAATGGCCCGTGCACGTATACTTAATTAATTAAGTTACATTACTCATACGCCAAGTGAACTGACATCAAATTTATACGCTTACGGGCAATTGACATTTGACTCAACTTAACTTGATTTGACATGAAAAAACTGAGAGAGAAATGGAGCCGGAGATAAAGTGCGAGGGCCATTGATAGACACAACTGTGGCAGACAGTTTTCTCTATTCTCTATTGATACAAAATTCTATAAAAAAGTAGTAAATATTAAAAAAGCTTTTAAGTGCAATTGTCTTGCTTGTATTGACTGACAGTAAATATAGACTGTCTACATCATGTCAACGTTCTGATCAATAATTTATTGGGCTAACAACGTCTCCTTCGGTGTATGCAAAACTTTATTTCGAACTTAATAATGATGTTTAAATTCACATTATAAATATATAACAATAAAGACCTTGCTTTGAGTTTTATTCTTTGCCGTTAGTAACAACCCTTTATCAAGATACTACAACTCGTTGTCTCTGACAATTGAACGCACCTTGAACCACATTGCTTGCAAATTAACAATGTAGAGAAATGTAGAGATAGCAAAGTCCCAAAACTGTCATAGATTTCAATCAAACTCGACTTATTCTAATCTGAAATGCAAAAATAGATAAGTCTAGGGAAGTGAATAGACAATTGACTAGGTAACTAAGTTGTTTAGCTATAAATTAAGTTTTCAAGATTTGCAGTTGTTGTTGCATTTCGAATTTGATTTAAAATAAAAAATAAAAGGTTTTTAATTTATTACTCAATTTATTAAATTTAATGTGAATATATTTGAGTCATTCTTTAATGTGATATGATTTTTTGTTGAATTGCGTTTTAGAAAAAATATTTAATTATTGAATTTACTTATACTTTGACCTGATATAAAGTTCACTTGTTGAAAACAAAGTTTTTTATATATAATAATTACATATCTTAATTTAATAATAATAAATTTTTAAATACCAAAAATAATAAGTTTAAATGTGATTTTAAATTATTTTAATAATAGTCAACTCGATTTCAAAAATACATAAAATAAATAAAGATTTCATTTTTTGTGTTGCTAAAGTTCGCATCAAAATATTTGTTTAAGTTTGTATTTATTTATATTTAATTTGTTATTTACTTTATTATTTTATTTTTTTAGACTTTTCACAATCTATTTTGATATCAAAAATTGTTTGATAAATTATTTCTCAAATATTATTTTAATTTAATTGAGTTTTTAATAATAATAATTATTCATTTATATAATATTTTATAATAATTTACAATACTTAACATATTTGAATATAATAAATATATTAAATTTGTTTGCCTATAATTGAAACTTATTTAAATTTGTATTAAATTGTTTGTTAAATTATTTTTCAAATATTATTTGAGAAATTGAGCTTTTAATAATAATAATTAGTCAGTAACATAATATTTTATAATAATTTACAATAATTAACATATTTTAAATTTGTTTTTTTTTTTTTAAATTAAATTAAGTTGTTTGTTAAATTACTTCTTAAATATTATTTTAATTTAATTGAGCTTTTAATAATAATAATTATTCATTAATATAATATTTTATAATAATTTACAATACTTAACATATTTGAAATATAATAACAATATAAAATTTGTTTGCCTATAATTGAAACTTAATTTAACTTAAATTAAATTAAATAAACTATTTTTTATCAACTCGAACAAAGACCAAATCATATGCTCAAAAGCACGAATGAGGCTTGTCGTTGTTTTTTATTTAATTATATAATATTAAATAGTGCTAGGAAACTGCACAAAAGCTGCCTAAACTGAGCAATCACAACTAGGCTTTTCTACTTATTATATATTTTAAATATTATAATATTTTTCAGACTTTTCTTCTAAGAATCAAAAAATTATTACTAAATTTAAAAATTCTTTAGCTTTTTTCTTGTACAACAAATACTAGAGCATCTACTATTCGAAATGTTTTACTTTTGATTTGCCTTTGTGCTTTAATTTTGTAGTTCTGTAGAGCTCTTCGACACGCTACTTTATGTAAGCATTAAAACTAGCGCCTCGCACAAAAGCTACGGCTATAGATACAGATACACGACGTTGTCTGTCGTGTGGATTGTGTGCAATTTTTATTTATTTTTTTTTAATTTTTTGTAGCTTTTTGTTGTTGTTATTGTTGCTGTTGCTGCTGTTGTTGTTGCCGGCGTTTGCAATTTGTGCATATTTGTTACAAGGTCAAATCGTCTGATTGTAAAAGTGCGAAAAAGCAAAACTGTAATAAAAATATTGTGTCTATTTTTATGGCCAAATATGTAGGTAGAATATAAATGTTTTTCTTATATAAAAAAATATATATATATTTATATTTGTATAATATATAGTATTCAATGTTTGCTTAACAAGTTTTTCTGCTGTTTGCAGTGTGCAAATTTTTTTTTTATCAGTTTTTTTGCAGTTACTTTCAGGGCATTCAGGCATTTTTATGCAAACTTTATTATTTGTTTTATTCATTCAGGCAATACTTTTTTTTATTCATTTTAAAAATTTATTTTGCAATTATTTTTAATTGTCAATATATGCATTGGCTTGATATTTTAAAGGGTGTTTAAATCATATATATACTTTTTTTCTTCTTTAAACTATGAGTGAGAATTTGACAGTTGGTTGTAACCGACTCGCTTGGTTTTATTTTAACTCAATTAATTTTATTTTATTTTATTTTATTTTATTTTATTTTATTCAAATTAAGTTAAATCCAAAAACGAAAATGTAAAATAAAGTTGTCCGGCCAAGCTATTTGCCTCGTAGATGCTGCTGATGTTGCCAACAGCTGCAGCCATTTGGTCAACAGCAGCAGCAGCAGCAGCAACAACAACAATACACAAACGACAACAGCAAAAATTTTCAAATTGAATTTTCTGTCAGCTGGCAGGACAGATAGCTGACGCTGACTCTGACGCTGACGCAAATGACTGCTCGTCTATCCCCAGTGTCAATGCCAGCCGTTTGTCCATATGTCCAAAACTGTGCCTTCAGTGTCGGTTTGGGGCAAATTAATTTCTGTGGCCGAAATGCGAAGTGAACGGCACTAAGTGCATGCTGGCCATGATGCAAGCCACTTTTGATGACGTGCTGTGGTCTCGGCCGAAAATTACATTTCCCCTTTTGTTCGCATTTCACTCGACATTGCCTAATTTAACGATTAGGCGACAAATTGCAAAGCCAAAGACAGCAGACGTATAGCTATAGCTATGGCTGTTGCTATAGCTGCATCTCTGCTCGATGACATAACCAAATGCAACGTCTCAAGAGAGAAGGAGAGCGAGAGGTAGGAAAATAGAAAAAACAATTACGCACAGTAAGCGTAAATGTCTTCTCTATGTATGTGTGTGTGTGTGCGCTTTGAGTGGTTTATGTGGGTGTGTGTGTCAGTGTGTGTGTGTGTTAGCATTTGTAATATTCCTAAGTCATTGCCAGCAATCGATACTAATTACGCTTCAAGGACTTTTTGCCATGGCACCCAGTGAAAACTAGCACACAGATAAGAGCAGGACAACTGAGTGAACTAGATATGGACAGCAAGACAGTTGGACAGACAGACAGAACGACCGACGGACATACAGTTGACAAGATGTAGGAAACAGAATACATGATAAGACCATGTAAGCTTGTGGAAAAGTCAAAGACACACACACACACACAGAGAGAGAGAGACACAGTCAAACGAATGACAAGTGCTAGCAAACAGGTGGAATGCAGCAAAGTCCATTAGAGGCACTTGGAACTGAGTTCGTAGAAAAAACATTTGATATATATATATTTATCGTACATATATTCAATTCCAGTCAGAAAGCAATTAGTTGGCAATAATAAAATAAATTAATTGTCCTTTGTTGCAATTAAGTGAATCGCTTAAGATATACTTTACATTTTATTACTCAACGAAGTTGTCATAGTTACAGAGATGGGAATGGTTGGCAATGGTTGCTGTGTTTGACATATAGTCTGAGTGTAATTATATATATATATATATATATATATATATATATATTAATTACATAATAATAAGTCCTGTAAGAAATTGTATTATTGTTATTTTTGTATAAGGAATTAACATTGTTAGAGCAAATCTAAAAGTGAACTTTAGGTTTTACAAAAAAATCCTAGTTATGCTTGCTTAAGTTATGTATTTTTGAGTGAGATTGTTTCAGCATATGTCTATTGTTTATTTAAATAAATAAAATATTTCAGTATTTAAAACTTTCTTATTATATAAAATATTGTACTCTTTATTCATAATAAAGTATATATCATTATTGTAGAATTAATTGAGATAAACATATGTATATTCAACAAATTAACTTGAATAGAAGAGTGATAAATATATATATACATATATGTCGGAGTTTGGCTAGGATGTCCAGTTTCCATTTTTATTAATAATAATTAATTTTTAGCCACGCTCTATAAAGAGTTCCCGGTGTGTTGCTGTCTTTCACCACTTCGTGCTCTTTTCTCTGAATTGCTTGCAACCTCTAGACATCTCTATATGTCCACAAACAACCATCACGAACCTATTTGAATGACCTATATACCATCTCACTCTCACTCAACAACACCCGCGACCACGTTCAGCAGCAGCATCTATGTTTGTCTCACTCTCGTGCCAACTTGAGCATACTAAGAAGATTATTTAATACTCCCAATACAACTCTGTACAAGCGCTCAGCCTTATACCAATACTACTGTACTGTTATACCACAGCATTTCATCATAATATATTCGTGATCTGTAATAAATATATATTTGTTAAGAACTGATATCTTCATACCTACTTACCCTTTTATATAACAGCTTACTCTGCTTCTCCCTACTGTGTAGGCTTAGTTCAGAGAAGAATGTTGCATAATCATACTTAAATTGCATTCTTAATAATATATAACAAACCCAAAAAAGCCCTTTAAAGTCATCATTTTGCAACATTATCTATAGCAAATTCAGGAATTGATAACACTTTGTATAAGTCTGGTATGGTTTCATTTGAACTTTACATATTTTATAAATATTACTAAATATGAAAAGCCCATATATTTATTTTATTTATCTAAAAAACGAAGGAAAGCTCATATATCTATTTTATTTATCTAAAAAAGAGAAGGAAATTATTAGCCAATTACAAATTGAATATGAAAAACACTCTAAGCCAACTTAGATCCACTTTGCATCCTCATAAATTTTTGGCAAACACATTTCTTCCAAAAAAACCTCTCAGCCAAAACGAAAATAGACCGACATAATTTACAGAAATCAATTTGCGGCTGCTCAAAAAAAAAAGTCAGATAGATAATGCAAATGCCAATAAATCAGAGAAGGCAAAGGATACAAATTGCTGGGCAGAAAATATATATACACTCATACAAAAAAAAACATGCAAAGGGAATTATTTATATAGCAACATATAAAGGATTACGCAGAAGCAATCAGATCAAGGCAAACAAGGACAGAGAGCCAACGATTTAAGCTGACTGCAGAAGCAGCAGCAGCAGCAGCAGAAGTAACAACAACAACAACAGCAATGACAGTGAAAATGGCAATGGAAGGATGCAACCGCAGCTGGCATTTGGCTGGGGCCAAGGTAAGCCGTAAGAGGAAGGATGCGAAAGCCTGCTGACGTTGCAGCCAGAGCGGATGTATCAGTGAACGCTGCCAATGCACAGGACATGCAAGGACAACAACCAAAAATCTGCTGCTATTGCAGTTGCTGCTGAGGAACAATCGGATTGGCATAAGGACATAAGAGCCACAAACTGCATATGCAGTGCATACGTAGCTCTTGCCATTTGTACATAGTTAAGCCAATTTTAGTGTGCCTATAAAACGCTTGACTTAAGCACATTGTAACTGCTTTAAAGCCCTGGCTCTGGTGCTGGCATCGTTTTGTCCATAAAGTTGTTCTGTACTTTGGGGTGGTGACGCCACAGGCTCCGACAATCCACGGCACGTGTTGGGCAACCAACAAAACGCAGACAAACAAACAAGCCGGGCGCCAAATTTGGGGGCACAAATGGACAAACTTTCCAAGTTATGGAAATTATATAAATAAGCAGCAAATGGCATAAGCGGACGTTGAGATATCCTATAAGTGCAGGCGCTGAATGTTAGAGTTGTGGAGGGAGTTTAAACAGAAAGAAATCATATAGGTAGATTTATTCTAATCATGGATATCATATGTGTAGTTTATAAGCATTTTAAACCAGATTTATAGTTAAACAACGTTGATACCAAAATCTGACTGTTTAGCAAACTTACGTTTTACACATTTATGAAGTCAATTTTGTATACATTTCCATTCAATTTTTAAAATTTTTATATTAATATGAAATAATATAAATTATTTTTAATATATTTGTTATAAAGCGCTCTCGTTCTAAGGAAAATATTGGGCATCTACATATTTTCATATATAAGATGAGCGCAAAATATAGATCTAACAATAATACAATCGTATGGTTAGACTTATGCAAAGGTTGGAGCTCAAGTTATATATGATTTGTAACTGGGTTATTCTCAAAAGTTTAGAATCTTGTACCTAGAAACATTGGTTAATAAGAATGACGTTTAGTTCAAATATATTAATAATGCTTAGTTCGAGATAAACAGGATAAGAGTGTTCGAGTATGACTTGATTACAAATCTCATATAAATGAATATGCTGAAGAATAGAAATATATAAAAATTATTATAGAATTTTTGTTTATCTAAAAACATAAATCATAAATATGTATTATATATTTTATTCTCGAAAGTTTTAAATTTGTTATAATTTAGTATCTATTTTTTTTTTTTATTATACCATAGCTTTTATAATATTTAATGAAGAAATATATAAAAAGAATTCTTATTTTATTTATTTATTTATTTATTTATTTTATTTTTTTTGGGAATTTATTATATATTTAAATTTATAAATTTGATTATAATTATATTTTTATTATAATATATAAATATATATTTTAATATGTCAAATAAAATATATCATGAAATATAAATTTATTATTTATTTAATATTTCCTACTTTTCAAAAGAATTTATTATGTATTTTACATATAATATTATTATTTTGTTATATTTTTAAATATGTAATTTGTTGAATCTTATGCGATATAAATCAAATTATATATACGCTGGTATTGTGAGTAAAAGGATTAAAAATGTTTGAATACATATATTCTGATAGTTTTCCTTAGACTATTTACTAATCATTTTGATTGTCCACAAACTGGTATAGAAATGGAAATCATATCGCTTGATATATGTTAAATGCATAATAATACCCATTAGAAATATGCAGATATACTTATTTACTAGCCACATTCAACCCTTGTCTAACAATTACCAAAGCTTTATTATTATTCCAACTTTACCCTTTTAGGTATGCCCTATAAAGTAGGCATGCAGATGATGGTTTATTTTGCAAATTATGACCAGCAGACGCAGACCTCAAAATTACTGCAAATTGTAGTAGATGAAAAGGGGGGAAACTGAGGGAAACTGATTGTTGGGGGGCTGAAAATATTTTACATACGCGCGGCTGTCCAATTTATGCAGAATTTTGTGGCTGCGAATAAATAAAGCAATGAAAAAGGGCACATAAAAATGAGAACAGCTTTTGGCCAAGAGACAAAAGAGAAAGAAAGAACTTCAATAAAACGAAACGAAAGCAGTTCGATTTATATTCATAATTTACCGAAAGGTTGCCCATTGTGTGTTTGGCAAAGTATTTGGTCATAAATGCGATTCCTAATTGAATGGCTTAATATATTCAGCCAGCATTTTGTTTATATTTAGCCAAAGCTTCATTGAAATTGACTAAGTTAATTATGAAAATTTTGAGAATAAAAAAGAACTTATTATTCTACTTATATAAGCTTATTTTTAAATGAAATTTTAACTAAACATTATAATTTTGTTATTTTAATAATTATTGAAATACTTTTTCTACTCACAAAATATATTAAATATTTTTGTATTTGTTATATACATTCAACATCTTAATAAGTATTTATAATTACAATTTATTTATTTTCTGAACATATTATTTTGTCTAAATAATATATATATATTTACCCTAAAAGCTCATATGGTATAATTAATTTCTAAATGCCTTGGGTATTAATTTAAGCTATCTTTACCTACACACACACACACACAAGCTAAAGTTGTATTTTCCAAGTCACAAATTGCTTTTAGACGCCGTGGCAATTGTGCAATTGAAAATTTCACACTCTGGCAGCTACTAGCTCAGCGTAGGTAATTCAATCTAAAATTTCGTTTTGGGCCTCCCCCATTTTGGCCCACTTCACGCCGTCAGCGCACGATGCTCTCAAGTCCATTTGCCATATCATTTGCAGCAGTCGTATTGCCCAGGGAAGCTGTCTGCCTGCTACCATTTCGGCTGTCTCTCTCTCTCTTCTGTTCATCTCCATTACCCAAAAGGAGGGGTGGGGGCCCCAGCTGGTCATATATTCTAGCCATTATTGCCTTTCAATATGTTTGCTGCACATTTCAAGGCAAAGACTGGACAAGGGGAGGAGTGTAAAATAGAAGAGTCACAAATAAATTTGGCATTTGACCAGCTCAACTAAGATAGTCCGATATAAAGTTCAAGGGCAATTATGTACGAGAGATTTTGTTTTGTTTTATACTTATTTATAACTGTAATCAAAAATGAAAGGAATTTTGGTAAGAATTTTACAAAATATATATATTATTGAATTTGTTTTATGGGTATTTATGTTTAAGAAATGCAAGACTTTGATGGCCAACTCATTTTTATAGCCTAAAATCCATTGAAAATGGGAATTTAGGCTATAAAGGTTTTGTGGAAATGTATGTAAGAGGCAGATGGCAGACCGCATAAAGTGTAAATATTCTGGATCAGAACAAGTAGCTGAGTCGATATAGCCATGTCCGTTTGTTTGTTTATGGTTTAATGCTTTTTTTTCGGTACCTCATCCCATTTCCTTATCGTTACAAATCGAAATATAAATTTTCGTTTTTAAGTGTAGCTTGGATACAAGAGATATTGTAGATACATGTACTGTATTACTCTGGAGGCTCCTTTAATGAATACACTGATTTTGTATATTGCGTATTTTGGATATCTCCTTCCCTTACCTAAAATACGTATATCAAATACAAGTGACTTGTGTTTTGTTAAATAATATTTTCACGCTCTGAAAATTTGATTAAGAATGTCCATCTAGCAGAAAAGTTATTCAGCAATTAAGTTCCCATAGCAAAGCCCATACTTCAGCCCAAGCGCAGTCGCTGCGTAAACTGCGCAGTAAGCAGAGCGCGTGCTTATTAGAGCGTATGTATTTGTGTGTACTTCAGAGACGGGCAAAAAAGATTCGAGAATTCGGCATGATAAGGACACTTCAGGACAACAAAGATATGTTGTTTACTATGTTTGCTATAAAGAAAGCGTAGATTGATTGGAATATCAATTCTTCATAAGGTTCACGATTTCTAGTCAGAAAAGCCCGACCAGAGCATTCTTATTTGCTTCTAATCTTTTTAAATTTTTCATAGACTGAAATATTTAATTTATAAAACTTAAATTTTAAGTAAAGCCATTCGCCTCAGTTGCAGTTCATCTCCTAGTTAGGGACGCTCGACTGTTGTCTAATAAATTAGCTTGGATTAAAGCTTGAAATTCAAATTCAATTTGATGAGTAATTGCATTATGTGAATCAAATCAATCATTTAATTATAAATTGTGCATTAAATGCAGACTACGTGAACTGTGAGCAGATAAAAAAGATGTAGTCTATTTAGTGAGTCATGAGATTTTAAAGATGTGTTCAGTGCACATGCATAATTATGCTAATGAAACAAATTTTTGAAAGAATTATTTAAAGTATTAAAAATTTTTAATTATTTAAATTATTGTAAGTATATAGTCATATAAATCCGATATTTGTCTTTATTTAAATACATTATTTTTATTATATAATATTTATCTTTTTGATAATACAATTAAATTTTTTAAATATGCAGAATATTCAGATATTGGCCTTAACTGATTGAGAATATTTTTGCCACCAGCACTAAAGTGGTTTCACATCAATTTCCTTTCTTTCCAGACTAGCTTGGTAGCTAATTTTAATAGATATATATATATATATATATATACATGATTTGATGTTACATACATTATTTATAATTTGCTGATCAGCTCATAAAATATAGTTTTTTTACAGAAAATCTAACTATAAATCAATATATAGTTAGTGAACTGGAAATGTTCATGATTCATTGAATAACTGCGTACACATACATGTGAACTAGTCAATCGAGCTACATTGCTCACAGCTTACTGTATCAGTTCACTAGTTCATTTTAATGAACCGTTCAATATCAGATTTTCTGAATGAAATGCCACCCAACTCAAGCTCCGATCGAAATACATTTTTTGCGTCGCAGCCTAAAAGTAGGCAACAATAAAAATAAGGGAAAATATTTATGTTCATGTTTGTTATTGTGAATAAAGGCTCAGCGAGATGTGCGCCGTAGCCTAAAAATAAAATCCAAATGACGCAAATTTTATGAAACGCTTCACCGGCAGACGCTACCCACAGCTAGACAAGAAAGAGAAGGAGAGCAAGAGAGAGCGAGAGAGAAAGACTGAGATTCCACCTTTGGCCAAGTGGCGTAAACAAGCAAACTCGTTTGGGACGGAAATGCAGCTGTGCAAAAGAAAAATGATAAAATAAAAAGCGCAGGGCAGAGGGGAAAAGCTGCTGCGCAAATGCGCATTTAATTGCGCACTCAATGGGAAACCCTAAAATGGAGGCCACAGAATGGAAAAATGAAAGGGGACACACGTACATACAGCCATAGACAAGGCGACCAGAGCCAAAGCCTTGGCCAGCTGCGCAGCGACGCATTTTTTTTTTTGGTCATTTCACAAAAAATGTTGAATGGACAACTGAATTAACGTTCCCATTTACCAAATGGCTTCCAGTTTGCACTAAATTCGTTATGGCCATTTGAGTATTCTTTCTCTTCTCCTTTCTTTTATTTTTTTGGCACCAAAGCCACTTTGTGTAGAAGGTTGTTGCGCAAAAGTGTTTTCATAGTGACGCGAAAAGCTTTAATTGAAAAGTAATGCTAATTTTGAAAAGCTGCTGAAGCAATGTTTTATTTTCTTAATTATTATATTGAATTATGGAATTATGGTCTTACATAAAGTCTTCTACAAATTATACGAAAATCCTAGTCTTATATACCTAACATGAGAATTTGACTATTGGTCAGATTTATCATGCACACATATGTTTACGTAGGCTTACACATGTGTCTCAGTCTTACTCTTTTACTCTATTACTCATGGTTCATTTTACATTCTTACAGTCTTTTGCTCACTGCAGCTAAGGGATGAAATTTTTATTACTTTGAGTTCTTATGCATTGCAAGTGTTCATGCTTCAAAACATAAATTTTTAAAATTTAAAATTTTAATATAAGTTTTTTCAGATACATAATCTATAGAAAAGATCATTTCAGTTACACCTGAAATTTTTATTTTGTCAAATTGATTGAGAGATGAAAACAAATTTTTGTTTTTTAGTTATTATATATATTTTATTTTTACTTACAAAAAAATATATTTTCTTTTTATATATTTAAATTTAATTTATTTATTTATAAATTTTAATTTAGATTTAAAAAAAAGTCTTAAGAAATTATTTCGTTAAAATTTTTATAATTATTAATATTTAAAAAAAATCAAATATAAGGAAATCTACAGCAAAAATCATTTCAGTTGCTCCTGAAATTTATAATATGTCAAATTGATTGAGAGATGAAACAATTTTTTTAGATTTTTATGTATTTCATTTTTACTTTGAAAAAAAAAAATTTCTTTATATATATTTAAATAACAGGATAACTTAAAAAAAGTCTTTTTACTTTGAAAAAAAAAAATTTCTTTATATATATTTAAATAACAGGATAACTTAAAAAAAAGTCTTAAGAAATTATTTCATGAAAATTATTATAATTATTAATATTTTTTAAAAAGCAAATGTCAGGAAATAAGCGATACTAGTGTAGAAAATTAAATTAAATTTCTTATACCACAAATAATAATAATATTGCATAGGTTTTTCTAAGTTTTAACAGTAATTCTTCCGCTTAAAAATAAATTCTCAATATTTTTCTAATAAAAAAAAATTTTAATAATTACCAATCATAGTAATTAAGAAAAACATTTAAATCATTTAAGACTTCTTTAAAACAATATATATATAGCATTTTTTTTTTTTGTATGTATATATTCTTCTTTCCCAAATTATAAAGATTGAACAAAAAGCATCGACATAAAATTGTATTATTAAAATGGCTGAGGTTTTATATTAAAATGGCTGAGGTATATCTCTTGCTTAAAAAACAGCAGAGTTTCATGAAATATTGCGCCGTTGTTTTCGCTCAAGCTTTAAATAACAGCAATTTTCAGGCTTTATCAAGTGCTGAACAATTCCAAATAAAAAGTTATGGAAAAGGGTAAAGTTTTTTGTTCACTTTTGAGCGGCTTTCAGCGGCCCAACAACGTCAACGAAAACTTTCAGCTTGGTTGCATTTTTGCAGCATCTCGTGTCGAGCGGCGATGGCGATGGCGATGGCGGTGGCGGTGGCGGTGGCGGTGGCGCTGGCGTTGGCGTCGGCCTGTTGCATGTTATGTTGCAACGTGTCAGGAGCACAACGTAAACCGTCAGCTGCCAGCCCTCCGATGCCAGCTCCCAATTTCGTTTGGCCAGCGGGCACAAGTTGCGATGCTTTTGACAAACGCCGCCCATTGACGTCATTAGAGTTAACCTGACACACTGCATGTGCCTCACCTGACCAGGTGGCAGAGGCGGGGCGAGGCGAGGCGAGGCGAGGCGAGGCTGGAACGAACTGAGCCTTTGGCCAACGTCAGTCGCTGCAAAATGCTTTTGAAGCTTAACTCAGCGAACCATTGAAGCGTGCCAAGGACATGCGTATGCCAGGCCTCTATACTACCATTCCCCATACACACACACACATGCACACGCCCACGCACACACACCCACACATGCACACACATGTGCCCAATCCCTTTTTCATGCCAATCCCTATGCATTGTAGTCCTCAATGCACTTTTTGTTTCTGTTGCCTTCTTTGTTGTTGTTCCATTTTGTTTACGCACAATTCGAAAGACAAACGCGTTGCCATTTTGCCTGGCCTGAAAGGCAAAACTGTTGGCACAGGGCTTAAATTGAATTGAGTTTGGTCAGCAGCGGGCCTGCCAGCTGATTGATTGATTAATAAAATTAGTTTTTACATATAGAGAGTGCTTCTCTTGAAAGCTTCATTATAACTTTGAGTTTCTGTTTAATATGTTGAATATGGTTTGTGGAGTCTTGAGTGCTAATAATTAAGAGAGAGTCCATTTTATAGTACATTTTATAGTACATTTTATGGTATAATGTATGCAATGTAATTGTCAATATGTTTAGCTTGTTACTCCAATGAACTTGATCTAAGTTATTAACACTTTGAACTTTAACCTAAACAACAGTTTTTTCTTACATTTATATTTTTGAACTTTTAATTTTAATAAACTATTATTAAACAAGTAAGAAAGCTCTAGTCGGCGGTACCCGACTAGGAGATCCCCTGAACCCTGCGAAGAGCCGATACTCCAAACATTCTATGCTTATTTGACATATACATATATACAAGCAATACATGCACACACACTTACACATACACATACACATAAGCACGCGCTCTGCTGACTGCGCAGTTAGCGCAGCGACAGAGCGTAGGCTGCCCTCATGGGCTTTACTATTGGAAATGAAATGTTTAATAACTTCTTTTGTAGATGGACTTTCTTAATCAAACTTTTAGAGCGTGATTATGTCATCTATATGTGTGTATTTGCGAAAGCACAACTCTCTAGTATTTGAAATACGGTTTTTACAAAGTTGTGGGGAAGGGAAGGAAAGGGGGGATGGTATCCAAAATGTGACAAAAATTGTATAAACTCCACATTATACTAAATACAAAATTTGGAGACTCTAGCTCTAAAGATGTAGGAGATATAAATTTATAACTTCATTTCGATAACGTTTTAAATCGATAACTTTAAAACGATCAAATTTATCGATTTGTTGAAACAAACTCGATCTGCGCGTGCTATACACGGATCTACATAAAAAATTTCAAGTCTCTAGCTCTTTAGATTCTGAGATCGACGCGTTCATACATACGGACAGACGGACATGGCTATATCGACTCAGTTCGTCGAGCTGATCAAGAATATATATACTTTATGGGGTCTGCCACGCCTCCTTCTGCCTGTTACATACATTTCAACAAAACCATTATATCCTGATTTACCATTTTCAATGGTATAAAAAATATGAATAAAATATTATAAAATATTTTTATTAATTAAAGACCTTTTCTCTAGGAGTTCTTTGCATTTAAATGATTTTGTATGGCTTAATAAGTCTAAAATATATATTGTAAAAATTATTATTATAATCAGTTCATTTACCTTTCAGATTTGTATCTACTTAAATATATGATATATGTTGCTATGAGTCACAGCATTAACGACACGCGCCTGTTAATCTACTTAATTGAGTGCATGAAAACCTTTTAGGTTTATGGAAGAGCCTATTATACAAATGCTCAGTGAAAAGCCAACGATAACTAGAAATATTTTTTTAAACCAGACTTAGCTATACCCTGTAATCAGAGTTACTCACTGGAAGATCTCAACTCAACTCTGGGCTTTGCTGTAACTACAAAAGTCTCTTTAACTCAACTTTAAGGTATATAGAAGTCTGTCAACTAACCTTGATTAAATTCTGTGTTCATGGTTTATTCTTGTTGACAGATCTGTGCGCTTTGCGTCTATGTGTGAGTAAAAACATTAGTTTTGATGGCGCCAGAGGTCGTAAAAAATTATTATTAAGCATTTGCACACGCAACTGTGAAAATCCGCACGCTGAAAATAACTTTGTTTATTTTTGCCGACTGCTTGGACTCCCGTTGCGCTCGTTTTGGCTTAATATCAATTATCAAAGGCAGAATCCAGCCGCGTGATGCCCATAAAGTGTAACCAAGCCAGCACGAAATATATGGGAATATATGCCACAGTGAAGGATACAGCAAAAGCCCCAAATGAGCCCACAGGACAATGCCAAAAGGTATTTAATACTGTTGTCGCCGTGCTGATGATGCAATGTGGAGTGAGTTGCTTTGCCTACAACAAAATGAATCAACAGCAGCCAAGGCTGAAAGACAATGCTCCAGATTCAATTCAAAGTCAATTTGGCAAGAAATTTGAAGCTGGCATCAATTGATGAATTGTGCATGCAAATCCTTTTCAATTGCTAGCAACATGTAAGACCAAAGACAAAAGCTCGTCAACAACAATTAGGAAATCAATTTTGCGGCTTACCTGTGTCAGCAGCTGATCGAATCGAATCGAATCGAGTCGAATGGAATTGAATCGAATCGAATCGAACCGAATCGAATTGTCGTCCATCAGTGCAGATTGTTCTCGGCAGCCTGCATGTGGCATTTGTCTTTAAGCTCCGAGCAGATGGCAGCAGTTCTTGGTCACTTGATTTACAATCAATGGAATTTTCCAATTTTCCAATTGTCCAATTGCCAATTGCCATTGCTAAATTGTAAATGGTAAAAAAGCAATTTTGGCAAACAGTTTGCATTGCACAAGGTTGGCCAAAACTTCTGCTGACACAATAAATTATCCACTTGTTATTCAACACAACAACAAAAAGCAAAACTTAATTTAATTATGGACGAAGGTCGCCTGCTGGACGCACAAGGACGCACACACTTTCAGCAATGGGTAAAATAAATTGTGGTTAACCAAAACTCACGCATGTATTAAATGTCAATAATGTATGTATGCAAAAGCTGTTTTGTAAAGGTTAACCCGGTTGGCAGCAAAACCACAGAAAAAAGGCCAACAAAAACAGAACTTGGGTGAACTCTAAATATATAAACAATGCCTGTTTGAGAGCTGTGCATATGTAGAAACTATTGTATGTATATAGTATATATTAAATATACAATTTATTTATAATTTAGTTGGCAAACAGAAACTTTTTTGGCATAGCTGCATAAACATAGTTGTTGGGCGTAATAGAAAATCCTTTAAATTACTTATATTTACTTATTTTAAGGAAGTTTAAAATTTAGTAGCTAGTATTCAAAAGTTTTTATTGTAAATATAAATTATTATTATTATTTATTAATATTATTATTAGTATTAAAATTATATATTTGTTATTATTTTACATATACTAAATATATTTAATTTAAATTTTTATAAAATATATTTAATACATATCAAATTTTTATTATAATAAATTTAAATAAAATATATTCAGGGCACATAAATATAAAATTTAAATTTAAAAATTTTATATGTACTTAATATATTTTATTTAAATAAAAATGGTATATATATTAAAAATATTTAATTTAAATTTAAAATATAAATTAAAAAATTTTTGATAGTTTTATAAGTTTAAATCACAGTAAAGTAAACAAATATGTTTGTTTTATTAACGAAATTAACTTTATTAGATAGAAAATGCTATGAGTTTAATGCTTAAATAGAATTTTTGGCTACGGCGCAATCTAGAACACCAATTTTCACGATCATCACAATCATGATCATCTATATGAAGACATATGGACCAATGACTTCGCCAGCCCATAGATCCAGCCCATAGAGCCAGCCCATAGAGCCAGCCCATAGAGCCAGCCCATAGAGCCAGCCTATAGAGCTAGCCCAAGCAGTAATTTTCTATGGATGGTAATGGTATTCTGACTAAAGCTTATGGATTATGCTCACTCCACATATGGCGATTCTGCCTATTGACGTACCTATTCAACCAAGAATGGGTTTCATCAATATGTATGCCATAATGGACATGGACTATAAGTTTGACGAAAAGTTCCATTATTTTGATAAAAATTTCAACAATTCGCAAGCGTTGTTCTAGTGTAAGTCTAACCATAACGAAATGACAAACCAAACTCAATAAAAAGAAACAATCAGCTATTGAATGAGCTGAGTCAAATAAATTAGTGTTACCAACTCAAAGTTGAAAGCCTCTAAAAAAATATTCTTTATATTTGATTATCCCAAAAATTATTATTTCAAATCATTTTTTTGCTATTAGAAATCACTTAAAATACTCTCTAGAATCAATTGTTTGATAGATCTTAACATATTTTTCTCTCTTTCTATCCATTCTTATTAAAACTTAAATCCAAAAGTATTTGCTCTCTAATCTATACAACCTTCTAGTCACGTGGCTCATACGACAAGTCCATTTGAAGACCTCGGCACTTGATTTGAAAGTCAACTATTCAACTGCTCTAAACGTTTTCACACTTCAATGCCAACACAAAAAAAAAAAGAAAAGAAAAGTTATAAATTTGCAACGGAAATTCTTCTGAAAGCCAAGTTGAAAGCCAAGGCAAAAAAAAGCTAGCATACTTTTTAGCGCGTGGCGACGCTGCGTATACGCAACATGCAATTTATGAGCTGGTTCTGGCAGCTGAACAAGTAGCAAGTACATTGTGTATATAAACATATGTATATATATATATATATATAGAAATATATATTTCTATATAGAAATGTATGTGTATTTGGGCATGCATATACATATATAAAGTAAATGTGCGTGCAGGCAAGTGGCTCAGCTCTGGCACGTACTAAAACAAGCGTGTAACTAGCAGGCGAGTGTGACTGTGTGTGTGCGTGTGCGTGTGTGTGTAAGCGTGTGCGTGGGCGTCTTTAAAGAGGGCGGCACGTGGAATGGAGCTGCCAAATCAGCAGCAAGGCAAAGAAATGCCAAGCGCAAAATGCGGCGACAACTACGAAAAGCGCCTGGCAAAGGTCACGAACACAACCTTTTGGCAGCTGCAACAGCAAAAGCAGAAACAGAAGCAGCAGCAGCAGCAGTGGCAGCAGCAGCAGTGGCAGCAGCAGCCGTGAAAAAATTTTCCTTACATATTTTTTTCCGTTCTTCTGCTCTTTGCATCAGCGATTTTTACTCAGCGCTGATAGTTGAAACGCCTCACTGGCTCACTGGAGGCTGAAAGCTGGCGGCTGGGGGCTGCTGATGAAGGTAAAGTGCTACACAATCAACCCACACAGGGCTGAAGGACACACAAAACAGACGACGACGACGAACATTTTAAAGAGAAACGAACTTTTTTCTGTGGTTTATATTTGCTGCTTCGCTGCCGGCCCGCCCCATTGTAGCAGGCGGCAAAAATCATGAGCATTGATTAGTTACACACTGACGGAGGCCCAAAGGAAGACGAAGACGACTCAATGCTCAGCAATCGGTGCACAAAGAACAGCGTATAAAGAAAATAAAGTGAAAACGTTTTTTGTTTTATTTTTCTTATTTTCTTTTTTCCTTTCTTGTTGTCATCAAGAGCTAAGAACATAAAGCCAAAATGACGGCAAGTTTTTTGCCAGGCATAAAATATGGCAAGCCATTTACCAAGGATTCTCTCTCTCTCTCCCTTTATATTTTCCAGGAATTCTGTTTGGCAGCCACAAAGCGGATGGCAATAACTATTGTAAGTATGATGAAAATCTGATGCTCTGCAGCAGCGGAAAAACTTCAGAAAAAAAGAAATGGAGACAGTCGAGCAAGTGCAGAAAAATATGTTAAGCTTCGATTCTCGATACGGTTCGCTTGCCTTGAAGTGAGGCTAAAAAGTTCGGTTCATTGTACGAAATTTATTAGAAAATTTCATGCTTGAAGTGGTTTAGTTGATAGCTTGCAGCATTAAAGTACTATTTATATATTTGGTAATAGAAATAATTTATAATTCGAAGAGTTTAAATTCTTCGAGAGTTTCTGAACTACAATTAATACAATCTTGGATATAATTCCAAGAAAGCCTAAATTACGGACTCTTATGGTCCTCTAACATTTACAAAAGCATTTATTCTTATTCGTTTTTAAATACCAAACGTATTCTCTAAATTTAATTTCTGTTGACATGTTGATGAATTGCAAGAATATTATTAGTTGCTGACATTTTGATGTGTTTCTTCGGGAACTCTAAGGAATGGTGGATTTTATGACATCTGTGGCAATATTAAAATAATTGTTTTAAAATAATATATTATATAATAAAATAATATAATAAATAATATACTATATAATAAAAAAATATAATAAATAATATATTAAATAATAAAATACTATAATGAATAATAGAAAATATATTTTTAAAATTATATACAAATAAAAAAAAAGTTGTTTGGAAAAACTTTTAGAAAATATGAATAAGTAAAATTTTTATAAAAAAGAAGAATTAAAAATATTTATATAAAAAAAAAAACAACCTGAAAAAATTTGGATATATCAATAATAAAAGATTTGCATATAACAATTTGTTAGTATTAAATAATTAAATAAAATAAATATTAGCAAAATCTCAAAATATTTGATATTGATGATATAAATGTTATTATTTAAAAAAAAATACAAAAAATAAAAATAGTTAAAAAAAAAATTTAAATAAAAATAAAAATTAAATAAAATAAAATAATTTAATATGAAAAATCACTATAAAATTTTGCATGTTTTTGTTTTCATAAAAGTATATAAATAAATAAATTATGTAAATAAATATAAATTTATGACTATTTTTTCGGTTTTTTTTACTATTATACAGATATTAATTTATATATATATAATATGATTATTATGTGTTCTAGATTAACTTGATCTATTTTTTTTAGTTATTAATTATAAATTTTAAAAATGTATGCCTAGTCTTCTTTTGCAAGACATTCAATTGATATATATATATATATATATATATATATATATATATATATATATGATCTATAAATCTCAATACTCTAACCAGGTGGACAAAAACAGAAAATATATACACACATGTATATACATATATTTATATTTTTAAATTTGTTATATATAAATATATATATATATTTTTGTGAAATGGTTTTTATGGTTTCTCTGCCTAAATAAACTAATGAAAGGCACTCGGAAAGCCGCTCAAACGTTAAATTGGCAGCATTGCTCATTGCCAAAGACTGCAAAGTTGTAACCCGCAAAACCAAAAAAAAAAGAAAAGAAAGAAAGAGCCGAAAAAACCGCAAAACTGTGCTTTACCTTTAACATCTATATTTAAGCCACAAGCCGGGACTACGTGGTGTGTGCGTGTGTCTACGTGTGTGTTTGTGTGCGTGTGTGTGTGCGTGTGTCAAACATTTATCTTATGCCAAATATATGAAAACGTGTCTGGCATTTTCAAGGTTGCCTTTTAATTCCATCGCAACGTCCAAAGCACAAAGATACACACACACGCAATAGGAATATATAGAGAGATACAGATACATATATCATATGCAAATATCTAAATGATAATGCCGCACTTCATATTGGTGGTCCTTGATGCGGTTGAAATGGGATGTGAAGCTCTTATGTGTCCCTCATTTAACAAAATATTTAAATATGGCAAACACGTAGACATTACATGCGGCACACGCACATCAAATAAATATGTGCAGATGCACATGTGTGTGTATACACTTGCAAAATTATAGTAGCATATATATGTATGTATATATATATGTATATATATCTACATACATTTTGATTTATATACTTTCACTTGCACATTACACTTTTATATAAATTTTTCTATTTTGGCACGCAACTCGGCCTGACAAAGACAATGACATAAATACAGAGAGATTGAGAGATAGAGAGAAGAAGGGACACGAAAGCACGCGGACTGAGATAGTAGAAACAAACTGTAACTGTAACTGAAATGAAAATGAAAATGGAAATGGAAAAGAGCCGACACATTTTTGACAACAGTCAACAGCAACGTGGCGCCAGATTTTGGCTATGTGTCGCCCCACGGGTGTTCCTGATACGTTTTGAAAGAAATCCACACACAAAAAAAAAAGAGAGGAAAATATATATGCGACAACAAACGAACGGAAATGTGTTTCTGTGTGTGGGTAGAGGACCATGCATGAGTGTGTGTGTGAAAAGAGAATTGAGCGTAACGAAACTTAAGCAATTGTTGAATGTTGGCAATAAAGAATTTTCATTTGTTAGATATAGCTTTAAATAAACTTATTTGTTTTCTTTTTTCAATTTCTATACAGTTTTATTAAAAAGTATATTAAACAAATATATAAAATAAATTCAAGTAACATAAATTCAGAAATATCTGCTCTTGAAAACTACATAAAATGTCACAAAAAGTGCGAGTTTAATTTTTATAAAAAAAAAATTATATATAATAATATAATAATATAATATATATATATATAATTTTAAAAAATCTGACAAAATCTAACAACATGGAATGAATATGAATATTAATAAAAATTAATAATAATAGCATTAATGTAAATGTTCTAATTAGAGTTTAATAATGTCAATGATGATTACTTTTATGATGACCATATTGATTGCACTAATGTTAAGGCTAACTTACATGGCGGACTCACAGCAACAACACTACGAAGATGGACTAGAGCTGATTGGTTTGTGAGAAACTCACTGCTACACAGAGATCTAGCAATTCATTCCTACAGTCGAAGAACTCATTGGGCGACACAGCTCTAGATACGCGGAGAGACTGACAGCACATTCAAACCAACTTGAACTTAAACTTACTACCAATAACAACAATCGATAGTTGCAATAACGAAATCCTCTGGACAGCAGAAGAATCTAATGAATAGAAAATATTGTAGAATAAAGTAGAAATGGGTATAAAACCTAGACAAGATGTATATACCTGGCTACACGCTCACTCACTGGTTAAGGATTAGAGCTTAATGTGCTATTGAGTCTATGAAACAGATTCCCATATGGCTAGACTGAACACAGAAAGATCTTACCTAGTAAACGGTATAAGATCAAGTGTTCATACTGCCAGTAACACCTAACAATAATAAATATAAGAACTTTCTTTTACAATTCTTTAAAAAATTCAATTCAATTCACAAAATTATTTATAAAAGTTAAGCTCAAGAGCTATTCAAGTAGCAAACATAAGCTTAGGCTTGACTCTACCTATTCCATTTCTTCAGCTAGGCATTATTGTGTTTTCTTTTTCCGCTTAATATATCTATATATATATAAAAAAAAAGTGAAAATTTCGCCAACGGCTGTCAGATTTACATATTAAATATATATCAAACGCCGGCCACGGCACGTCCATTATATTTTATGACGTATTTATTATAATAAGTATACGACGGGTAAGCCATTTCCGTGCTCATTAAAGCGCATTGCTATTGTCTACTTCTAGGCAGCATCGTAAATGCTACACTTTATTGGTTCAGTGAGAAGCGCAGACAAAAGAAGAAGG
Organism: Drosophila nigricruria; assembly: GCA_037075265.1. Taxonomy (NCBI): domain Eukaryota; kingdom Metazoa; phylum Arthropoda; class Insecta; order Diptera; family Drosophilidae; genus Drosophila; species Drosophila nigricruria. Next base: position 6,319,432 of record JBAMCI010000173.1, on the reverse strand, counting down.
AAGAAATTCTTGCTTTTCTCTTGGCATAATTTCAATAAATACTGTCCAACTTTCCCAACGATGTGCCAATGATAAAGTGCCAAATGGGCATGGGAATGGAGAATGGAGAATGGAGCTTCGGATTGATGGGCGTTGGGCCGTGTACGCATATTTTTCCACAAGCTCAAGAGGCTGTGCCCAGTGCACCTTTTCGCTTTATATGTGTGTGTGTGTGTGTGTGTTCTCGTTGTTGTTGTCCTCGTAATCATTACGAGGCAGCCAGCTGTTCGCCTTGCCACGCGCCAAGCCCGAAAATTTTTATCTTTGCTACGTTTAGCATCCACCCCGCCCCTGTTGAGGACGATGGCACAGGACTCGGTTCTGCCTTCAACGGCAGCTGAGCAATTTTGGGGCTTAACCTTGACTCGCTTACGGCATACACGAGCGCGCACACTCAAAGTGGGCGTGGTGGCGCCTCCCAAGAGCCCTCAGCCTGTTCGTTCGTGCTGCCCCCCCCCCTCCCCCTCTCCTCCTGTTGCTCGTCGTGTCGCTCGTGCTGTCGCCTGCGCCATCTTGACGAATGCCGCCTGTTGTCATTGGGGCTTGGGCGTCAAATCTTATCTGTTACTTTGGGCTTCCAGCCAGCTGCCTGCTGCCTGCTGCGCCAGTGTGTACACCCGAATGCCGTTTTAGGTCGTCTCCTGAAAGTCATTTAAAATTATGTACATCAAGAATAAGCGCGGCTGCCAAAGTCGCGGTCCAGTCACAACAGCAGCAGCAGCTAGCAGCAGCAACAAGAAAATTCTTTCTAATTTAGTCCACGCGACTTTTATGACTTTAATGGCCTACCACTTTGACATGCGCCCGGCCTGCCCAGCCCAGCCCAGCCCCTTGTTGACTAGCGCCTGGGGATTTGTCATTAGGTATTATTATTGCTGTTCTTCTTCTTCGTTGTTCTTCTTCGTGTTGTTGTTGTTATTTTTGGTCTCTGGGATTAGGCAAGTTGGCCGCCATTGATTTATATTTTTGCACATTTTTATGTCGCTTCTGGCTTCTGGCTTCAAGTACACCAGCATCGCAGCTATTTATAGTTTTATTTTTTATGGCCACACATAGGCTGGAGCTTTGGGAACGCCGTTTTGACAGTTGCCTACCGCAATTGGTCATATAATATTCGCAGCAGACTCTGTTGGCTGCACACTGAAGTATCCAAAGAGAGCATATATAATTGGAATATGGCAAGTTTCTGTAGTTGTTGCACTGTTCTGGGTACTGCAGCTTCTTTTTCTCTTGAGATTTAAGCAGAACAAATATGTGACTTGTGCAGCAGCAGCTAGCATGTTCTGAAAGTGACTTTTTGAATAAATAAAGTATATAAATAAATGTGGAATATAAGTTGAGTACTTCGGTACTACACTGAGCACTCGTCTAGAGTGTCTTGAAAATTGTTGAAATCAGAAATCATGCTTAATGTTCTTTCCAAGTGGTTTTACTGATATAAGTCAGTCTTTAACTTATATATCTTCATATTGTAACAAACTTAATAAGACTTAAATATCAGTTTTAGTTGTTTCTCTTTATTTAGTTTTAAAAGTTTCTATACAAACACAAATTGCTGGTTGTAAATAATCAGTTAGTAAGCTAGCTATAAAATAAATAAATAACAAACTGGCAAAAATTGTTGCTGAAACTAAAGTGTAGACAAAATCAAAGCAGCTTGGTAAAGAGTCAGTGACTTCGCCGAATAGATTTTGCGGTGGAAAAGTTACCTGGGTGCAGAAACTCTGAGAGCAATGCTCACAGTACCGAGCACATAGAAGGTCTCCATCTTGAAGTTTAATGCCGAACAGCGCCCTGTTCCAGATGAGAGAGAGAGAGAGAGCTGAGAGGTAGCCACAGAGAGACAGAGAAGTAGTTTTAAAGTCCGAAGGCAGCAATAGCTGGTCAGCTAGTCAGAGTAATGACCTGACTGACTTCTGCCACACAAAAAATTATTATTTTTATATTCAATATTTTTAATGAATTAATTTTTTATTTTATTAATATTTATTTAAAAAACTATATATATATTTAATTTTATTTTAATTTTATTAATATTTATTTACAAATACATACATTTTTTAAAATTTAATTTTATTGAATTTATTTTTAGTTTTATTAATATGTATTTAATAGAAAAAATTTAATTTTATTAATGTTATTTTTATTTATTTTTAATTTTAATTTTATTTTTAATTTTACTGAATTTATTTTTAATTTTCGTAATATTTATTTAAAAGATAAAATATTAGTAAAGTAATGTTAGTGAATTTATTTTTAATATTATTAATATTTATATAATATTCTATATTTAAAATTTGATCAACTACTATTCTTTATCTCCCACATGCCTTCTATTTCAACTTAATAAGAATTATAGCAAGCAATTGTATACTACATAATTGCTATTATATATGAGATCAAGAAAAGTTATTGATTATTGATCATTTGATGCAAATGATGATGAACTGTGCCTGATGGTACAGACAGACTTATATATGAGCAGGGCTAAATGGATTTAACAGTGGTTTATAATAAAGTATGTAACATACGTAGACTTTATGGAACTGTCCACGGCTTCTTCTGCCTGTAACCTGCATTTCAAGAAAGCTTTTTACTCTAAATTACTCTATATAGTACAACACCCATAAGAAACATTCATCAAAAGCAAAAATCTCTGCCCGACAATGACAATCATTAAGTTAGCAAATTAGTTTATTTTGTAGTTTATCTTAACCTGACGCAGACAAACATAAATTGGCCACAGTTTTAGTCTTGTTTTGCTAAACGCGTATTACCAAATGAATGCACCGTACTTAAGCTCAATTTACGTTAAGCCCTCAAATCTACATTAATTCAACTCACAAACTAGTTAAATTTGACAAAGGAAAGTTTGTTGTAAAACAGATGTGGGGGACATATAACAAAGACAGTTTATAAACTAATTAGAGAAACAAAAAGCAAAAATGTTTGAGCATGGAAAACTTTTTGCTTGCCGAGTACTAAATCGTATCTATATTCAGCCAGAGGAACAACAAAAATTAAATAATCAATAATTTTGTGAGAGTTTCATTCTTCTTCTCTTTTTTTTTTCATTTTACAAATTTCACTGAGGAGCAGGGCTGGGCATCAAAGGACTCTTTGGATTCACACCACTTAACAGTTCATTAGGCAGCCGACGCGTACGAACAGTATCTCAAATCTAGGCGAATGGTTAGCATGTGAGAGAGGGGCGTGGCGAGGCGAGTGTAGGTGCTCGCTTTGACATGTTTAAAAATAACAATGTGTTGGCAATTTTTCCATAATAATTAATACGCTCAACGCTCATTGAGCAATAACTTAATTTGGCGTTAATAATATTTTTGCGATATTTTATTTTCGTTTTATTTTTCTGTTTTGTGTTGAGCTGGTTTTTTTAGACGGGTTTGAGTCGCTGGCTGGTTGGTCGAATACTTTTGGCACACAGTGTGCTGCTATTTTTATCCATGCTATCCTCAAGGAAGTTCATCAAAGTCAAGCACAGCCACAGACAAGACGACACAGAGGCGGCAGGACGTTCTTCACCTGCCAAAGAAGGTTGACACATGTGGCGGATGGTGTATATACAGTGTGTGTGTGTGGGTGTGTGTGCCAGAGTGTGTGTGTGTGTGTGTATCGTTAGTGTGTATATCTGAAAAGGAAATTTATTTCATTACAGCTCAGCACCCAACGCAATCGTGTCCTTCTGTCCGTCTCACTGTCTGTTCTGTCTCTGTCTTACTCTCTCTGTCTCTGTCTTACTCTCTCTCTATCTCTCTCTCTCTCTCTCTCTCTCCGTCTCTTTAGGTATATCTGTCTGTCTGTCTACCTACGCTTGTCGATATGTTTGACTATTTGACTGGCAAGCATCCGTTTCAACTGCCTGTTTTTATCTATCTATCAGGCAGGCACATAGGCACAAGGCACAGGCGGGCTGCCGGGCTGTCGGGTTTGGCGGACTACTTTCTGCCTGGCGTACATAAATTTCAATGGAGGCACGTGCAAAGCTTCTGGCATAAAAATCAATTAGCTTAAATTAATTCCACGAAATATTTGCGCTGTAAAAAAACTTTTGCCAAACAAACATGTGCCACGAATTCCGCATCTCTCATTTATATATATATATATATATATATATATATATATATATATATATATATATATATATTTATTTTTTTGTATGGCTTTTTTGATCATCCCGTCAGCTTAGCCTTGTAAATTTTCCTGCCTGACTGGGCTTGAGCTGCCAACTCATTGGCTAAGCGCTTTGGGATCTTTGTAATGCCAAATGTGGCAACAGCTCAATTTGTATTTTATACGTCAAGCGTATGCTATTATTTTCAAATTGATAAAAGAAATTCATTTTGATAAGAACTGAAGAACTGTTAAGGCCATGTTGCTAAAGAAATAATAATAATAACTGCTTATTAATAATATTTACTATTTTTTTAATATTTAAGAGCTGGTTTATCAAGCATAAATATATATATACAAATTTAGCTTGCATTGAGATATGTCTGCAAAGAACATAAACTAAATATATATACATACTTAGCTTCCATTGAGATATGTCTGCTAAGAAAATAAACTGAATTAAAATTTCGCTGCATATAAACTCCATTTCTTAATCAGCTTAAAAAATATATAGCATATTTTTCAATATTTTATATATTTATATTGGTATTTATATAAATATATCTAAATATATTTTAGAGAATTTTATTGAATATTTCATTCAATTTAAAAAATTATTTTTTATATTTTAAAAATATTTCTTAATCTGAAATTGTGTTTTTAATTAAATCGTTTTCAGTTCGAAATTTGTTATACATTCAAGTAAATGCCGCTTGTTAAGGGTATTCCCATTTAGTAAAGAGTTTAAATATTTTTTTTTTCTATATTTTACATTCTGTACATATATTTTATAATTTATTATTGACTATTTTAATTATCATTAATTGTTTCTATAAAATATTTTGTATATACAAATTTTTAGAAAATCTATCTTAATCTCAAAGTTCAAATTTTCCTTACATCTTCTCATTACATACTTTCTGTCTTAAATTTGTGTAACATATGTATTCAAGCAAATGCAATTCGTTAAGGGTATTCCCATTCCGTAAAGGCCATGCATATTTGTTTGCAATATTTTACATTTTGGTCAGTCACTCTCGTTGCATTAACACGCATCACTGCATTATTTGACATATTTGCAAGCTCCTGTCTGATTATATAAACCACATTTTGTCCATTATGTACTCAGTTGACCACACACACACACACACACGGACACACCCATAAATTAATGCATTATTCGTTCTACCATTATTATTTGAATAGTCAATTAGGCAATTTTCCAAACGATTTGAGAAATGCAACAATCAATTGAATTATGACCATTGAAATCATTAAATGTTCATCTGATGCATACGTAAAATGTGAAAATGTGAAAATGTCAATTTCTGCATATTTTATAAGCCTGTGGAAAAGTCACTGATAATAAACTATGTGTTATATGGGAGATATGAGTTGTTGTGTCTATAGAGAGCTATAAGAGTCGCAGATTATAATTTATAGCTGAATGGAATAAACTTGTTAAACTAAATAATATATATAAATAAAAGCTAGACTAAAAACTGATTTAACAATATATATGAAAGGCATTAAATGAAATCTAGTTTGCAGATATTAATCGGATATATTTGTAGTTATAAGCCCAAGTTTTATGTAGCTGTGATTTTTTCATTAGCTTTGGCAAGGAATACTTTTTACTTATCTAAAGTTTCAAGAAAGCGATATGGATTATTATATTAAGCTGACATAATTTAAACTTTATCAAACAAAGAATTATAATTGAAATATATATGGCATAACAATAAAATATAACATTTTCTACAAATATAAACCATATAATTTACTAAAAATATTTACTTCAAAATATCTTGGACTTGGATAAGTTTGCGCTTATATCAATTGATTTATGAAACAACCAGAAAAATATATAAATTCTTAAAAGCTTTATTTTACTAATTTTATTTAAAATTAAAAATAAATAATGGGTTATTTAATTTGATAAAAGAATAAATAGAATAGAAAAATGTGTATGGCATGTGATATACATATTCTAAATATATTTTTGTATGTATTACCTTTTCCACATACCTATAAAAATATAACATTTTCTACAAATATAAATCATATAATTTACCAAAAATATTTAATTCAAAATTTCTTACATACAAAAACATTATATAAATACTTCATCAAATTTTAAAATATTTTATAGAATTTTAGAAATACTATCTAATTTTATGTATTTAAATTATTTTTTCATAGTGCTGCAAAATTTTTATTATGATTTATATTTATTTTTTTCGCAATGCAAAAATATATAATTATATCTTAAAGTTAAAGACATACTACAAAATTTTATTATTATTTCTTTATTTTTTATAATATTTTAAAGTCAAAGTGATACTAAAAATTTATGCATCTTGAAATAATTATATACAATTTTATTGTAGATTAGCAATTTTTTACAAAATTTTTTTTGGTAAATTATAAATAAATTTATTTGTTTATTTAACATAAATATTTATAGGTCAACAGTTATTTCTTAAAGCTTTTAAAAGCGAAAATCTTAAGTATACCGAAATGACGAATAGAATTTATTATAATAAAATTTTATATTATCTTTAAATGCAAGACTTTAGCTTCTAAAAGGATTTCATCTCCTCAGCAAATACAGTTGATTATGCAGAGAAAGAGAGAGAGAGAGAGAGACAAAAGGTGTATGTGTGTGCGTATGTGTGTTTGCGTGCGTGTGTGTGTAAACTTCCTGCGTATGTCTTTGATTGAAGCTTTAACTTTAGAGCACGTAGGCAAACATGGCGTATACCCAACGTGAGCAACACATTGGATACATTTCGTACAAGTTGTGGATGAATAATTGGACACTGACTGATTGATAGACTGACGAATGGATTACTAAACAGACTGAGTGAGTGACTGACTGGCGAGTGTATCGCTTGACAGATGCATTGATTAGAGCATAAAGCATGAGTGCACCTTCGAGTAGGCAACATATGAGAATCAATGACGGCTTTGGCTGGCATTTGACTGTCAATGGAAAAACTTGGCACAATTGCTGAAAGCTAAAGACGATAAACGATTTCCTCTATCAAGGACATATGAGGGATATTTAACATCGCTGCACATTCCCAGCCAGTTCGAAGGGACTTAGAAGGGAGCTGGGAGCGGGGGGATAAGACCTGGGTTGAGTGTGCGCACATTTCAAGCACGTCATCGGCTAAAGGGAAACATAACTGTAACCATGGACGGAGCAGTCGCTCTGACAGTCGGGACGTCAATCTGCGTGGATTCAACAAAGTTTAACGAACTTACAAGCGCACGCAGCACGTGTGTGCACATGTGTCCGTATAAGTAAGAGAGAGAGAGAGAGAGAGGGTGTAAGTGTGAAGTGTAAGTGTGAGTGTGAATGTACGCACCTTTGTGCTTGCCGTTACTTGCCACACTTTTGCGGTAATGCGTCAATTTATTATGAAGAGCTCCATTTTATACTCAAAGCTTTACAATAACAGTTAAAATATAAGCTTGCGAGCTTTATTATGTAAAGCTTTTTTGTTCGGCTTTTGGAGACTTTGCCTGGGGTTGGCGTATTGGATTTTTGGGGAAATTTTTAACTAAGGATAAGCTTGGTGAAATAAACATTGTAGAAAAAGTTTTTCAGGATTTTTATTATATCAAGTATTCAAAGCTTTTAGCTGGTTAACTAAACTTTTACATGCATGACTGTACCAGGATGTAAGCTTCAAGTTTTTGATCAATATTCAAGTAACTTACTACAAATATACAGTTGCAATTGAAAGATAGATTACAAAAAGAGAGTTATTGGCATTCTAAAATTTTATTTATATTTTGTTAATATTACTTGAATATCAAATAGTTTTAAGACTTGGAAATTCAATCAAATAAACATTGAAATATTTAAATAATTTCTTACATCAAAGTTAAAATTTGGAAACAAACAAATAAATGAAACTTTTATCATTTGAAATATTATGAAATATTATTATGCCAATCGAAAGACCTGAAAAGACCTTACGAGCTCGAAAATGTACAGAAAGAACTACTCGAAATATTGAACTAACATTTTTCGCCCTACTACTTATTTCTGTTAGCCCAAGAGTACAGTGTTAGCGTGCTATTAGTGTACTGTTATTTTGCAGTAAATTTACATAATTCTTTTAATTAACATTTCGATAACATAATGATGTTAACTAACAGTATATTAACTTTACCGTATAAAATCACTGTTAGTTAACATTTTTCAGTCTGCTACTCATTTCTGTTCGCCTGGTACTTCTGAAGTATAGCAGTTCAAATTTGGAACCCAACAGTCCCCTAAGTTATGCAACAACATTTTTTACAGTGCATTTTTTAACCGTTGATATTTAAACATTAATTGCCAACAGAAATGCCTTTGAAATGGAAAAAACAATTTGATTATTTATTGACAAAAATGATTTATTGCTTTTTAAACTTACATAATTTTTGTTTGTTTAATTGTTTATTATTTATATACATATACATATATATCTTAAATTAACGCATATACCGAAAAATTTAATAATATATATGAACAAATGTCCATATCTCTGCTAAATAATATGCGATCGAGGAGTGTCAGCTTTAACTGCAAGAAAGCCAGATAAGTTGATTGGATAATTGCGTTGGACTTGGGATAAGTTCGTGCTTATTTCTATTGATTTATGAAACATCCAGAAAAATATATAAATTCTTAAAAGCATTATTTTATAAATTTTATTTAAAAATAAAAACTAAATAATGGGTTATTTAGTTTGATAAAAGAATAAATATAATTAGTGAAATTTTATTTATACTATATATTTTTCTGTTTCCGTTTTTTTTTTTGAGTATATGTGAAAGATTCAAAAATGAAAAATACAAAATATTTTTTTTATAGATTTATTTAGAATTTTTCATGTATTTAAGATAAATATATTGAAGCATTAACTTTTTCAAAAGAAAAATATACTTTTATAAATAGTCATCCGTTCATTAGTCAATAGCAGCTGGATAAACCTACCTACATATTCAATCTTATCTGTTATCTCAATATAATTTACCAATTTAAAGTATTCAAAAATCCGTATAAAGAACAAACACATTTTCCATTTGCATCAACAAAACAACGTCTTTAATACTGGCTCAAAAGATTAGCTTGCCATAAGTTCTATAACTAAGTTAAACACCTGTTGAAGGCTTTACCAGCCGTGATCCTTGTGCAGGACATGCTTGTAGATGGTATAGGGTACAGGATATGGTTTGGGCACTGGAATTTTGATGTGCTTGATCACTTCAACGGGATAGGGTTTCTCAACTTCAACGGGATAAGGTTTCTCCACAGTGTATGGAATTTTACGTTCAGTTATTTCGGGAACTATTTTATAAACTGGAATTTGAATTTCCTGTTGCACCGGCACATGGACAGCGTAGGGCTCTGGGATTTGCAGACGTATGACATTGGGCACCTTGGTATAAGAGTGAAAAATGTTTATTAAAAGTTAACTTTTTTATAAAGAGTTAAGATTGAGTCACCTGTACAGCCACTGGATGTGGTATGGGCAGTGGCACCTTCTCAATGACATGGACAGGCACATGCTTCGACGTCTCCGAGTACGTGGTGGGCGTATGCTGATGATGATAGTCTCCGACACCTGTGCCACTGCCAATGCCCGTGCCACCTCCTCCACTGCCGCCCTCATAGTGTCCTTCAGCGGAGTGATGCGAGGCGTAGGCAAGCGACATGCCGCAGACTAAAAGCTGTGCAGGATTGAAGACTTAAGATTGTGCCCAGGGAAATTTTTTTTTCTGTTGCACTTACGAGTAACCACATTTTATGAGCTGAGATTGTGTTTATTAGTTCGATGCACACGCGGCGAATAGCGGTTAAGCAATACGAGTAGCTGCAATAAGTCGGTGGACTTTTATAGTCATCGCGTTGGCCAAAAGTGAAAGATTTGCCCAATGCTATTGGTCAGGTCTTTAGTTGATGTAACCATAACATTGAAATAGAAAGTATTGCATTACCATTCGGATCGCATAATTTTCATTGTGCTTTTCCAAGCAAATGTTATAACAACAAATTGGGTTCAAGTGGGTATCAAGTATCCCACAGATATCTCTCTCGCTCTCGCCCTCTTTCTCTCTCGCTCTCAGTGCTGGCAAAGTGAATGGCCTCAGGCGCTTAGGTTAGCTGGCCCCACCCTGCTCAGCCCTGCCTCCTGGCACAATCTGGACCTATACAAGCTTTGGGGTTAAGGTTGTTACACGTACTTGAGTTCTGCGATTGCTTCCGTCAACCGTAACCCGCACAGGCGAAAAGTGATAGTCACCAAAAAGCCAACGCTCCACTGCAGCCAGTCAAACCACTTTTCGCCTGAGATTTGCCTAGGAAATGGGCATAGGCACTGCTGCTGCTACTGCGGCTACTGCTGCTGCAGGGCACATCAAAAACTGGTTAGCCGTGACGTAATTTGCGCCAGAAACACTAATCACTGGGATGCCTAACATAGAATTATGTATTCAAGTCGGCACATTGAGGAACTATAAATAAAGTTCGGTCAGGAAATGATTTAATCAACTGCAATTTTACCCACTAACACAAAAAATATGCAAAAAATATGCAAAAATATATGCAGACCACATTGAGTTTCCTCTATGACTTTATCTACTTTCGACATTATGTTATTTTTATTTTTACAAAATATTGTTTGTTTGACAAAAACTTTACATTGTTTAACTAATTAACTAATCGAATACAAACTTAATTAAATGCGTTCGCTTAGGTTTCCTGTTCTAGATCATCTTCCCATTCCCAGTCGTCGAAAACGTCCTAGAAAAAAGATAAGCAATTTTAGCATCTATATACTTTTGTTTAGGCAAAGACTACTTACATAATCATCCAGATTGCCCTTATCCTCTGGCAACTCCTGTGGCGAACAGGCCACATATGCCACGCCCGAATTGTGGCCGGAGCATTCGCAGGTCTGTGCATCAATGGGCATGGCACTCTGTGCCACACGCTTGGCAAAGATGGTGGCAAAACGCATAATCGGATATTTGCGTTCCGGCGCCAATTTGCGTGCACTAAATACGGAGCCGTTCGTTTCTAGCGCCAGCGATGTGCAAATACCCAAATTGCTCTTGGGTATGTGCACCTGGCTGCGCGTCTCCTCATCGCCCTCGGGATAACGTTTCGAGTAGACCAGCTTTTTGTCCAAGCCAAAGAAGTGACGCAATTTCTTCGTGCGCTCAAAATCAAACTCGGTGTCCGCCAGAATATGCAAATTAACGCTTTCCTCCAGCATGAACTGCAATATGGAGGTGTAATCGAAGCGCATGTCCTTCGGCGAGCAGCTGCTGCACGAGAGCAAAATGAAGGTCTTCGATACACCCGGCCGGAAGTTCAAACGGGATGCCGTTGAAATGGCTAGCAGTATATCCTTGCTGGTGCCATTTCCTGTATTGATATGCGCAAAGTAATCGGCGAGCTGTTCGGGCTTGGATGTAAAGACATTACGCTCATAGATAATGCTGCGCGGTTTGTCGTAAGGCTCAACGCCGCCAAAGGCCACAACCGCATAGCTAGAAGAGAAACAGAGTTAAATAGGGTAAACTAGAGAACCTTTGGCTATATTGCTCACCGATTGTTGGTTATCTTAGCCGCTTGCAATTGCTCCTCAATGCTGGCCACAACACTCATAATGCTCTTGGTCTCCTTGAGATTCTGATTGCAGGCCTTGGCCTCCACTATGAAGACCACATCGCTGCTGCGCGGTATATCTGCTCCACTCAGCTCTATAAACTTGCCCTCCGGCACATACGAGCCATTGGCCAGTTGGCAGCTGTTAAATGATTAACAAAGAGTTTAGCTGGAGAGGATTGACCAATGTATCCATTCTGCACTTACAACACACACTGATCCGGCACACGCATGGGCACCTTGAACGATGTACAAGTCTCGATGTAGGCTAGAGCAGCAGCGCAGGCGCCCTTTATGGCTGGATGACCCGGACGTATGGGCTGTGATTTCATGCCCAGATCCCGGCACATCTCATAGAAAGGCGCCGGATCAACGACAGCACTGCAGGCAGACAAAATGCCCGAACGGAAGAAGCTGTGGCATATCTGCAAGACTTCTGGGCTTGTTGGCAGCGGCTTGGTGAACTGTGTCTGCTGGCAGCGCTGCAGACTCCACGAGTCCGTAAACTGTTTTGTTTGTGTCGTTATCAAACCATTCGACATGGTGTACTCATCGTAGGGTTCATTATTCAGCGTGCCCAGCAATCCAGCTGTCTTGGCAAAGTACCAGCCGCTCACCTCGAACCAGCACAGATCAAACTGCACATTGCAGTGCAAACTGAACTGTGTGTCTGAGATGATGGACAGAATGTCCAGCTCACGATAGATGTTAACAGCGCCCAGTTTAAGGGGTAATATGGGCTGCGGATTGCCATTGATGCTGATGTGCTGTGGGTAAAAGAGTGGTTAGAGAATTGCAGTGAAACTAGAAATTTTTCTACTCATCCACGAAAGTGAAATGAGTACATTGGTTTTGTTCAATGTCCGTCTTGCTGTCCATCCGTCCGTCTGTCTGTCCGTCAGCAACGTTGTTACTTGTTCAACTTACATCAGTGCCAAGATCTATCTCAATAAGCTGTCCATTTGCAATGAAACTCAGCTTGCGCGTGGAAATATCGCTCGTCTCGCGACCATTCAGAGGTTGTGCCTAAAGTTAAGTAGAAATGTATGATAAGATCTGTCATATAGAGTAAAGTAGATCATTTCCTACCGCTGGTTCTAGCAGCAGCGTAAAGTTACGCTTGAAGAAGTCGTGAGCCAACAAATAGCTGCAATGTCCATTGCGTCCGCCACTTTCCAGCTGTTCGTAATTCAAATTGAGGCCCACAAAGCGCTGATCGAAGGTCATATAGTGACGTGAGTCAATAAGTAAAGCACGTGCTGAAAATATACAAAGTAAACTCTATAATACAATTCCCAGAGAATCTCCTACAACATACAATAGTAGGGTGGCAGCCAGGTCTTGGGATCCAGATGGGTTCTCATATTGTACAGTTTCATGATGATCGAGGAGTTGGTCTCGCTGAGGAAGCTGTTCACCTTGGCCAGCACTTTATATTCAGGTATTTCCTCGAATTTAGGCGTCTCATTGAATGCATGCCAGGACATGGGCAGCTTCTGTTCCAGATCAATGATGCCCACCTCCGGATCAAAGATAAACTTCGTCTTGGCCTCCCTGTACATGTCCGCTGTTTCCAGAGCATTCAGCGCATAGTTACGGAACTTGTTGCGCAACAGTCCGTATAGCTGATGTATGCGATACTCCAGTTGCAGCTCATCGGCAATCCACTCCAATTTGGCTACGATTTCATTGTACTTCTGCACCACGATCTGCACTTGTTCGATCTTCTGCAGCTCCTTGATCTCCTGCCAGATTTCCGTTAGTACCTCATTCAGTTCAGCTCCAAATGGCACCAGCTTGAAATACTTCTCCTTGATGAAGTTCCAGGCCAGCGTTGAATACTTTTTAATATTCGTAATGGCATCGTTCGCCTGGATATCCCTATACAGGCGTTCCGCATCGGCAGTAAAGCTGGACATCTTATTGAAATAGGGCGATTCAGCCAGTTCGTTGGTCCGTTTGTAGATGAAGTCAAAGACCTCCTTGCTCAGATCCCAGAGAGTCGTCTCTATAAAGCTGATGATCTTGAACATGTGCGGCTCGAGGCGCTTGAGTATGCTCAGCCAATAGGTCTCCGCGATACGCCAGAATTTATTCCACAAATTCTCAATGTATTTAATGAACTTGATGTGCAGCTCCTTGACGAACTTATCGTACTTCTCTATGCCCTTTTCCATGAGCGCCGAAACGTAGGTTAGACTTTCGCCATGGAAGAAGCGCGTGATGGCATCCAGTACATTGTTGTAGGTCGTCTTAATGGTCTCTATCAGCCAGACAATGCTGTTGCGCAGTGCCTTGCCCGAATCACCCATGGCGTGCCACAGCTCCGAGAATAGCTTTGGCACTGACTCGATGTGATTCCGGATAGCCAGCTCGTCCAATATGGTCAGCGTAAAGTTGACTACATTCTTGATATAGAAATCATTCGCCTCGTACGACTGGTTGACAAAGAGACGCAAGTCGTTCAGATCTTCCTCCAATATGCTTAGGTGGCTGATGTCCTCAATAAAGTTTTTGTTGTATTCCTTGGCAGTGTTCCAGATGACTCCCATCGACTCCACCGACTCGGTGTATAGCGACTTGATCCAGAAATCAATGCCGTCCGAGAAGGAGTTATAAAGGGAGTTACTCATGCTCTCGATTTTCTCACGCAATTCGTCCCTAATGGTGGGACGCCAATGGAAACGTCCAGTGATCAAGCGAGAATGGTTCATCTTCAGGTAGGAGCTCACATCAATGATGCGTATCTCCTCATAATTGCGCCAAATGTCCAGATAACCACTACGTGTATCGGGTATATAGCCAACCATTTGCAGATTCTGGCTGGCATCTTCTGTTAAATTGAAATCCATGCGTGCCGTGCGATCCACAAGATTGACATAGACATAGCCCGTGTGATTGGTGTCGGGTGTATCCCAAATAGTGGCGTTCAAACCATATACAGGATACTCCAAAGTTGGCAGCAGCCAAAGGCGCACGGCGTGGTACGGCGACCGACGCTCGTACTCCAGCTCACGTTTATTGAGATCCAGCAGAGCCAAAAACTTGCCATACAAGGGTGAATACTCGCGTTTGTAGTGCGCTGTCGACTCTGTCTTATAGTACGAAGGACGCGCCACCAGTGTGCCATTCATCTCCACATCCAGTTCCGAAGCCGGATGATAGCCGTAGATCTTTAACGTATAGTTCGTGAATCCCTTTTCGGTGTACAAATCACGCAGATGAGCGCCCAGCGTAATCAACTGTTCAGGCTGCTCCGAATAGTCAATGGTCAAGTGAGTTTTAAGTAGATCCTGCAAGCCACGATAATACGTGGCCTTGCAAACGACGTCCTTCTCGAGGTACGGATGAGCCACAGTCCACCTAAACGTTTGATGATCCCTTTCGCCCTTAAGCAATGGTTCTGCCCTCCATTGGAAGTTGCTGCGAATCTTTCTCGACTCTTCGTGAGCGCCAGTGCCAGCCCATTTCAAACGCAGATCAGCATTGAACTGCTTATCGGTCAGATAGTACCAGCCAGCAGAGGAAAGATTGCGTTTCGGGTAGAAGAGTTCCAGTGCGTAACGCTGAGATTCATTGCCGTTCTGAAAGTATTCAAAGATAATGTCAATAGGGAAATTGATTCATTAACTAGATTCCATATATTCTAAACTCAGTGTTTGCTCACCGTGCTAAAGTTGCCCAATTCCAAGTTATAGCCTATCCACGCTGTCTTCGATAGCTCGATCTTAGCATGCTGCTTCACCACATGTGGGTTGACATTCTCGTACCTAGTGGTCAAGGTAACGGCACGATTTGGATGTACGGCAACCACCTTGAATTCCTGAGCAGTTGCCGTAGTCAATGCATGCAGCTCTCCCGTCAGATTGAAGTTCTTTGTATTGCGCAGCTCGAAGACCTCAATGTGCTTGATGTCCCTCGGTCCACCCGCATTGCGCATATCCCTTGTACTGACATAGTGTATGCCCAGCGGTTTCATATCGTTCTCCAGCGTAATATCCGTTGTGTCCTTGTAGAAGGGATGCTTTTTCAGCTCCACACGTTTGTACTTGCCATCCAATATCTGTTGTGTATTGTAAACAACCTTCAGATTGCCCGAATCCTGGTTGGGACGTTCCTGTAGACCGTAAGCTATATCCGCACGATGTCTCGTGGTCAGTGGAACTTCAATTTCGATATTGCCATTTAGATTGTGAGTGGTGCTGTCGCTGTCATAGTTGCTCTTAAGTTTGAAGAACGCACTGTCCTTGGGCCAGTTGCAGCGCACGTAACGATAGCTTTGACCACTGCGTGAAAGAATCAAGATTAATTCTAATATATATTCAGTATAATCTTTTTTTGCTATTTACCTCTTTGTTGTGAATTCGAAATCTGTTTTGAACCAAGTTACGTTGAGGAAGGGCGTCGTTGAGTTGACTACACCATGCATGTTAGTCAGCGAACTGAAGGACACATCCAAATCGGTTATGCGACGACTGGCTGGATAATCCAAGGCACAGACCAAGTTGACATATTCCGCATTGGACTTGTCAAAGTGACCGCTTAGTCCAATTGTGTGCTCGCCCTTGAACTTGGGCGTTGTCACCTTTGCCTGGAATTCTCGGCGAGAATTTTGCTTTTGCAACAGCGTGAAATCGCCTTCGATGACGGAAATATTTTGCTTTTCACCCCAACCAACGTGAGCCACACCCTTGAGCGATTTGGTATCGTTGTGATAGCTGAAATGCGTTGAGAGCTTGCGTTGTGCTTCCAGTGCTTCGTAGCTGCCCTTGATGTCGAATTCAGGAGTGTTTAGCTGTTTGCTAATAATATTTCCCCGATAACTGCCGCTCAGCTTGTGGATGTCGCCCACGGGCAATGGCAGCTGAGTGAGCACATCGAAATCGAGCTCATCTGATGACTTGTAGTGCAAGCTGCCGTTCACATCCAGATTCCATTTGGAATCAACGCTCAGACGACCACCTGACTGCAGTTGTTGGAAATTCTTGCCCGGATTCAAGTACTTTGCGCTGGCGTGCACGATGCGCGGTTGTGATTTGGGTCGTTCCATATAGCTCTCCAGCACTAGCTGCATATTCTCGGCCAATATCCAGGACCAGATGCAGCTGCCGCGTCCAATATACTTGCCAATTTGATACTCGCCCACGATCTTGCCACCATCGGCTCGTACGCCCACCTCGGAGTGCAGATGCACTGAATCAATGCCCAGCTGCTTCCATGGTGTCTGCAGATTCACATCGCCCACAAGGCGACCCTGTTCCACAGCCTTCAGATTGCCATAGAAATTAATACGTGCAATTTCCGGTTCTGTGCTCTCAACCAGCACAGAAAAGTCCATGGGTCCATTCCTATCGCTAACGCTATATCCGCCCGATATCTGACACATCTTCCCATCCTCGATGGCACTAAAGGAGAAGCGAATTTTCTTTGGCCCCGCCTCATTGATGTTCAGTTCAATGACGCCATCACGACCACCTGACTTTGGCTGAACACGCAAAGTGACATCTATGGGCAAGGTGTCCTTCATGCGAACCACACCTCGGACATCATAGGTTGCCATATTGCGATACAAATTACCCATCACATCATAGCGCTGCGGATCTTGGGGATTGCGCACAATGCTGCCATGCATGGAGATGTTTCTGTAGTTCTTCAACGGGGTCCACACTTCCACATTAAAGACATCCTGTTTCCTATTAGCACGTGTGCCGTATGCAAGGCTCTGACCATCGCGACTAAGGAAATTCAGATCGAAATTTAACTGTGGACTGGGTCCCTTGGTGGCCAGAATTGACGTGGAAGCCAGCTGCAGTGGCAGCATTGTAGTATGCACCTTGCCATTGACATTGACAAAGTAAGCAGGATCTGTATGCCAATCCGATTCGATTTGCAGCTAGAGAAATTCGATATATTAGTTAATGAATAATGATGGAAGTCTTGGTGTAATTACCTTATTAACCACGCCATTGTCGGTGACCTCGAAGCGTATGTCCACAATATTGTCCACAGCAGAAAAGTCCTTTTTAAAGTAGGCATTGCAAGCGTAGTGCGGTATGACATTCGTTTCCAGCAGTATGCCAACAGATGTTTCCAGGAAATTGTCTTCATTCTAAGAAGGAAGTAATTGATATGAGCTAAAGAAGTTAAAGAGGAAAAGGCAGTTTTCCTACCTCCACAGCTGCAGCCAGAGAGAGATGTGTGTGTGCTGTAGTTGAGGTGATGTTACCCTTGTACGCATTGTCATCCAGCTCGATTTTGCCATAGATTTTAATTTCGGGCAGCTGTTTGTAGGGCGTAATCAGCTTCAGTTGGACATTGTAAGCCTTCGGCCTGACATTGTCCACCACTTTGGTGTAGTTGACCTCAAAGCCCATTTCCTGGAAATCAACTTTGCCATCGTTTACCATCAACAGCACACGCTGATAGAATGCATTGAAATGCAAGTCAATGTGATACTCCAGCACAGATTTAAAGTCCTTGGCGATGTCGAAGGGTGTGCTCACAGTTAGAACGTTGAGCACATTAATATAGTCGGGGAAGTACAATCGATCCCTGAACTCTAAACGGCCCTGAGGTAATTGCACATGGCCTAACATGAAATAGAAGTCCATGTTCTCTTGCACATCCACCTCGCCATGTATGGTGGGCCACACTAGCGTGTCCACCTCGAAGTTAACCAAGTAGGAGATGTAGTCCTCTTCGTCCTCCTCATCTTCTTCGTCAACTTGGATTTTGGGTGGCTGGAAGTCATCATCAAAGTGCAAGTCCAACAGCATCTTTTGATTGCTCAACTTATTGACCAGCTTGGGCTTGGGTCGGCCATTGATCTTGACGCCCAGCTTATAGTTCGAGAGCTTTCCATGCAGCTTAAATATGAAATTATCACGCTTAAGCACCTGCGCAATGAAGCCATTCTCCTCGAAACCAGCCAACGGTGTGAAAACGAGGTATGAGTATTCAAAGTCTGTCATATTTTGCATATGCCAAACGCCAGTGAAGCCCAAAGTGGAATTGTTCCATATGCCTCGCATGTCCACGCGCTCTGTATTAACCTGGCCCAACACTGCCGCTTGCTGGAAGCTCTCAATGGGCGTAGCCACGCTCAGCTTGACATCAAAGTCGAGCAAATTCTTTATATCCGCCAGCGCTTCGATACCCAGTGCAGCCGTTGGGGCTCGCACCTCTGCCACAGCGTGTCGTTTCTTCTCATTCAAGCCGAAACGTCCGTGAATAGTGCGGAACTTCTCCAGAGGCGTTGTAATATTTATTATCAGCATATTGTCCGTAAACTTGCGTACATAGCCGTCCATTGTGAGCGTAAATTCGCGCACGTCAAACTCCAAAGAGGCTGCACCTTGCACTTGGCGCTTATCATTTAGCATAAACATGGCCGCCAGGCCGCCCTTGCGATATCCCTCGAACGGACTGACCAAGGCGACAGTGCCCGAAATGTTCTGATAACGTTGATTGCGTATAACATCCCAGATGGACTTAACGCTGTAGGTGTTGAAGGTATCGTTCTGTCCCTTGTAGCTAAGATATAGATCTGTATCAATTTTCTTTGGATCCTGCCAATGCGCAACCTTTACATTGATGGTGGGTATGTCCTTGATGGTACTGTTGATGCCACAGCGCACATCGAAGCTAACCAACTGATCGTGTATATCGTAGTCGCTCTTATAGCCCAATTGCAACTTTTGATCTTCAGCCCAGGACAGCGTTGAGTTAATCAATATCAGATTTTGCACGTTGTAGACTCCAGCTGTCAGCGTATTCGTGCGCCAGCCCTCGAAAGGTGTATTGACCTCTGCGTGCAGCCAGTTGTGCAGAGTCTTGCCCGGCATAATGCCGGCATTATAGCTGAACTCAACCACCTCTGTGATGCTCCAGGAGCCGTGAGCCTTGCCATAGTATGTGGGACCGCCCGTGTAGGTGCTAAAGCCGCAGTTAATTGTGCGCTCCGGATAAGTTAACATCACATTGCCGTCGTAGTGCTTGTTACCCGGATTATTGTACTCCATGAGCAGACCCAAGCGTTCTGCTGGATCACGATTTGCATCCCATTTCAGATCCAGCGAAAGTTCCTTGCGTTTTTCAATATTGAGCAGACCCAATTTAATGTGTATATCACGAAGCCTAATGAAATTGGAATTGTTAAATATCTAAATTGAATTTAGATTTGAGCACTGAACTTACTTGTCTATGTGAATCTCCACCTGTAATAGCTTGGGCTGCTCTGAGAGCAATTTCGAATTGATCCAATAATCCTTTTCCTTGATCTTTAGACGCACCTCGGCATTGGAATTGCGATTGTGCGCATTGGATGTATATTGTACGGTCAGTCCATATGGATCCTTGCCGTATTTGCTCTGCACATCGAAGAAAATCAACAGCTGATTGCGTCTATATACCATGTTCACTGAAGTCGTCTCAAACGAGGGACTCTCCACGATCATTTTTAGATGCAGCAGCGCCTGCAAGCGCGAACTGCGATCCTTGTAGTTGCCCTTGACAGCTATCGAGTGGCCCGTAAACCAAGAGCCATTGATAAATACCTAAAGTAATAGGAGACATAGAGTATAAGGTATTACGTTGGCTCTGTTTTACTAACCATATAATCCTTGGGCGCTTTTTCGTTGACTTTCACACTAGCCGTGCAGGAATTGAAGTCGGGCACAGACACATTCATATAGGCATCAATGGCAAACAGGCTGCGACGCGGCAGATGTACGGAGAAGAGACCAGTGACTTCCTTTTCGGGCGCATATTTCAGACCCACAATAACATTGTGCTCGGTGCCGTTCTTACTGCGCTCCTCATGCCTACGAAATACTCAAGATATACAAAATGTTCGAGGAAGATTATAATTTTACCCACTTGATCAATATCCGATAATCGATGTTTGTTTTGGGCAACTTTAGCTCCAAGCTAGCTCGCGTTCTTGAGCCCTCCAAGGTAATATTCTCTGAGCTGGAGCGTGCAAAGATAACCCTAACCATGCTGGTGTAATTGGGATTGACATAGTCGGGTGCATTGTTGTAAGTCAAGAAGCCTTCGGTATGTCCTTGCAGACTGAGCCAGGTGGCATTTGAAGCAAAGTTTAGCTTTGGATAAGCTGTGGTGCGCAGCTTCACATTGCCACGATACTCTGTCTTGGACTTATCGCCATTGTTAACCAGACGACCGGCAAAGTTGATGGTTTCGATCTTGGAAGCTTGGAACTATATAAGGAATTGTTGGTTAATATTTCAAAAGTTAATTAATCTTAGTTCAATCTTTTCTTACCCTATAGTTCACAGTCATATTCGTTGAGGTTGTCACTTCGCTTTGCACAATGTTGCCGCTGACCAGAGCCTGCAGCTTCTTGGTCTCAAAGGAGAGATCGACGTCGTGCTGCTTGATGCCGTTCTTCTCATTGATCTTTATGGATCCTACCAAGCCAGTTATGTTTACACCATTGATGGTCAAGAGCATGCGTGGCTTATAGATCCACGCAGTAAAGTCTTGAAAACGTCGCAGCTCCATGTTAAGATCCAGTGAACGATTCCCATTGTTGTCCAAATAGACATCGAGGCGTCTGTAATCTGGATTGCCACTATATCTGCAACCAGCCGATGCGCGACTTTTGCCATTAACAAAAGCCACAGATGCATTCAGGGCATGTGGTACGCTGGTTAAATTGGCCACTAGAATGCGTGGAATTTGGGAGCCAGGAGTGCTGAATACCAGAGTAATATTATTGTCATCATCCTGCTGATCCCAATTGTATTCGAATACATATTTCTTGGCCGTTAAATCGGACTTTTTGAGTATTACGCTGAAGTTGAGCGGTCCGGATAGCAATAAACTGGGCAAAGCATCTGTTGTATTGCTCAGATCGGGTACACTATAATGCGAGCACATCTGCAGTCCAATCGCCTTGTCCAGCACGGGCCAGGTGCAGGTGGAGTTGGAGCTGCGCTTGGCGATGCCCGCCTGTGGCAACTCCTGATCACGCTTAACCACCAGCAGCTCAGAGCGTGCACTGAAGATTTCGTTTTTGTCCTGCGGCAGGTTGAAGGAAAACGAAATGAGATTTCGGCCACGCATCTTTAGATTGGCCTCCACCTCCGAGTTGGAGTACAAATTGCTCTTAACTTTAATGCCTGATTGGCCCCAGAACATGTCCGTTTGCATTGTGGTTATCACATCCACAGAGACAGAGGGTTTGAAGTGACCCTGGACATCGAAATGCCAATCAACCTCCAATTTATCCAAATTACCCGATACACTCAGATCAATAGAAGAAGCACCAAATGCATGTATAGCCAAAGGCATACCCACAGCCAACGGGACGGTATATGCGGCATCCAGAAATACACTAGATTTTCTATAATTAAGGGTCTTGCCGGAGAGCACCTTTTGCGCCTGGTAGAACGGATTGAACTCCTTCATTAGCTTCGCCACTTCCAACATGGACTCGATGTTATAGTAGCGCAAATCGTTGCCAAAAACGCGCAAACCAAATTGTGCTCGCGGATTGTTGTAGTCGTACTTCAGCTTGTAGCCCAGTTGATCTATATTGCGCTCGATGCCCTGTTTGCGTGCCGTTGCAGTGGCATCTGCATTGCGCTTGGATCGCGGAGCATCAGCTAGTTCATCTTCGAATTCGTATTCAGCATCTTCCACCGACTCGGAGCTTTCTGCTGCTTTACGCTTAAGCCGCAAGTTGTCCAAATTGAACAGATTGTCTAAGGCATCCTCATCCTCGGCGCTCTCGTTGCCCAGCCAGCGGTTGAGAAAGGCGAGCTTCTTGCGTAACAACTTCCCATTCAACGGGCCCTGCGGACCAAAGGCATTGGCAACCAGCTCCTCAAAGCCCTCAGCGCGTGCGGTAAACTCAAAGAAGTTAACAGATTGGCCAAAGAGATCGGCAGTAAAATTGACACTGGCCATGCGAGGTAGATAGGAATCGGTGCCAAATATGAGATTGGCATCGGTTGTGGTGCCTGAAAACATGAATCAATTAAATAATGATTGAATATATATTAAGATCACATTTACACATACCAAAATTGTACTCATCGAAGAACAGACTGTGCTCATAGTTCCGGGAGAACTTGCGTATATCCATCTTAAACTTATCAGCAAGATCAGCGTTTAGGAGCAAGCCCTGCGCTTCAATTCGAACCGGTGAATTGGACTTGGCCAAATTGGTGAGATGTGACCAAACGAATGAGCCAACTTGATTGATTTGCTCATTCTCCAGTATGGATTTGATAGAACCAATAGATATATAGTCCGGACAACGCATCGTCTGCAGATAGCTGTAGATACGCAGTTCGGAATTGAACATGTAGTCGGCATAGTTATCCAAGAAATAGCTGCGATACTTCAGGCAGTCGACGCGCCTGAAGGCGAGTATGCTCTGCAAGCGTATATCCACTGGCACCTCATTATTGTTGATGATCAACTGCAATTGCTCTGCAAATCCGGCGGATATAACTCCAATATTACCAAGACCCTTGAGCAGTATAATTAAACGTTCGCGTTGCTTGCGATCACCACGATATCTCTTAAACTGACTCAGAAACTCGGTCTCCAGCAGATTGATAATTTGTACCACCTTGAGATCCTCATCACAATTATCGTGATGCTTGCAATAGCTGTGCACCACAGCCGTTGCACCCAGTGTATACTCCGGATCCAGTTTGTTTCTAGCATAGTCCAAAATGGTGTAAAAGGTTTCCAGTGTCTCCTCATCGGGTCGCGTAATAAATGAAAGCGAGCTCATCCAGCTGTGCGCCATTTCCTTCGTTAGTTTCTCATTTACAATCTGATCGCGCATAACTTGATACGATGCAGTGCTGCCAATATAGGGCAGGGATTCCAGCACGTGTTTTCTGTAGTTTATAAGCTAATTAATATCTGATCTTCCATGGTGTTTCGGGCGTTACTTACTTGCCCTGTTCGCAAATGCTCGCAGAACGCTCCAGCAGCACAGTCAGCGTCTTGTAGTCCAGACTCTTGGACGTTTGCAGAAAGTTGGTGAAAACATCAATAAACTCGCGTTGGATATTGGGAAACCCCACAACGCACATTTGCATCAGATGATCGCGTGCCGCTTTGATCTCATCGTGGCTGGGCTTCACAGGCGGCGTGTGATCAAAGATCAACGACGAACGCCGCTCAACGAACCCGACATCTATTTATTTAGAGAAATTAGTTCAGATAACATATGATAATCTATTTACTATGCACAACTTACTCTTATCCAGAAATTCGCTTACGCCGTATGCATCCTCACTATCCAGCCGCAGCGAGCTTCTTGTGGTGGTCAATGCGCCAGAGCTGCCGTTCGAAAAGGGCACCAGCAAATGGCTCTCCAAGCAGCTGATTTCGCGATAAACATTGTTATCAATGGTCAACTGAAATGAAGAGAGAAGATGAGACACATCATTAGATATGACCTTTCTTTGTGATACTCATGAATTTATTCTGATCTCAATAACAAATTCACCCAAAATAAAGCTTGATTTCTGATTTTCCTATCTCATTACCCTTCTTTTACTTACATTACAATAGCTCTGTGAATTCAGTATGGGCCA